>OX438768.1:13097474-13697474 GCA_949316455.1 Acleris holmiana
CCCATTTGCATGAGGCAGTCCAGGATTAAAAGGACCTCACGGATCTTGGATGTGTCTGCTGCATAGCGGATCCACATATCCTGTAATTACATTTACAATTTGTATTCTTTCATTATTATACACAAAAAGCAAGCAAAATTACTATTTTTATTAATAGGCTACTTGCCTCATATTAAATTTGGCTTAATAAATGATTATTTTCTGTAGTATTAGACTTAAGAAACCAATATTTATCGATTTCAGATATTAAAAGTGTAAGATGGCTACGTATTTTTTATTTAAAATTGTTCATTTTTATTTTTTTATTTGAACTCTGAAAACGCTGTCGGACTTGTTGTGACGTCATAGGACTCTAAGCAAACTTCATGTCGGTTCTTATACGAGTGAAATTCGCAATGGTACATGACATTGACATTTATGACTCATGGACTTTGAGGTTGTGTTATGATCGTAGTCGTTTTAACATTAGTAAAAACCTAATCTGTGTATTATTGTTACAGCTTTGTAGTTTTATTGATAAGAGCAATCATGGATGTTGGATTCGTGAATGCAGATAGCACAAACTTACCAAGAATCGACACATTGATGGTCGGTAATTTTTTTGCCTTGAATCCAGATTTCTGCTCTGCCGAGCTTATTATTATTGAAGATAAAAGTTTTTGTAGAAACTGAATAACTTATTAAGTAAATACTAACATCAAAGTGATCTTCGCAAAAAAACAAAAATTGTTTCAGTCGATAAAGTCAGGATCCTTTTTAGCAAGTTTTAGCCATGTATTTCGCATATTTATTTCACTGGGCATTCTAATCCATAATTTCCCTGGGGTCGTAATTGATGCGTTCTTGCATTCTCGGAATATACAATAACGTTAATTACTATATTTTCCATGTAAACTAGTGGAAGTCATGGTTTTTATTAATAAAAGTATCGAGGTTTCGAAAATGATAAATTGTTTATCTATATGTCAAATGCTCTCGTCAAATGTCAAATGTTTGTTTTCGGCCCGTATGACGTCACAGCACAGATAATCTATAGACTAATATGGCTGTAAGCGTTTTCGCCTGTTAACGAAAACTAAACCTTTAAAATAAAGTTTTGCGGTTTTGTAGGTCCTAAAAAAATATGGGAATATTTTTTTTCATCTAATCGGACAATAATTAATAACTTGAGACCTACTTTAAAACAGAGTCAACTAGCCTATTCTACAGTCAAATTTTATTATTAGAGAACGCCCACGACTCAGTACGCGTAGTATTAGTTTCTAGTTATATCCCATTCTCTTCCCATTGGAAGGGCATTGAAAAAAAAAACATTTGTACCTAACCTACTCAAGGAATTTTTCGTTCAAATTCCAAATCCCTAAGTCTGGAATTTCAAATCCCTAAGATTCAGGCTATACCTTTCCGTCAGTCATTAAGTTATGGGAGAGTTTCATAGGTGTATAAATAAAATAGAAGATTTTGCGATCAGTTTCTCTTATTGTTTCATATTTTTATTCACAGGTTTTGTACTATTAGGCGTAATGCGGAATGATGACCTGAAAGTGCCTGCAGTTCCATGGGCTATGAGTTAATCTGTCAACGTTTAATCCCCAGAACGAAAGCGAGGTAACAATCTAGTATATTCTGCTGAAACCTAACCAATAACAGATTTTTAACATAATTCTAGGACACATTTAAGAATTTTATGACCAAAAATTTGGTCACGACTCATATAATTGACAAAGAAAATACCTGCATCAAATTATTCAAAACATACCTTTTTAGCTTGCTTTTTAGCTTCTCTTTCTGTTGAGATGGCAATGGACATTATTTGCTTAGAGAGGTCTCTAGCAAAGTCCAATGTTTGGACCACTTCATCGTACTTGGCAACTGCTATTTTCTGATCAGCATTTAGTTCTTTGCCAGACTTTTGTAAGTCTCGGTATGATGTTAACTTACTCTGAAATCAAAAAGTTTTTAAAGGATTTTCTAAAATTATGGTACATGCAATCTGAGGAGCTGGCTTCCTTTTTTACCCTGCTACAATAATATGAAAATATTTTACTCTCCACATGTAGGAACAACAATGAAATGACTAAAACCGTGAAAAAAAATTAGGTGCCTGATTTAGGGACACATTTAATTACTTTTATCATATTTATTATTATTTTATTGTTGTTCCGTTGTTGTTATTTGATGCACAACCTTTCACTTTTCTCAATCACTGAAGGGGTTAGCTGGAAGAGGTCCCTTAAAGGGTTCACCTTCATACATCCTTGTTTAAGTTCATTATATTGTTTTACTTTTGGACAATGAAGTGTTTACATTACATACATCCATCCAACATAAGATGCTGTACTTTACCTTAACATTATAATGATTACAAGAGATGATAATTGTGATTAGGAGGTAGTAACCAATAGGAGGGGATTGCTCCCAATTTAGTCACAAGATGATAAGTGAAAAGGTTCTCTGGGTCAATCTACAATTATACCTGTGTCACTTCATATAAACATGAATTACATTTGTTTCTTTCTTTCTTTCAAAAAATCTTCATTGATACAAACCTTGCAACAATGTTCAGTCATTTAAATGATTAACCACATCTGTAGTTAGATGCCCCCTTGAAAATTATAAAGGACCAAAAGGGTATCATCCTAGGCAGGCTCAGAATCTTAAATGGAATTGGGCTGGTCATGTCTGACCAGAGACATTTTGAATAACAGTATGGAAAGATCCAGTAGGAAAAAGAAAGAGGTCTGATTGGCATGCTGGGCTGACGTAATTGCAGAGGCAGCTGGAAAAAAACTGGGCTTTGACTCCAAACTTTGGAGGGCACAAGACAGAAAGCTATGTGGTGTAACATTTTATTACAGTTATCAACTGTTTTTTCAATTATTACCTATAACGAACTATCAGGGGAACCGGGCGGAATGACCGGGAGACTGATCGACCGCCCGCCTGTTCTGGCCGGGCGCCCCTCCCATCATCATGTCATGATTAGCTAACTAAAGTGTTTAAGACTAGTTAAAGTTTCTCTATTTGTTAACCTGGAAATAAGAGGCTTTTTTTTTTTTACCCCACTACGGCGAACCAAAAAGGAGGGTTATGATTTCGACCGGTATCTACGTATGTATGTATGTTCATCTATTCCCTCGTAACTTTCAAACTTATCATAATTTAAGAAATGTTGTATTGTTGGAAGCGTTTTGATGGTCCGCTGGTTATAGGCTATGTAACGTCACATTAAATTGAATATAGCGCCCCTTAAATGACATAAAGTCATGAACTATACAAAAAACACATGCCGTGTGGGATGTCAAATGAAAAGGCGTAATTAGCACATTTCATATATATACATATATATTGTTAGCTGCCTATCTAAGTATCCTTACAATTACATTGACGATCATTGTTTGTCGTTAATTTGAGTGTATCCGGATTATAGGAATAACACATTGTCTCCGTTTTCATTTGCATTAAAAAAAGGAAAGCGGATGTGAAAATACTTCATGTAATAACCCCAAAATAATTTAAATAATAAAAGTTCAATAACTAAAACCAGACTACTTAAAAAAAACTCCATAAAGTATAAAACAAGAAAATATTTTCATCTCAAATTTATTATGTAATTATTTAATTCAATATTTATTGTCTACTAGCTGTTGCCCGCGACTTTGTCCGAATAGAAGTCGTTTATCGCTATTCCCAGTGAAGTTCAGAGAATAGCCGTGGTCCTATGCCACCTCATAAAATATGGTCATAATTATAGTTCCCTCTAGGTACAGGTATAGCGCGATACTTTTAGCTCTAAAGCTTATTATGATCGCTTACCTACTACTGTTAGGATGTATCGCACCTTTGCGACAAAACTGTGGTATCTCCAAAGTTGTGACAAAAGAAGTCGTTACAGTTTTGTCGCGAAGGTAGTTGCGACAAAACTGTGGTATCTCCAAAGTTGCGATAAAAGAAGTTGTTACAGTTTTGTCGCGAAGGTAGTTGCGACAAAACTGTGGTATCTCCAAAGTTGCGATAAAAGAAGTTGTCACAGTTTTGTCGCAAAGGTGCGGCATTGTTTTATTAGGGTAGGTGGCATACGACCACGGCTATCCTCTGATTTTGATGATTTTCAGATGACAATATTTTCTTGTTTTATACTTTTCTGAGCTATTTTTTTAGAAGTCGGGTTCTAGTTTTTGAACTTTTTTTCTTCAACTTTTCAGACCCACTGACATCTTAAGATGTCATACCCTAAAATACTAATTTAGAACTTTGTGATTTTTATGATTAATTCAAATTGTGTCATGGGTTCTGAAAAATTAATTATTCTCACCCTAGATTGACTCTGGAATAATAACCATCACAGTTGCAAACTAATAAAAAAGCAATAAAAATAGTAGTCTGGATGTTACGTGCTCCAAAATATGGCATTGTCATACAGCCACGCCTATGTATTGAATGAAGTAGATATAAATCACCGTCTCTAGCCAATTTACTGTTGTGTATTCAAAGGGTGAAAAGAGATGAGGTGTTTATTTCAGGGTTCGAAAAAATCCGATATTTATTATTTTAAACATCTTTGATTATTTTATATAACTGATAAAATATCAATGTACAATATTTTTATTATAAACATCAAAATATACAATATTTTGATATAGGTATACATCCGATATAAATGAAACTAAATTTGTAGTTGGCAATTTCGACTGGTGACGATGCAACGTTGCCTGGTCTTATCTAAGCTCAAAACAATAATAAACGATCACAAGCAAAATAATTCCGAATGAACTCGCGGGGATCCACATAAATAGGTAGACATTTAATTTTTAGGGGAAAAACATTTTTGGTAAGTATTACCTATTTACTCGTATTACGAATCTTATACCGTGCTGATAAGGTTTGAATTCAAAATTAAGGTAACAGAATACAAATGATTCCCTGAAACTTGTGTTTGGTAACAGAAATTAAAGGTAAACATTTTTCAATAGTGATTGTGTTGCCTGTGTATCTATACAATAGAAAAAAAAAACTGCTTTTAAAAATAAATATCCATTGATATATATCATATACAGGGTGGAAATTTGAGATGGGGCATTAAGAGCAGCTACCAGATCCCTTGCTGCTACGCGAAAATGATCTTAGAGCGGATACACATTGGACGCTTTCAAACGCGCGCTTTGCCAACGCGCGCTTTGCCAACGCGCGTTTTGAGAACCAGGAGTTCTGTTGATGTGTACACATGCAAGGGCGCACTTCTGGTCAAGCGTGCGTCAAACGCGCGTTCACATATTTCAAAAGGAACGCGCGTTGCGCAGGCGTCAGCTGCGCCCTTCAAGATACATGCACAGCCATTTTGACGTACGTTCGATCGCGCGCTTTCGTGTGGAGTGCACGCATATTTCACTAAAATTGAGACTTATAACTTTGATACAAACTAATTTATTGATAAAAATCAAAAGCGACTAGCTTGATTATAAAAATTGTGTGATAAAGAAACTTAATTGGGAGGACACCCTGGTAGCGCGCTGTATGCACGCGTCCAACGCGCTGCAAACGCAATGCCGAGCGCCTAATGTGTACTACCTCTTAGGAGACCTTTCCCAACTTTTTGAGTGATGATAATCGACATTCAGTTTTTTTATAAAACGGACAGTCATCGTGGAAATCGTCACAATTGAGATTTTTTAATGTCAACCGATCCCATTCCTTTAAAGGATTAAAACACTCTTCGACACCAACTGAGGTTAGAGTACCAGAACACCCACAAATCAAAGAAAACTTTTTCAGTGAAAGAGTGTTTTAATCCTTTATAGGAATAAGCCCATTCCTAAGGTTAGAATTAAAAAAAATACTCAATTCAGACGATTTTCTCGCTGACTGTACATTTTATAAATCTAATAATCTAATCTGTATATCTGTGTCTGTGTGTGTGTGTTGAATCTGTATATCTTTTTTTTTTTTTTTTTTTTAAATCTGTAAATGTCGATTGTCATCACTCAAAAAGTTGGGAAAGGTCTCCTAAGATCACTTTCGCGTAGCAGCAAGGGATCTGGTAGCTGCCCTTAATGCCCCATCTCAACTCTCCACCCTGTATATCATGTCATGATATAATAATATATCGGCAAACCCTGTTTTTTTAGTTATTTTAAGAATATCACTTTTGATCTATCTTTATTAATCTATTTAATCATATTGTTGACATTTAACGCCGGCTGAACACACTCGTCGAGAGCCTCTCGCCGAGAGTCTCGAGCCGAAACCGACCGCGACCGGGACATGGCGAGACAAAAGGAGAGCGAGCGAGACAAGCGACAGCATTATGTACACACTCGCTCTTGGCCTGTCTCGAGGTGTCGCGGCGAGTGTGTACAGCCGGCATAATAAATAAAACATAAAAGCAAGAGAGGCCAAAACAACATGGAATAAAGCGGATGCGCCATTTTAAAACATAGTAAGGGACATTGAGCTAATTTTACAGGAGAGCGCAAAAACATGTTTTGTCTCAGCCGTGCAAAATTATGCAATATTTGTTCAAAAACTGACACTTTTGTGGTAAATTAAGACAGATATGTAGGTTCTTTTTTTATATTTAGTATAAATAAAAAACATAATTTATGCAAGTATACAACAAATGTGATGGAAACAAACACAGTTTAACAAACTTTAAAAAACCAGGCAAGAGCATGTCGGACCATGCTGTATAGGGTTCCGAAGCCGTTAATGACTACAAACGTAAAATAAACAAGTAATAACTAATTTTCTATTTAAAGTCATTTAGGACCATCTTAGACGATATTAGTAGGTATAAACACTTTAATTGCCTGTATCTCAAGAACCAATGGTGTCTCCTTAGTTGTGATAGTTTTCCTTTGAAATTCGTTATATGCTCTTTCATTTAAGGGTTTTTTCAGATTTGTAGTTTTGGCTGTGGGGGGGGGAGGGGGGACACTTGAGTCTAACAAAAATTAGCACTTTAAAGCTTAATATTTCATAAACGGATTACTTAATTAAAAAAATGTTTTCACAATCCAATAATATTTTTGAAAAAGCTATCCAAGGACACCCCACACAAAAAACTCCTTTTCTGTTTGATAGGGTTTAGGGTGTCCCGAGACCATCTGATGAGGGGATCCATGAGGAATTGAGATACATTATAGGCATACATAATAGCGATTTTGGTATTTTCATTAACAAGTCTATCATTTGCATGCATAAAGTATCATTTGGTGAAGTGAAACTGATGATGAAGACCACTTATGACCACCAGAACTCTTCAATGGAACCTATTTCAAGGGCGCCAATAAGATATCTCGATATAGATAATTGAGCAACTATGATGCAGCACATTTGAATAGTTTAAGTATAATTATGCACTATGACTTTCCCGCGGCGATGTTTGCGGCGAGCGAGAAATATCTGGTGGTTCCTATTCATTGAGAAGTGAGCGTTCAGTTAGGTTATGATCACTAAACAGTATATAATTAATACATACATACATTAAATCACGCCTGTTTTCCAAAGGAGTAGGACCAGTTTTTTCCACCTGCTACGATAATGACAAATCTCTTTCACTTCTCCAACATTCATACATCGAGTCATGCATGCACGTCAGTTTCAGGTACTTAAGATTTCATCCTTTTCCAGTATTTCCTCGATTTGATTAAAAAAAGTATGCCAAGGGCGCCTCTTTCCGACCCTTCCACGCACTATCACACTGTATATTTCTTTTGTCTCTTTTTTTCATCTATCCTTTCTAAATGAACGAACCATCGAAGCATGCTCTTTTCAATCTTAGTCACTACATCTTCTTGCAGTTCACACTTCTCTCTGATATTTCATTCCTTACTCTATCAAAACAGATTCACGTCACACATACTTAGGGATGCCACCCGTACTATAATGTATAGTATTGTACTATATTTCGGCTGTCTGTACTTTATAATATATGAAAGAAATAAAGTAAGCTAAAATACTTTATTTTAAAAAACAACATAATTTAGAAATTTGTGGCACAAAATTTGTTCTATAAAGATGTTTCTGAATACAACCAAAAAAATTACTTTACATTTCGCTTTGACCTTTTTTTGAAGGTAGCGTTACAGAACTTGCTTGAAAAAATATTTGCGAGTGATCATAAATAAAATGTGCTATATTTTTGTTGTATGTACTTTATTTTTGAGCCCCATAACTCACCATATACTATATATCTTGATAAGAAAGGTGGCAACCCTACACATACTATACAAGTGCATTTCCACTGCATGTATATTACCCAACATTCACTACCATACATCAGGGTAGGGGCCAACAGCCAGTCAGGTTTTAAAAAAAAAAAAAAATGTTTAAAAAAACAATAAACTGCCTTCAAAAACCCCAATTCTTTTCAAATGGTCATAGGTCAGTCAAACTAAAGTCGGCATCCCACGATTTTTCTTATCAAAAGCCCGCTTCAGTTTGACTGACCTATTACCATTTCAATAGAAGTTTTTTTTTCGGTTTTGAAAGCAATTTATTGTTATTTAAAACATTCTTTGAAATTTAATTGTTCTAAAATCGAGAAAGGGCCCACGGCAACGTCGTATATCAAGTTAGAACATATTTTGCGAACAAAGTAAGCTCTTCCAGGTACCGGTATTTAAGAGTTTAAACACAAATGGTGCAATCATCAATATCAACATTAAGTACAATAGAACGAATCTCTCAAATAATCATCGCACTACGTAATTAACATACTGCACATTTAAACAGGTGTTAGTTTATGTGTAGGTACGAAAACCAAGCTTGCGGTGTTTAGGAAATCTTTCAGTTTTCCTTTTGTGTATCGTCAACACTGGCGGAGCACATGTAAAAATGGCGTCAGCGATTCACGGCAACTTTATACGCTCGATTAGGGCTTGCTATGATTGAATCTACAGTGTTTTATCACGGATACAAAGGAATGTTTCGTAAGCACAATAAAAAACCAGAAGATCTATTCAAATGGTACCAATGCATGAGTAACAGTTGGTATCATGCAGTAATTTAGCGATATACATACCTTTCTTTTCTCCAAATTGCGGATTTTATGTTCAATAATCGTCACGACTTGTCGTACTGGTGAATTATCCGTGGCCTCCGAAGATGCCGGCTTTTCGGACTTGGGATTCGCAGCTGAAGGCATCCTTCACAGGCAACAACTTTTCCAGGATTGGGTATGGTGGTGGTTTTTGGAGTTATAACTTTACTATCTATAGGTAGGTATAACCACAAATACAACTGTCAACGGATCGACGAATGAAAAGAGGAAACAAATCGACGCATTTTTTTTCGTATAGCAACAATTACGTTAAGGTGATTGTAGATAACGCTTAGTTTTTCTATTACTCACCTCCTTTTTCTGGTGTCGTTATTAAATTGAACATAATATTATTAACTATGTAGATTTGAGGTTATTACTTGATATTATCATTGGAGGGTTGAAATGGGTTTTGCTCGCCGCTTCGACCATTGCCGATCTATTTATTTAATTTTTATTGCACAAAAACAAGTACAAAGGGCGGACTTAATGCCTAATGGCATTCTCTACCCGTTGACCAAATAACCAATGAGAAATTTTCATTATTCAGTTGGTGCACAGAAAAAGAAGACAGATAAAACTAAAAACAACATAATTATACTATCTATTGCTAATACTTATTTATTGCAATAAATATATACGTCATATACTCGTACATGTAATACTCATACTAATATATTACTTATTATTATTATTATTTGTCTCGGTCCTTTGTTTAGAGCTTTTTTGGGTCCATGATATGTCGGCCTTGGTAGATATTTATGTAGGTTCTAAAATAGTAGAACATTTGAGATGAAACGGCGTAATATGTTGCCCTATATTATTAATATACTTATATTAAGCATTATGGGACATCATAAAGTGAGCTTTACCCATCACGTTCGTTAAATGCAAGCAAGGTGCTTATGGTGCTAGTATTTTTAAACACCCCAACTAATCAAAAATAGGATAAATAATCATTTGAAAGTGCTTACCCTTTTTCTCTATCTCCTGGCTAATGTTTTAACGCCAAGGAAAAGGTACGGCCCTTTTTTTTGTTTAAGACTTGCTACTGTCGTACTCTCTGTGGTTTGGTCAGTTTGGGCATATCCATAATCCTTCGAATGCTGGAACTAAATAATAATAATAATAGAAAAATATTTGCATCTTTGGTACGGATCCGTTACAACTAGGCATTATATAGGTATTTTGAATTTTGATTTATATACCTTCGCCATTCCTTGCAATGAAACAAAAACCTTATTGTTTTTGATAGGTTTTTTTCTATAGAATAAGAACTAAACATAGATATAGTATAACAAAGATAATATCTTTGTTTTACCTACATATATTATAGTATTTTACTCTGTCTATGAAACTAAAGGCATAGAAAGAGCCTTAAAACGAAAGCGTCAAGTCCATACCTGTCTTGAATATTTCCATAATTATGAATGTTCAATAAGTTAAAAAAGGAACGAGTATATAGTACAGTTCTTGCAAAAACTAGCTGTACACACCAAAAAGCTTATATTATATAACATTGGGGATTTCACGGCGAACAACGCCTTGATGTCAAGAAAATTGACCTTGAATGACGTCGCTTAAGTTTTTGTCCCTTTCTTTTCATCCTAAAGAAATAGACAAAAAACCTTCGCTTTTGTTTTGTCTCTTTCTTTTCATCTTAAAGAAAGAACAAAAAACATAAGAGACGTCACTCAAGGTCACTTTTCTTGAACACACTAAGGTGTTGTCGACTCGTGTAAAGTTTGACCCGATTCTACAATGGCCTTTAAACTTTCTAATTTTATTTAGGCGTCGTTAAAACACTTTGTTATCCTATGAACAGCTGTCACGATCAAATGACAGCGCTAATTTGAATCTGAGGTTTCTTATTTTAGGCGGTCTACCTACTCAACTAAGCTTAGCTGCCAAAATGCTATTCTAGACATGTCGTTTTTATGCAAAAACAAGAAAAGTCAAACTTAACCAGCTTGTACATCAGCAGCAGTACGACCATGATATACATAGAACATATATATGATATATATCTTATAGAACTGTCTCTTTTAGGCACACTGAATCCCAATAAGACTGCATATCCGCTATCTGTATATTGCCTTTAATATTATCGCTCCTTCTATGCCTTTAGTTCTTATTCTATGTTTTTTTCTCCATCTAATCAATCCATGAAGCTTATAATTATTATGACACTGGAGATTGCACGGCGAATAACGTTTTGAAGCGAAGAAAAGTGACCGTGAGGGACGTCTGTTATGTTTTTTCTCCCTTTCTTTAGCGTGATCTTGAGTTTTTCAGAAAGGGACAAAAAACATAAGTAACGTCATTCAAGGTCACTTTTCTATAATATATAAGCTTCTTGTATCACTCTTTTCCGTCTCTATCATTACCATAGATTGATTTTATTCTTTCAATCTGTGATAGATTTAGAGAGAGATACCCTTAATAATCTACCAATAGTTCGGATGTACCTACTAACTTCATGATAGTTAGATTAGTGAGTGAGCTGAGTGGTAAAACGAAACGCAATCGGTTAAATAAACTAACTTGCTTGACTGACTTAACTTCTGTTTCGAGCGATCTATCTGTTTTTATATTCCATTTACTATTCTGTTTTCTGCAACTAACGTGTTTAAACTGATTCGAAACAATATTTCTCATGATGCTTCGCCTTACAAGGGTAAGTCCATAACGTTACGTGCCATGTTTTTACTCCGATAAGAGGTTAACGTTTATTTACTAGTCTACCGGCAAGCGCCTATAATATTTTACATGTATGCATAATTATATAAATTGTACGGTATTTTCTTGATACTTTAAACTCGTGTGATTTTTTTGTAAACTATGTTTGAATAAGGTAAGTTTAATTTTTTAAAATTCCTCGTGTGTAATGTTTAGGTTAAAGGGACACCCGGTTAAATTGCATTTCTGTAATGATTATGTGTCTCATGTATCTAATTGTAGATTTATTTTAGGCATTTGGTGTCACACGCCAATTTAAGGTGGCCCCAAGTCTTCAGTCTTCCGCAATTCATCTGACGGCTATTCAGTATGAAACTCAACAAAAATCAGAAAAAAGTACGTACATTTTTCGTTTTTGTGTTTAGTTTTGAAAGCATGAGTATTAACTTTTTATTTTCTTTTGTAGCTTTAAATCAAGTGACACTTCTGGGAAGGGTTGGTGCTGATCCTCAGAAAAGAGGAAGTGAAGAGCGTCCAGTTATAAATTTTCCATTAGCAACTCATTTTAATTACAAATATGAGTCTGGTGACATGTTGCATAGAACAGATTGGCACAGAGTTAGTGTATTTAAACCTGGTCTTAGAGACACAGTCTATAAATATCTTAAGAAAGGGCAACGAGTTTATGTCACTGGCAAATTGTCTTATGGTGAAATAAAGACAGAAGATGGACAAGTAAGAACAGCATCTACAGTAATAGCAGATGATGTTATTTTCTTCCAAAGTCAAGTTCCAGATGTTGATGCATAATGCATATCCAAGTGCTTCGTACTTTTAAGAATTAAATAGTTTTGTTCCATTAAATGTATTACCATTTAAGGCTTCTTTTTTGTCCTCATAAATCTCTATTAAATCTATTTCTATTAGTCTCAAGTGTCAATCATGTTAGGTACCTACTTGCACAAATTCATGGCAAAAATATTTTCAATAAACATACCAAGATCGCTAACATACCTACCTACAAGGTACTACTTTGCAAAAGCAGTGATTAGAAAGAAATAAGAGTTCTGTTTGGAGTTAATTTGGCAACATGATTTAATATCACACTAAAACATTTGTTTATGGCGGAATTTCTGAGGGAATAGCGATAAACAACTTCTACATGGAGTTGTGGGAAACAGGTAGCAAACTATATATACTATATACTATATCCATGCTTCCATACTATAATTATGATTTTATAAATGTGAAAGTAACTGTTTGTTTGTGTGTTATGCTTTCACGGATAAACTCCTGAACAGATTTAGATTAATTTTGGTGTGGAGATAGTTAGTTTGGGTATGGGGAAGGAAATTTTGTACTTTTTCCCGAAAAATTTAAGTTCCTGAGGGAATAGCGATAAACGAGTTCTACGCGGACGGAGTCGCGGGAAATGGCTAGTTCATAGCAATGGACCATAATCTCCCATAGAGTCCAGTTACGCTACTCAACCACAGATGTCGCCTCTATGTACCAAATTCACCCTATTCATATTATATTGGGAGTTCCCTGTTTAACCTTTTCAACGCCTTACGTCAAATACAAATACGTCACTCGCACGCCGAACATGTATTAGGCGTCGTTGGCGTTCAAAAGGTTAATAGGACTTGCGTATTGAAGTAATTAATTACGCTGCTTAATACCAGATGGCGCTACTGGATATTTAACCTTTTGACCGCCAAACGGCATATCACGTCATCGGATTTTCGTGCCCGGGACGCTAGGCGCTCGGTGCGCTTTATACATTTTAGTCAGGTGCACGAAATGTTATACACCCGGCCGTGGCGGTCAAAAGGTTAACTATTACGGAGTACCTATCCTGAACTACTTACACAGGCCTGTGTGCGATTATCACAACAGCTACTTCTTTTATTTGAAGAAATTATTTTTAAAAATTAGGCATATTATTTTGCGGCGTTTTGAATATTTTACATGTCCATGCGATTTCGAAAAATTCGTTACACAACTCAGATTTGCATGGATGGTCGTGAACATACATATCCCCAATTACCTACTGATTAAAGATACTCTTTTACATTTTGAGCTGGCTTGTGAATATAACCTTGAAACGTCGACGGTAAAAAGAGAACGTAATATTACATTGGATAGAGACAATAATCGGCATAAAAGTTCTATTGGCTCGTTACCGCGTCATTGGCATCTCCTTTCATAGGGTTCCATCCCCAAAGGGCTAAATGGAGACCTATTGCTAACGCTGTACTGTCCGATCGTCCGTCCGTCCGTCCTTCCGTAAGTCAAGTCAGTTCGTAAACTAAATAAGTTACTTAATTTTTTTAACCCCGTAATTTGAATATTAAATGTAAATGGTTAAACAAAAATTAAATAAATCATTTTTTTAGGGTTAAGAGGAGTGGAAAATTATATTTACATGAAACGTTATTTTGTAAAACTCATTTTAGACCAGAAAGGTACGTTTTAATTATACTATTTTTTAAATTAAGGAAATGCCTAATTACATATTACGATATTATTGTAACGATTTCAACAGGGTACTGTAAAGTCGCTACCATAAATGTAGGTACCACGGAAAATAATTTATTGCACCTACACTTTGGGATACGGAAAATAAAATATTTTTTAAATTCAGTTAACATTATCTTTCATTTATTTTTACGTTATAATAAATCGGACACAATATTTTTAATCAAACACATGCTTATATTGTGTACAACAAGATGGGAAGTCATGGCAAGTATTTGCCCATGTAGAAATAAATTGTAAAAATACAAACTCAGTTGTAATAGTAGTACTTACATTCAGTAGTAATGTACTGTTATACTAGGTACTTTGATAAAGCTCCTCTTTTGTTTTACAAATCATATACATTCTCTTTACAGTCGGTTTCTTATTCCTAATTACTTTATTCCTTAGCTAATATTTACAGGATTTTATCATTACTCTTTATGACATTTACCTATATTGATAAAAGAGATCACAGAAAATTGTAGCTGGAAATCTTTGAGTATAAGTAAGCCCTAAAATGATCTATTTTTCTACCACTTTACATTTTTATCACAGTGGAAGTTTTAAAGATTTCAAGGCATTTTAGGCTGTTATTGTCAATTTTGTAAATATTTTTCTCCATGACATAATAATTTAAAACCAGAAATTTATTATTAGATTAGCTGCCAAGTGGTAGGTGCTGAAAAATCTATTCACATGCTACAATGTAGTCGGTTTGCCAAAGTTAATCAATGGAAGACAATCATGGTTTTATTATGTTTGAAAAAGTTTTAATATACTGTTTACATTCCGTAGTTACGTTTTTTGTAGCAAGTACATTAAAATAATAAACATGCATAAGACTAAATTAAATTAAAAAAATGCATCAACAAGCGCGTATCTGCGCACACGCACACTTATTGACTTTTGGCAACAATGTTATCTGCAACTGCTCCCGTGTTCTTAGCAGCCGATTGTCCATTGCACAAAATATTAAAACAGTCTCTATTATGTTAACACAAATAAACTCTTGTCCCTTTGCTAACTACTTAATAACTATTTGACACTAAATATAAAATAAAATCACTTGGCACAAAGGCGTTTAAGGTCCATACCCTGCTTATAACTCCAAAGACCATCTTAAATCTGTCAAAGTACTCTCAGCGATTTGTGATGTAAGTCGTTGGAATCTTACCGCGTATGTTCTAAGGAAGACTTCAAAAAATCCTTTCTGAGAGGATTTTGACTAGAATTTTTGTGGGTGGAGCCGTTTGCGCACAGTTCATGCATGCATAAATCACGCGTTGCACTATAAGTGTCCAGCATATAATTTCGATAATCATTGTTCACATTTTTCACTTTTGAGGTTTAGAGCATAATGTTCAGGGGTGTACTCGGACTCTCGTTTAAGCAACATATTCTCCCCGATTAGAGCACTGATACGATGTTTTTCATGGGGCGAAGGTCCCGAGATGGTGTCGGGGCGGGCACGTTTCCGCCACGGCTCAGATGCAGCCATGCTCAAATCTGTTGGCATGTCCTCATCCACAGCGTCCTCTTCACAACGCTCTTCCTTCATTTCTGTCTTGACAACCGGTTGGGGTGCAATGCGGGTGGGGCTCATTTGCTGCCGCAATAGTGAGATGTTTTTGATGTTCTTCAGTTCAATTGGGTTTCTTAAAAACCTGTTGAGATTAAAAGGTCTTGTTAATAATAAATCACGTTAGGCTAGGTTAAAGTGTTATTTCCAGTAATATTAGACCAATTTGTTTAAGAGACAAGTAACTTACTGGTAACAGTGCCGTTCGCCCTGCACTTTCCGTAATATATTCACACGGTAGTAATATCTTAAAGCACGTGACATCTTGTCGTAGTTCATTGAAAGATGATTCTTCTGAATGCCCCATAATTTTGCTAAGCCTGCGGGGTCGACGATTTTGAATACACCGGTCTCCCGGTTCTTCCATGCGATGTAATTTGTGTAACGCTGTGTGGGATCATTAAGTAGTTGCTGAAGGAAATCCCATAAGAGTCTCCCATCTGAAAATAATAAAGATAAACATTGAAAATTTGTTTCCATGAACATTAGTTATAAAACAGTTATATTTTTTTCCTTATATTATAACTTACTTGTATTGGATTCTGGCATATCACTTGGAAAGAACTCTCTATGTTGGGCACGGTAGTGAGAATGCTGCTGCGTTTGATGGTTTTGTGAAACTGAATTTGACATCGGTACATCTTTAGGTGAACGTGGCTGTGGCGTAAATTGGGCTTCTTCGTCGGAATCAGAATGATTACTGCCTGAGCTTGTAGTTTGGACCACAGCGGGTGTGGAAGGTGCGTATGAAGGTGCGTAGCTCATTGATTCTCCTCTTTGGGGACTTCCTGAACTATCAACAGATGGGGCAGGGCTCAAAGTCACTGAATTAGGTTGAGCCGCGGCTGCAGCCGCGCTGTGAAAATGGTGGAAACTATCTACAGCCCATGTCGGAGTCGGGGGGTGTGAGTGCGGAGACGGCGGGTAGGGAGCAGCGCGCGCCGTCGGGGTCACTGGCGAAGACGGAACCCTTCCCAGTAGCGCAGCATCACGCACCAGCATTTGTAACACATTATGTAAGACGTCTCCAGCTCCTGGGCAACGCTCACCTAAGTCCATTTTAGTTAAAAGACATAGAGCCTTTCCTGAAAACAAAAAAATAATTAGAGTCGTTTACTTCATAAAAGAAGACCATAGTCATTCCTAGCAGATGTTAGCTTACCGTTCATTTGAAAGAGGTCCATGTCAAAGTTCGGCAGATCGAATTCTCTCTCACACCATTTAAGAAAAACGGCGACGTCTTCCCTAGTCCAAAGACGAGGTTCTGGGGGAAGACCAGCTGGAAGTTGTGCCTTCGCGTCTCCGAGCGGGGAAGGGGGCGGCGGCGCCCAGGGCAGCGGGTACCGCCACAATAGCTCTGTTGGGCTAAATGGCAGCGGGAGCCGCTCCATGCTTGGCCCGGAAGGCAGTTGTAAACTAACCACTTTCATCACGATTGTCTGCAAAAATAATAAACAATATCTTGATTTCGATGTTCACGCAGAGGCAAAAAAATAAGCCACGAACATGCAAAAATTGCATGACTTGTTTAAAAAGCAAGTTTGGTTTACAAGTGGTTCGGTGGCAGTTGTACACCTTGAAAAGGGCACATCTATCGGGACACGCGCTATGTAGTTTTTGGCATATTCAAGTAACTATTTTCTTTAGCGTTTATTGCGGTTTTGTTTATTGCCTCGCACTCAATAAATAATTCACTCGATAGCAGCTGTGTTTTACGATTTATATATATTAGGTATACTTTCTTGTGCAAGTGCGTTGTAGAGCAAAATAATGATCAAGTATGTATGTAAATAAGTAAACACTTTATTGTACAGAAGAAAAATTCAAATACAATAATAATGTAATATATTTAACGTTATACTTAGATGCTATTTGTATTTTGATATAAAACGTATTACGTAACATAAATATGAGTAGAGTGATTGAAATGAATAAGTATTCACATCGTTTTTACTTTTGATATGAAGTTAAAGAACGGAAAGTAGGTAGGTAAACAACTCTTCTCAGCAAACAAATCTATAAGCATACAACGTTGTATCACTTGTAACATTAATTGCTGGATTAATATTTATATAGCTAAGGGCCAATTCCTAATATCATACTTAGAATGGGCATGTTTTTATTTATCCCTCAAAGCTAAAATTCGTCTTATTAGTTTTCGTACAAGTTGGGGGCGTAGACCGCTGACGCATAATATATATTGTGATATTAGGGTTGACACCTGCTCGGGCCCAAATTTAGTAAGGATCAATAGGGACTTTGTTACATTGCAGGGGTCGGTATTATTATTATGAATCCCCTGATCTCAGGGGACAACGAAGAGAATCAGAAATTAACTAAAGGGTGCATGTGATGGTTGTCAAAAAAGTTATTTGACCGGCGCTTTTATAACTATTTTTAATGAAATCATCGTTCATGATACTTGTATGCCTTTGCTAACGTTTTAAAACATGAATGACATTTTTATTCCCCGCAGTTTTAAAAGTTAATTCTGTTTTGCCGCATCCAAACTTCATATCATTAAGTACAGTAAAGCGGTCTTATCGGGCGCGGTCGGGAATGCGTGAGTCCGCGATAGCGCGGTTCGCGATAAGCCTCGATAGTTACTCACCAGTTAAGCTGATCCGGAACCGGCTGTGTTAAAAATCCTAGAATTAGACGTCAGGTGGATAACTTCAGCACATTTGCATCATAGTTCACAACACTAATATAATAGCACAGTATCCAGCGTTCACAGAGCACCAGGCACACGCGTTGATGCGTCGGTCCCTCCAAACGTGTCGTGTTACGGCACGCCGTAAACCAGCAGCGTATCTGAGGGATCAGACTCGCGGACGAGCGTCGCGGGCGGCTCTCCGGCACGGACTGATGATGCGGTGCGGCGGCGGCGCGGGCGGACAAGCGCTCTCCTCCACCGCACCGCGCCCCGCGCCCCGCGCGTCCCTCCGCGTCGCCGAGCACACATTGCTCGCCGAGATAAAACTTCGGGAACAAGAAGACTAATTTTTGACAAGAACCGCGAATGCTTCCGCAAAATGTTATCGCGATTTACTGCCATTGACATACGACAACGTTATCCGGAATTACTTTTGCAAACTGATTATTTTAGAAAAACACTTTTTTTCATATTTAGGTAGGTAGGTTCTATCTAGCATACTTTTCAGTTTAGGTATGGACCATACTTTTGTGATATTTTCAACAAGGCAGGTATATCTGCACGTTATGCTGAAGTAAGTAAAACTAATTCTGCTTGAGCTAGGGCATGCGGAAGTGCTTAGCAGCACAGTAGGTAGGTAGGTATTACGTCAGCGCAACAATTTTAATAACTTTCAATATTTCCTTGTTTTATATTGTCGATAATTATTGTGGAATGACTTGTTTTGAATGCTTATCCCATTCTATTTGTGTTGTTTTTAATTTTCATACGTCGGAGCTGCATCTATTTTGTTTTAGTTATAGGTAAGTATCTACCTATATGTAAGAAAATTCTTCACAATCTCATAACGGGCGTCATCAATTTGGAGAGGCACGCGTGTGTCGTGGCAGCGTTGAGACAAAGCACAGGAAATGTCTGAGCGGTCGGGCGGCGGTTTCCTGGTGCAGAGTGAGACAATATGAGTGCCAACCGGTTTCAGCTGAGCTCATTCGACCCAGCTTCATCTTATAGGTATGTTTAAAGACTTTAAGTAGGCAGGTATAACAAACGAGCCAGTCTAAAATGTAGGTAATATAATATAGGTAAAATAACTTTGGATAGGAAGCGAACATCTTTGTAATCGAGATTGTTTTTTACTTTTAAAGGGTTAAGTACCCTCTAATGCAGTTGGGGCATTCTACACAAGGACATTCCTAACAAGAATGATTACATTACAAACATGAATCATAAAGTCAACAAAGATGTTTATTAATATACTTAATGCAAAGTAACGTAATGATTTCACAAATGCTTAACGAAACTGTTTTAATATAGGTATTATCTGGATCGGGCGAGAGGCTTAGCCAATGTTCCGTTGGTGTTAGTGGATATGTGCATGTTTAAATTAAACTTGTGTGTGCCCTGGCCGTCGTCCCACTACCGGTTCGAGACAGAAATATTCGGCAGCCAAGACGGAAGTGGCCTCGGAATCTTTACCTGTTGCTCCCTGCGTCCCCCGCCGCGCCGCTCGCCCCGTCTCGCTCCTACATAAGCTGGACGCCCGTCGGTGCACTGGCGGCACGCAGGCGTCTATCTTGAAACTCTGGAGTTGTAAGCAGTAATTTGGGGTATAAAAGCTTGTTGCGTTATTGCGTACAAGTAAACATACAAAGTGACCATGACCGCAGACATTTTTAAGAGTGTGATTCCGAGTTGTCTTTTCAAGCTTTGGTTATCCAAATGACTAAGGACCGTATCGTTAATTATGGAAACAAATAAAATGGTGTAATCTGTATAAATACTTTCTATTACAAAAAAAAAACTTAAACTACGCGATTCTTAGATCTTCAAAGTGAACCATAAAAACTACTTTTAGTTATTTATTGATCCCCTTTGCCAGTTTTCTCACTTTGCTTTTGATGCTCTTCATTAGCCCTTGGACATCGACTGTTTTGAAAGTTTTGTGGGTACGGATCCAGTCTTTTTTTAATTGGTCCATGTTATCTGTTGGTTTAGCTTGTTTTCGTAGCTTTGCCTTCATCAGACCCCATAATTTCTCGATGGGCCTGATCTCAGGGCAATTCGGGGGATTTAATGATTTCGCGACAAATTCGACATTATTCTCTCGATACAGTTCAACACATGGCGAGCATAGTGACACGCAGCTAAATCAAGCCAGAATAATGTACGACTCCTGTGCTTTCGAATGAGTGGTAGTACCCGTTTTTGAAGGCATTCCTTCTTGTACACATCCGAATTTAAGTTTCCCGTTACGAAAAACGGAGACGTTTTCATGCCGCATTGACAAATAGCTTGCCAAACCATCACTTTTTTCCCAAATTTCTCGCAAAAAATGGATTTGTCGTCTTTAGAGACCTTCGTACCTTTTATTACGGTGTAAAACTGCGGTCCGGGTAGGGTTTTATAGTCAAGTTTAACATAGGTTTCATCGTCCATTATAATACATTGTTCATTTTTAGTTAAAATTTGGTCGTACAATTTCCGAGCCCGAGTTTTGACAGAAGACTCCTGGGTTTTGCTGCGTTTAGGCTGTTTTTGCTTCTTATACGTTACAAGCAAGTTACGTTCCTTAGCACGCTGAATCATTGCAAAAGAAGTACGACATTTTTTCGCAAAATTCCGAATCGATATCTCTTTTTTTGAGAAAAATATTCGCATATCTTTTTGTCCAAATTAAGACATGAAGGGCCTCGTTTTCTACCTCGACCAGGTAAATCTTTTAAATTATTATTCATACTAAACCTTTTTATCGTATTGTAAACAGCTTTCAGGCTAACCCCTTCTTCTGAAGCAATCTTTCTCATAGTTATATCTGATTCTTTACAGTATTTGGTCACAATTGAATGTCGTTTTTTCTCTGAGAGACCCTTCATCTTGCAATGTATACGAATTATACAATTTTTTATAGTAAGTTTTAACACTTGACTGTATGCTTAACAGATTGACATATGACAGAAAAGACAAAATATTGTAACTTTTTTTTTAGAGCAATTCAAACTTGTTTCCATAATTAACGATACGGTCCTTACTGTATGATGTTCTTGTCTTTTAATTGTTTTTTTTTTTTTTTTATATATATAAGTGTTTCGCATGTGCGATCGTGGTGTCATTGCGCCGTGTCTTCACCAATTGGTCACAACGGAAGAACAGCGCTGGCCATGCCAGCACCACGCTGAGTTGTGACCATTTCGTGACAAATTATGTTTTAATTTCCGTTAATGTTTAAATTGTTTGTACTTGTTTGCCAGTTTTGTCTCGAATAAACTATTTCTATTTCTATTTCTATTTTCTATTTAAATGCGTGGTTCTAGGTGGCGATAGTGGTGCTAAACGATGTTGATGTTGAACTTTTTTAGGTACTTACTATGAGAATTATGAAAAAAATTGTGTATTAGTATGGATTTAACCATAGTTATGAATCAATCTGACGTTCCTTGCTTGCATAAGTAGGTACATTTTGATTTGATTATGGTTAGAATAGGTAGTGCCACTCCATGTCTTCCCGTGGATGTCGTAAGAGGCGACTAAGGGAATAAGGGCTTGTATTCTGTTAGGCAATGGGCTTGCAACCTGTCACTAATACATTGGTAAACATCTTGGCCTGCAAAATATGGTTACAGAATTTATCAACAAGTTTTAGAGTTGTTGGTATTTCTGTAGCTCTGCCTACTCCACTCTAGGAATAAAGGCGTTATGTTATGTACCTATGTATGTTGGTATTTTAAATAGGTAAATTTTGGTTATATAGCATTCGTAATTCGTAAAACCCTTTGGGTTTGAGTCTGGGTATGTACCAGACAGCAGCAGTCTGTTGGCAGAACCGGTATTTTAAGTAAGTCGGTACCTAATAGCCATACAAAATTAGTCCCGAAAACCCGGAATTCAAGCCCTTATCGAAAAAGTACCTATGACGTTTGTTTGTAAGAAACAAAGTTCATATTAATATAGTCCAATCTAGAAATAGAAATAGAAATAGAAATAGTTTATTCGAGACAAAACTGGCAAACAAGTACAAAAAATTTAAACATTAACGGAAATTAAAACATAATTTGTCACGAAATGGTCACAACTCAGCGTGGTGCTGGCATGGCCAGCGCTGTTCTTCCAATCTAATGTAATTTTAATAAGTCCAATCTAGTAGGTATAGGTATTTTGCCAAATTCCAGTTATTTAAAGACAGTCCCACTGACTTATTAGAGAAATAAGTCCATGGCTATCAGTGATATCACGCGAGAACAATTGTTCGGTAAAATATTCACATATTTTTCTTGTGGACTAGGTAAACAGAACGTATTGGGTTATCTCCACGTGCTTCTGTCAAGTCTTTTCATATAACTACTCCTTTTCTTTTGATAGGTACCCGGAGTCTCTTTCGAAAAGTTATTGCTATGAGGTCTAACCGTTTGCCCATCCTGTGTGTGATATGATATCCTGTGGATAAGATTTGTAGGTATTCCAATCGAAGCTATGACAAGGTGTAGGTAAGTGTGGCGTGTCTTGTGTGTAGGCAGCAATCTAGCGATATTAATCTCGAAACAAATAATAGAATAGTTAAGCCGGAAATTAATATAGGTACGCGGGAAGAGGAAATTAGACAGCGACGGCCGTCAGCCACCGGAAGCATGGGGGTTATACAGGGAGGGACGCGCGAATCTCTGCTTGACTTCCGGTGATGGCCGCGGCCCGGAAAAGGAATGGGGCCACGTAGCGGAAGCGCGGACCCGTCGCCTCGCGTCCGCTAGATCTATTTCCATTTTGTAACGATGGTACTATGATATAGTTATTTTAAACTAATGACTGTATTTCCGATTTCTGAAGAAAAGATGTTCATATTCTAACCGTATTAGGCAAGTGCGTTTGGGGTTACGCAAATATCGTATTGATGATTGGCATGCCGGTAAGTAGGTTAGTGGTGTCCAGTGCTGTCTTTATCCGATGACTTAGAATTCAAGAAGCATCCAACAGTTGCAATGAATCACGATATCGTATCGTAGTGTTGCAACGGCTTCGCTTCACGCACTTCCGAGAGCGTGGTCTGTAGTCCGCGACCCCGATTCACGCGTTTTTGTTTCTGGTTGCATAATCGGGTGCCACTCTACTCCGAACTAGGCAATGATGTCACACCGCAACATTGCGCCACTTACTGCTTGTGGACCAAAGAGGCTCTATCAGGTAATGTTGTTAGGTAAGAGCAAGTGGCCTACCCGGAGTGGCCGTCACGTAGATAACAATAGGTTCGAAATCTTAACAAACGGGTGTTCGCCTCAGACTCTCGCGCCGAGGGTTTTGTATGAATTCTAATTGAATATCTAAATGGTAACGCATATTACCTACTACTATAATATTTTAATTATACTAAGTATAGTAATTAATTACGTGGCTCGTTATAAAATGTGCAACCAGCGAAGTTAAGCAACCACAAGAGCAAATCTAAACATGATGTGATGAGCGACCTCTTCAAAAGGTACAGACGGACGGTATAGGCTTTTGTAACGGGCTCACGAAGGCATCTTTTGAGTAAAGTTTTAGCTTGTAGCCCTAATAAAAAGCATTTTTTTCTTATGTTTTCAATGCCACCGTTTACATTTTAGTTTATCTGAAATAATATTTCAGGTTTATCATGATGACTTGATGAAACGATAGTACTCTACTGCCGTCATACCAAAGAAGGCAGCTAACTGCAGTGTAGTAGTTGAAGCATTCTATACTCTATTGTTAACTACATAAGATTTAAAATGCTTATACTATTACCATGCAGTTAGCCGCCTTTTTTAGTATCACGGCAGTCTAGTAAAGGTGCTGAATGCTGACAAGACTCGAGCATTCGCCGGAAAGCTCGCCGAATGAGTTGGTTGGTTGTTCAAAATGAAAAACCTGCCAGAATGCTCATCAGCACCATAACAAAATTAAGTGCAATACCAAAACTGCTTAAATGTTGACAGCGACGATTTCCGTTTGGATTTAAACGTGGCTTACACAGGAAATGCCTTAGAACTCGAGTGACTAGTAATTAATAAATTACCACTCATCATTGAATACTTAAAAGGAAAATCGAGCTGAATTTGCCTACAATCGGCGGAAGTGAATATAAAATTATGAAATACTACTACAGCCAAGTAAACGTCGTATATTTTACGAATAACACAATTTGAGAGAAGTTAACGTACCTATTGAACCGCGATTGCTTTTTTATTTTATGTATTAGTAATGTAGTAGACTTGGGTTTGCAAAATGTTTAACTCGTTCGCGTTCAGCTAAGTAGTTTCGCGACTAATGGCCGCAATTATATTTTTAAGATACTACATTCGTGGACATGCGGCCTCTTCCTGCAGCCCCTTATAATGGCCGTTAAGAAATCGTCCACTTCCGCTGGCCTCATCCGACTCCTCGGCTCTCGTGGTCACGCGATGAGAACTCTGGCAGTTTTATTATGTTTTAAGACCGGTGAGTTATTTAAATCTATTGAACCAGTTTCTCTCAAAAGACGCCGAATAGGGTCTCACTTAAATCTCAATTTATGAACTTTAATTAGATAAGGTCAAAGCCAAACCAATTACGTTCAATTATGTTTACCTACTTACAAATGCAGTGCAGGTAGCAGTTTCTTTTAGTCTTAAACTTCAATAGTTTAAACAGAAGAAATGCTTATGGACAGTCTAATTTAACCCCTCGTCTGTCAGAGGTGGAAAAAATACAAAGTTCCAAGTTCTCTTCGTATTATGATATAGTCCGAAATAATAAGTAAGAAATCAAAAAAAACAATTTCTATCCTTTTGGGCACAGATCTGTCACAAGACAGACGAGGGGTTAAAGGAGAACGGGCAGAAATGTATGGACCCCAGTTCAGGAACCCATAGCAATAAGCGATATCTTATCTCGTAAGTATTTTTCTATTCTACCACTTTTTATGGCGGCAAATGTGAAATCGCCGTATGAACTTTCAATGGCTGACTGTCACAATAACACGTGCAATCGTTAAGTTTCAACTCTCCCACTGTCTTTATGCGGCGATAACTTTTTTCATCACACAGATTTGAACCTCCCCGTCATAGTAAAAGTTTTAGAACTTAAAATAACCTATTCGGTGTTATATCACTAGTCGTCACGTCTCATAGGCTATCGTCCTTTCATTAGCGAGCAAATTGCGTTATACCCGTTCCTATCGAGTATCGATACCTTTAACTGTGACGCCGAAATCTACATATAAATAGGTGTATACGAGTAGGTGAGCTTACTTCAGGTTAGGTTACCACAAAATTACAATAGTACTACATTTTATATTGCTAATTTCATAATGAGGCTAGCTAACGCAATTATTCCCTAATTTTAACGAGTAACCCCTGGGGGCCTGATTCTATGCGCACAAGTGTCACATGACATGACAAAGAGACCCCTTCATGAATTTGGGATCAACGTGTTAAAAAAACGGGTCGGGAATGCACCCGTATGAAGAGGAGGGTACAAGTTGCAGGGCGGGTGTGTGGTGCAACTTACAAACTTCTGTCGAAAAATATAAAAAAACGCAAAAGTAATAATGATATTCCTAAATAGCAACAAAATACCTATCCAAATTAATAATTGATTAAGGTCAAAAACACCACAAATCTAGCTTACGCAAACAATTAAAAACCGGTCTAGTGCGACTCCGACTAGCGCACCGAGGGATCCGTTTTTAAGATGACAATTGGAATTAGGTCCAAAGAAATTCTTAAAAAAAGACCTTTATTTCGTAAAGCCTATAGTATTTTGTTGATTTTATAAATACTGACAATAGCGAATAAATAATAATCAATCTAAATTTTGACAGCTTCATTAGGTCTGCATTTTGAGAATGAACAGACCGAGCCCTTTTATATGACACCATTGGTTTTTGTTATAAAATAAGGTCACCTTTATTTTTCAACGCTCCATTTTAGACCCCTTTTTCAATAAATATAAATTTATTTTCACTTTTTTTCATCAAAAGCGCGTTATACATACATACATAACATCACGCCTTCATTCCCAGAGTGGGGTAGGCAGAGCTAAAGAAATACTAACAAATCTAAAAAGGCTTGTTTATAATTATTATAACCACATTTTGCACAATCAGGCCAAGAAGTTTACTAGTGTATTAGTGACAGGTTGCAAGCCCATTTGCACGTTATACCTATAAACTGTTAAATTTCTAAGTATATGTATAGTAAGTAAGTAAGTAGATAGCTTCTGTTGTTGCGGAGAAAAACTGCTGGGAAATTCAGACAGATAGACACCCAAGTCTCACCTTAAGGGTTCTTTTTTACCATTTTAGTACCGATAAAGACAATTGTAAAGTTTTTAAAGTAAGTGGTACTAAGTCAATCTTAATTTACATTCCCGAAAGAATAAGTCTTCCTAATACCTTAACCATTAAAGGCGGGGGTACATATGCGGCTTGCGACAAATAATTGTAATAATCAGTGTCGTAAAAGTATCGTCTGGGGGCTCGCTTGGCTATTTCCCAATCGGGGCCATGTGCGCGCGCTCCCACGCGTGGTCGGCGCGCAAGTGTGCGAGCGCCACATAACAAACCAACCTACTTGTAGTATCGCCGCTCGCCCATGTGTGAGTCCCAAGCTGCTACTTCCTGGTACAACGTACGAGACGCTTTATTTAAATTGTCCCTTTGTGTGCGTACGCAATATTATTTATATTCACCTACATATATGTCTATGCTATCGAATCTATAGCTACAGTCGACGAATATTATTACTTAAATGACACGTGTGTGTGTCAAGTCGGTTTAATCTCCATTGTACTTCCTGATTACTTGTTGGTGTGCGTGAGCCACTTGTTTGAATGCTAGCTAGGGCGCCTTTTATCTCAGCTAGGGACAGAGTGCAGCGTCCTATCCTATTACGATAGGGTAGTTGCAAAAACTATGCCGCTTATCGACATCGTGATAAAGATTATTTAGTTATTATAATGACTAATAAAACGCTCATTGAATTAAGTACCTTTAATTTTGTTTCAAATATACTTGTCGCCGTTTAGTTATCGGATTGTGTATAGCGATAAGTGATTATACGGGGTGCAATTTCGCCGCAACGGAGGTAGATTACAGCAAACAAAGAGCCAATGTTTACGTTCTCATTGGAAACAGGAAGCATAAAGTCCGTTGGAATATGTCTCAGGCACACATGGTTCTCGGTACAAAACAATACCAGTTCCGTTGTTGTTGGCAAACCGCGCCACTTTCAGGAAGTTCTTTACTCCTCGTGCTACAAACTGTATTTTTACATTAACCGATTAGTTGCAACGCATTTTAATGTATACAAATTCGGATTGCTATTAGGATGTTTTGTGTAACCGTTAGTTGAATTACGACGGTGATTTATATTGTGGTGAAGATTAGGCGAGTGCCTAATATCGATATCGATGTAGGATTTTGGCTACTCTATATTGCATCCAGGCGCAGCGAGTGGACAGATGTGGTACGCAACGTGCAGTTAGCGCAATTCCGAGGGGCCGTGCGGATTTACAGAGGGAGATCCTCGCATTTTCACTGCCAATCCCTCCTGTCGTACACATCTGTCACCTCTATGGAAGTTCAGATTAGACAACGTCATTAATTGATTCGGTGAAAGCGAAGGGTTGGGGATTATACTTATGAATGTGTTATGTGAGCCCCACATGGCGCTCTGAAGTCGGCTGAAAGAAATATCCTCTTTAAGTTACGGGTTGTCTTCGATGGCTTTCCTTGACGATACATTTATAGAAATTGCTTTCGAGCGTTACTATTTTTATTTAGTTATTATTAGTTATTATTTATTATTCAGTAGTTATTAGAATTCTAAAATGTATTCAACAGATTATTGCTTAATCATGTTGAATCCTAATTGAAACTAAATACATAATATACTGCGGTGCTGTAATGCAATTACATTATTTACGCGTGCATGTTCTCGAGGAGCGATGCAGGCGAGCACTTGTAGGGGTTACGTAGTGACGCGGTAATTTGACGCAACTCCTTAACACTAACTGAGGTCATTTGGTGATCGATGTGATAGTATCAAGTCCCGAAGATAATAAGTGAAATGATAATCTTTATTCTGTAAGTAGGCCCTGCAGGCACGCTGTTGACCTTAAACACATTACTTATAGGACGGTTTATTGGAAAACACTTTCTCAACTACACATGCTGATGACTGGATGTTACGTAGTTGTTGTATTTTGGTCATCCCATTTGAAATTGCGATGTTTTTTTTATTTCAACGGCTACACGCATTAGGTATTCTAGCATAAATTAGTTTTCGGTTGAAATTAGGATGATGCATTTCGATTCAGTGGTTTAATGTTGTCCCTGTAGTTTCAAACTAGTTCTTACTGTTACTCGTACGAAATAACCAGGTAGACCTAGACTAAAAATATCGCCATTTATGTAAGTTGGTCTCGAACTTCACTTAATCTAAAAATAGACATTCTTAGAAATGTCTAAGCCCTAAGGCGGGTCAAAGCGCGAAAAAATAAATAAGAAAACAACGCAAAAATAGGTACACTTTCAAACACTTGCGCTGTACAAAAGCCGGTATATTTTAAATGGAAGCCTATTATAATACCTTGCGTGTAATTTCCGTAATAACTAAAGTAGCCTGTGTTGTAAGCAATTTAGTCGATGCACTTGTACCTCGTAAGTCGACACCTTGCTTCGACGAGCGTGAGAAGACGGCAGACGCACCCTCCCCCCGGCTCACAGGTGTAAATATTGCTCAGAGTCACGCCCTGCGACCCCTTTACCGACAGGTAGTAAATTCTATTCCTTTCAATCCTTTTTTGGATCATTCGAATTTAATATCTCTTACAGGGTGGTGATTCTCTTAACACAGCGCTGCGTCGATGTTATAGGTGAAGTTTTATCCGGCAAGTTAAAGAAGTCCCGTCGGAGCGTACAAAACACATTTTAGCGCGTGCCTTCTCAATTAGGCAGCAGGCAGTGAGTCGAGTTCAGTGTCGAAAGCTGCCTAAAGCTGACGCAGCGCTGTGTTGAGAGAATCACACCCCAGCACCATTAAAAAAATCATTGAGCAACTTCATTTAAATACTACATGTTTATGTTTATTTCTTACCTACAGATTAATAATAAAAACAGGTACCTAAGGTTTGTGAGTTTGTGTGGTTGTAGGGGGTAATCACTAAACCGATTTTGAAAAAAAAAAATATAGAAAGGTACGATATTTGTAAGTGTAAATGTTTTATTTTTCTACACGGACGGAGTAGCGGGCAACAGCTAGTTACATACAGATAAGTGATCAAAAAGTCACAATGTAAACAATGAGCGGTAATTTGGACGTCTTGTCAATTAATCCTTTTTATACTGGCTCTCTTTTTAACGAATGCTCTCTGGTATGTGTTGTTTCTGTCACACTATCGCCGTTTCCTATTACTCCTGCTCCCACCCGCGCCGCCGCGTCGCGGATTGCGCACACGCTGTTAACGTCCTTATTATTACAGCAGCACTGCTTGTTTACTAGTGAAGTGATGCAACTATTATGTCAGTTGGCAAATTTCAAGCAGGGCCTCTATTCAGGTGCGTTAAAACGATATCGTGTTTGACACGTTTAAGAATCGTTTATGGCACAGTCGCCATTATTGTAAATGACATAAGAGTTATCAAAACGTTGACAATACGGAAACAGGTCAAAAACGATATCGTTATTACCTTGTAGAATTCCAGCCCTGTTTGCGCTAACTTTTCAAATGCATATCAATGTAATTTTTGCAACAGAAATATTAACAGCAATTACCCATATAAGTTATTTGTATAATAACTTAAAATACGAACCATAACAAAATTAAATATTATTTACAGCTAGGTAAGTAATAAAAGTATAGATGTTTCATTTGTCTTTATTCACTGGTTAGTGTAGATTGCCTTAAAAGTGGTTTTAATTACCTAGGTACCACCATGCTATATATTTTTTGAAAATAATCGCATTTTTTTATCATCAGCGTTCAAAGTCCTCTATAATAAATGCTCGCACTGTTCTCGCTCGACCAAAGTGGAATATCGTGCGGCAGCTGTGTCGTCAATTGCAACTTCACACACACTAGTCCACTTTACATCTTACATCAGAGCCGTATATTTTAATAGGTCAATATCCAGACCGACGTAGCCTTACTATACCGTCTACAAACTAGCTTTAATTATCGAAACAATTAAAAATAAATTAGTGTTTGTAATGCGTGTCACTGCTGCTTCAAGAATAGTAGCATCATTAAACTTTGTTTCCGGTTTATGCTATTAGAATATACTCGTACCTAACTGATTATTCATTGCTTTTAATGTTGAGTTTTCAATTTCCAAATCGAACTTATTAAATTTTCGAGTTTCATATATGAGTATACTATGTAATACTAAAGAAGGCGGCTAACTGCAATGTGGTAGTGGATGCATTTCAAACCCTATTCCTAATCACATTCAATTTAAAATCACACTACTTTATTCTTTGCATTGCAGTTACCCGCCTTCTTTGGTATTACGGCAGTAAAATTTATTTTATTTTACTGTATTTAAAAATTGACAAAGAAAGGAAGTTATTCAAAGAACCGCTCCCTTTATGTAAGAAGATTACCCTTGGACCAACGGTAGCGGGACTACATGGTCATCATGTTTTTTTTCAGGGAGCCCCAATTTTTTTTTAAGCAGAAGAAAAGTTTATAATGTTCAAACTCTTATCTCAAAAGGAAAAATGGAACCCTTATAGAATCACTTGCGTGTCTGTCTTGTCTTGGTAGATTAACCTAACTTTAATCTTACAAGAGGTTTTCAAGACAACTTGACATAATACTATCTATCTTTGAGCTTTTTACTTTACTAGTAAGAGTGGATGTCTGTTTGTTTTATTAATCGCCTAATCTCTTGGTTTTATTAATCGCCTAACTTTCCAATTTTTTTTTTTCTAAATCTGTTGTTTTATTCACGAATACGCCACAGTAAAAACTCATTTTGGCTGGCATTAACAAAGAACGATGCTGTGAATACGTGTCACATCACCCGGAAAACCCCAGCTTTGTCCGCAGTGTGAAAGGGTGCACTCATTAGGAAGATTGCGAGGGCCCAAGCCTCGCTGCAAAACATTGTCTATGCTCGTGTCGTTGCGTTGACACATTGTCTTTGCCTAGCATGTTAGTGTTGCCACCATTATGTGGATCCGTATGACTAGGAAGTTTACGTTTTTATACACAAAAGCAACGAGGCTGTGATAAAGAAAGTGCATTCGGGTTAGGCGTTCTGCAAAAAAACAACACGCAGAGCTTTATAATCTGCATAAATGAATGGCAAGCATATCTTTTCCACAATTTGATCCATTTTCTAGATTACTGTGCTATGATACTTTAGGAATTCTTAACCTTAGTGTTTTATGAAAGATTTGAAAACACTTTTTACATTTGTCATATTATGTTATGTTATGTTAGTAAGTACTATGTTTGTTGCCCTTAAGTTTTAAAACTAAATTCTGCAGATACGTGGTATCTTTGTAAAATTAAATATGCCTACTTTATTTATTAGATGTAATTAATTATACATATTTTAATTATTTAGCTAGCTAGAAATATCGACAGGATTTCTTCTTCAATAGGTAACTTACGTCTCACTCTTTGGTTAAATTAAAACAGGACAAAGCTGTCCTTATCACTGCGTGTGGGAATTTCGATAATCGAAAATATTTGTATTTTAACAATGTTGTTCGACATTTGTGTTCAAATATCAAATTTTAAGTACACATAGTGTAAAGAATTAGGTATTTTCTTTATACAGAGTTAAGAGCTAAGAACAATGATGACGATTGAGATTACCGCGACTTCCGTATTTTTTGTCGCATCGTGTTTTTGCCTAAGGTCACGTGACTGGTATTATGTCGTGTTTATTTTTCCGTGCAAATACACAGACTTAATTATTTACCTAAAGTATACAACAATTCAAACAATACTTTGACAAAGCCACTAAATTTGTTTATTATATATTTTTAAGCAGTGAGAGTGTAAGGTCGAATATGAAAAAGAGAAGGATAATCTTGGGCTCCTGACGTGTCGAAATGATTTTCACGTCACGCGCTTGATTTAAGTATGTTATTCTATTCCGTTTTGAATCTGACTTTTACATTGAGAAGTAGACAGCAATAGTTATCGGTGAAGGAAAGGCGGTGATTGAATTGAGCTCGGACTGCAGACTATTTATTCTTAGGTTTAATATCTATATTTAATTTCATAATAAATTAATCCTGTGTTGACGATAAATTATTAGAAATTAATCAATACATTCGTCATCAAATCCAATGATATAGAACTACCAACACACAAAATGTTATAACTTGATGAGGTTCAATTAAGAGATTGCCTTGTTAGTTGTTATCGAGCTCGTATTACTTAACTATTTCAAATCACTTAACGAAGGCGTTCATTAGGGTCACGTGAACAAGAACGTATCGCATGACATGACATGGCGCCGGCGACCGGCGACCGGCGGCCGGCGCGGGCGCAGAGACGAGCCAAGATGGCGTCGAGCAGGAAGTGATGTAGTGTAGGAAGACGTTCTAGCGTCCTCCAAGGTCACCGGTGTATCCAGCACACGTTACGCAGCGTCGCCTCGCCTCGTTTCGACGCTGACGAGACTATTGTTTTACAATTCGTAACGTCTCGGTCTCCGCTCTCGGTTATACTACACCTGAAAATTTGTAGCCGAGAGCCCATTATTGTTGTACATAATAATATATCCAATCCAACGCTGTGGAGATAAGATCTTAAAAATCTGGAACTATTTGTAGGATTGTTACACATTATTATGAGAAATTTACATTGCAAGAGCATTAATTGCTATAAAAAATATATTTTGCCTACAGTACTTTACAAGGATTGCGAAGCGAAGCTTAAATCGCGTAGCTGTCAATTGTTTTCCATAGATTTTATTTTTCTTCCCTAATGAAATGAATGGCTTTCACTCCTTGCTCACAAGATGTATTTCGCCACTGTCGAGTTTTAAACAATCACCATAAACTTATTAGAGTTTATTTTTCTAATAAGTTTATGATGATTGGATAAATCACACGCGAGGATAATTTGTTCGGTTAAAGAGTATTTACTCTGGGGACTAAACAGGGCCTCTATTCAACCGCGTTACAACGATATCGTTTTTGACCTGTTTCCGTATTGTCAACGTTTTGATAACTCTTATGTCATTTACAATAATGGCGACTGTAACATAAACGATTCTTAAACGTGTCAAACACGATATCGTTTTAACGCACCTGAATAGAGGCCCAGAAGCACCATGAGATTAGCTCTACGCGCTTTTGTCAAGTACTCTATACGAATTTAGCTCTAGGCGGTAGCGTTTCTCAACGCTGAAATCAAGTTCGATCTCCACGTATTTACAAACCTAGTTTTTTATAATATCTAAAACATAAAACCGTAACAATCGGACTAGGTTTAAGAGGAGAGGAACTAACCGCATTTTGTATGTTTTTTTTGCCTTAATGCCTAACTTAACAAAAAATCCTTGCGTCTTAAGTTAATAATACTACTAAGAGTATTTGTTGGATTGTATTTTAATTATAAGACATAGTGTTTATATTTACAAACACCTAACGAGCATAAAAGGCTGGAATGTTTGTTTGTGTATAGGTAATAATGCAAGTTGCTGTCTAGTGTGTTTGCATTTTCCTTTATCCTTTACTGTTTACAGATTATAAACCCATTTTAAAGGAATCTTGTACCACATCACTAGATCCGTTTCTTAGGAAATCTTTTATGCGATAGTGTCCGAGTCCAAAGCAGCAAACATTCGTTCAGTTCTCCTTTTTTGCTCCGATCAATTACGACGTCCAGCCCACTTGTAAAAATTCTTTGGAATATTCTCCATTACGCGTTTATATCTGATCCGTTCGCGGGTATTTGCACTATTTATAATATTCTTCGCATAATAAGTGTGCAATCCGCACACTTATTTTTTTCAATGGCAGGTAACCTTTGTAGGATACAATAGATACGAAATTCGTTCGGCTAAAATATTAACTTTGGTACAATGGAACACATTATATTTCCAAGTACGGAGCACTTCTTCACTTCCGAACAATAGTTTGAATGGGAAACGAAGTGGTAAACAGTGGTTCCTTTGCAGAACTAGGACGGAGCGAGGTAGTAGGTTTGTGTGCGGGTTGGGCCGGGCCTCGGAGTGCGGCGTGCTTGACGACCTCGAGGCGAGGCGCGAGGGCGGGAAAAAGCAGGGCTCCCAACGCTTCTACAATTGTAGCTTTTATTAGCATTCTTTCCAAATCTATCTAGCTATCCGCTAAGTTTTGCTTGACTCGCCTAAGAAATAATAGGGCAGTCTTAACTCGGGGTACTTTAGTGATACATACAAGAGTGCTTTGCTATTGCACTGAAGGTCCATCAAGTTTCAATTAGTTGATTGTAAATTAAGAAAATCAGTGCTATTTAAATATGATCGGTAAAACAAACATTTTGGCAGCCCTTACTTATATTGTAACTAAACTGCGTGATAACAACAAAAAATCTACGAGATCGAAATGGATCGGTCCTTTTAAAAAGAAGTTTCATTCCGTAGCGATTACAATGCGCAGTCCCCGCGAGGGTAAGCATAGTTTTGCTCTTTTTTATTATGAAAGTTTAGTTTTTGTCCAAAAAGGTACAATTTGGCTGTCGAAAGTTCATAGGCGAGCCTTTATTGCATTCCAAAGGTGAAAAAGTGTCGGTCTTTAACCCACATGATGATTATTTCAAGGCTCGTTAATTGAGCTTAGAATCACAAAAAATTACGATGACAACTTTAGTACCTTCACGTACCTACTCATATTACAAGTACGTGTGTGTAAATTGGGCGTGTTTGTCTTGGATCTTTGAAGAAGACTCCTCGATTAAGATAGATTGAAGTATATTATTGATAACTAATGATAAGTTATTTTTGTGTATTTGATTTTTTTGTTCATATCCATTTCAAGCGGGAGGACGTAACGCCGGCGTCTTCCGAGACATTGTTCCGCTAAGGCTTTACCATTTCATCAGCAGTCCTTTATGTTTCGACAGATAATAGTGTTCCCTTTAAGCTTTTGAAGCTTTTATACTCTCGTTTAGCCGCAGCTCTTTCAAATACTTACCTATGTGTTTGAACATCTTATTATGGCTTAAGGGTCTTTTCTTGAAAATAATTGTGTTCTCTGTATATAAACAGTTTTAAATAACGTGGCATTAAATGATTTTATTTTGGGATATTTTTTGTCTAATAACAAAATAATTATCTGTTAAAAAATAGATGAGAATGGGCTTTGTTAGTTGGCTAACCCAGACCAAAGTCAACGCGTACAGTAGGCAAGCACCTAAAGACACTTTATGTTATTGTATACGTGATGCATTCTTGAAGCATGTTAATAGTTGTCTAAGTGTCGGTATGCCACGAAGCTACACCGAAATGTACCTGCCAACGCGACGAGGGCGTGGTCAACAGCTATTACTGTAGATCAGATATGTGACTATAACGTGTATCTTATGCCGACATATTGTCTGCTCGCTCCATCACATCCCAAAGGATTCCTGATCATTATAATTCCGGCGAGCATTTCCATAAAAATCATTCCCGATCGTTATCTCCGTGAACAGGTCGGATTCTTTTTTTTAAGTGCATCATTTATTATCTGTAAGGGTACAAAAAACATAAGCATCTAAGCATCTCTAAAGCGCCGCGGCGTCCCTTCCCTTCCTGGAAGCGCTCGTATTTGTTTGACACTGGCCCGTGAGATATAGAGCGGCCGGTGGACAGGACGGGGCACTTCGTCGAATCCGGACTTGGTCGGCTCCTCGATGACAATAAGGTGTGAATTTACAGGTTTCGCATGAACGATCGTTGATAAGCGCTATTAAGATTCTGCCATGCACATGATAACAGTGACACAGCGTGAAGATTTCCTTATCGTGCATAACCGCATGTGACAATTTAGTGAATATAATTTCACGTCAAATCGTACTTATCATATGCTTCATTTAGGTATATATTATGTCTATCTGGTATGTGTGACGTCATATAAGATAAAAACATACCATTTCTCTACTTCTTCCGCTTTCCATGTAGCCAGCTATATCAAAAGCTATTAAATTCTGCAGTCTACGAAGGGTATGTAAGTAGGTTCATAATCTATTTTTTCCGCGACTACCTCAGCATTCTCTAGCTTATCTTTTTACGACCATTTTTATCGTTCACGCGGCGAAGGCTGTATTGTCAACAACAAACGATGCTCAGGATCCCGTAACTAACTGTTTACTTTATCGTGGATTACTTTGGCAGGTACAGTAAGTACTATAAAGGGTTGTATAAAGCCTTAATTTTTAGTTATCGAAGCGTCATTTCGGAACGAGATACGACCTTCGATAAAGCGGCGGTTGAGGAGTTCCTTAGAGCAACCGTCGTCGTTGCGCAATTCCCACAGGGTATCAAAAGCAAATACCTTCCTTTGAATCGGGACACAATAGCAGGGCAAGAGTCAGGTAAGCGCCTCACGCCGCGGGGGTCTATCGCAGAAGTTTTATATTTCCGCTTCTTTGTGATGTCCCTAGGGCCAATTAATAATTTCTCTGGATGACCGGAGTCATTGTCGCCCGCACCGCCCGCGCCCCGCCCGCCTGTTGCATGCACACTACGCGAAGATTGATGAACTCCCTACAATTGTTGCACGTTTATGGACTGTTTTTTTCGTAATTCTCGAATGGCGTTAAACCTTTGTTCTCCATTGTGGTTACGCTTCTCAAAAATTCTTTTAACTTTGAATGACAGTAAATTTTACTCACAAGCAGTCATTGAGACTACAATACCGATACAAAATAATCACAGTGTCTGTGGACACTTGCTATTAATTGGGCGCCAAGTTTGTTATGACTGAAGCGCCATTCCGGTCCAGTTTAGTTTAAATGGGGTCAATCTAACCCTCTGTTGGCACTGGTTTTGCAATATGAAACTTACGTCCAAAATTTGATTTTGACATTGATTTATAGTTTACCGCACGTGTAGGTCTTTAAATATTATTTGACTTTCGTTTACCTATGGTAGGTACGACCTTTAACTTTCTACTTTGAGTTTAACTTGTAAGTAATAAATAGTAAACTGACAAGAGTATACCATACAACGCTGTGTTTATGAACTAAATTTGAGAAATACGAAATAAGTGGAAGTTGTACTTAAATCGATTATAAAGGTATCGAGTAGATTCTTCTTAGAATACATTCAGTTATATATAGTGTAGGTATTCGATACAAGGTATACCTACCTACTTACAGGTTTTACAAGCCGCATTATGGACCGGCTCGAGAGAGATGTTTTCCGCATTATTGTATGAATGTCCACTTGCCGCTTCTTTTGTCTTTTTGTTAACCGCTTGTCCGAGCAGTGTCTCGGTATTTCCTGTTCGCGAAATCAAATTCAAATGTATGCATAGTTTTTGTCGACCCGTTCACGCGCAGTCATCAGCGACGTAAGCATTAATAATAGCAATAAATCTCGAGAGGAAATATGGCAAAGATTTGAGATATTTTTCGTTAGTAAGTTCCAGTTATTTTTTGTTTCAGGGCCCAGGGGTTCTAACTCGGTAAACCATATTCCCTTGGAGATAAGTTCGCCTTTATGCATCCTTTTTTACGTCCGTTTTAATCAACTTCAAAAAGAGGAGGAGGTTCCACTGAATGTATTTTTTTCATGTATTTTTACCGATTTCTCTCTCAATTGTGGACCGATATTGAAAGTTCTCTCGAAAGGGTATACTCCCGAGGTGGTCCCATTGTCACCAAGTCAGAATCTGATGTTGAGATCTTGGAGAATCGAGGGAACTTCTCAAATATTACAGTAAACTAAAATAGTACAGTAATAAATTTAGCAAAAGCATTCAAAAAGTATCATTTGGTCAAGTGGAATTGATTATGAAGACTACTGATGGCCACCGGAACTCCTCAACGGTACCTAATTCAAGGGTGACGATAAGATATTTCGATTAAGATAGTTGAGAGACTGTGACGAAGCACATTTAAATGGTTAAAATATTGACGATGACTTTCCAGCGGCGTTGCTTGTTTCTTATTTTGAGACGTAGGACTATATAACTGCAAATTATGGTCACAAAAAAGTATGAAATAAATGAAATGTTTATTTTATAAACACACTCTTCACTGAGCATGGTCCGACATGCTCTTGCCCGGTTTTTTTTAAGCTGTTGTATACATTTGCATCATGTTTTTCGTGCGAAGTAACTTCTGTATGGTAACAAAAGGATGATCATCAATATCATCATATTAATTGTATCTTTTAGGTAAATGGAAATCTGTGATTTACCCACAAAGTAATCAAAATAGTGCACATTTAATTACGCGGTTAGTTTAATGTACTTGTACTCTTAAAAAAACTGAACTGGTAATACATCAGAGGTAGTTCTCCGTAAAGCCGATAATGAGCTCTCATGCTCTATTCACCTACAGAGCGTCAAGTGAGCTCGCCCAGTATTGGGTCCAGTGACTGCAATGGTCATGGAACGCGGCACATCTCTAGCCTGCTTCGCAAGTGTCACCCAGCTAGCGCATAGCGGTCCTAATTGCACTCTACTTGTGCTTTTAATTGCCCCTTCACAAGGCACGCTAACTGTTGCACCATTATAACTGATCATGATGACATTAAAGTGAACTGTTCTGTTATATGGACTTGGGTACTTAGGTTGAAGTAATTGGTTGTTAACTCCCTCCAATTTCAATACAAAAACCCATAGGCGTATACATGATACTGGCAACTAGGCTGCCTACGAAACTAGTCGTCACGGGTTCTGTTCCCGGTATGACAAAATATGTATTTGCGTGATAAGCGCGACTATTTGTTACAGTCTTGGAGGTTTAGGTACTAGGGTTTTAACTTTAAGTAAGGAAGTATATATTTATCTATACAAATAAATATGTGTTTATCATTGCGTAGTACCAAAAGTACAAGCTTAGAGCTAAGTTTGGGACAAGGATAATTTGTGTTAGATTGTCCCCTGATATTTATTTATTTTAAATATCTAAGTTTAAAAAAAACATTTAGACGAACACACTGCTAACAAACTACTGACCGATAGAGAAAAAACGTCAAATTATGATACAGGTTGTTTTGTACGGATAGCTTGTCAGTCTCAGTTATGTAGACTGTTTTTTGTGTAGCTTGCGCGTTTCATGTACCGTGCTCCGTGTGCTGCGACAGTTAGTGCGTTTTTCCAGCTGTTGCGCGTACGGCGCGGGCGCCGGTACGCCGGATCCGGGTCACGCGCGTCACGTAACGGGCTGGCTGATAACGGGAGGCCTAGCCTAGGTCGCGCAGCGGGATGACGCGGAAGTGGGATCGCGGACGGCGATTAAACCATACACTGCCGCCATAGCCGATCTCTTGCTGAGTTTATTGACTGTGAACATTCTTGCTACTAAATGCAAATTGCGAGTAACCGTGTATGCGGCACGCACGTGTAAGGCCAAGGGTAGCTTCTAAGCTGAAGCCGAAGCCTTTTCAGTGCACTATTGCGCAAGCATACTTTCAGTTATATAACAGTTAGATTATGTGAACAGTTAATACTATGAAATCAGGCTTTATTAATATCAACATTAGGTACCTACTAGTGACTCGCCGCCGAAGCGCTGCCCATGCCATTCCTGATTGTCAGTCCAAAAAACAACCTAGGTAAGTACACGCTTATTAGCGACGAAAGCCATTATATCTACCATCGGTTTTGTAGGTGTGGAATGTTAATCTATTAGAATAGCTTAATTGCAAGTAGGTTTTTAAGTCTGTATTTTGTTTTTCAAATATTGTGACCGTGGAGGTCTTGAGTAAGTGGTTTGATGTCAACGATTAGCTTTGGTTCACGGTTGGGCGACCCGCGCGGGCGCCGCGAAGAAAGCAAGTTCACTGCCACGGCCGCGCAGCCACCTCGCAGCCTTGCGCCTGCGTCTGTTCACCGGCGCAGCGGCGTTGTCCGTCCGTCTTATTAAACACCAAACACAACACACTTGCTTTATTAGAAAAAATGTAAAATCTGTTATTTTCGTGCTAAATTGGGGGATTAATGATTTCTAATGAAAAAAAGCATCGAGGTGCCTCTGATTTTTTAACAAATTAAAAATAAAGTTGAAAAACAGGTCATGTGCGAGTCGAACTCTCGTTCAAAACGCGTAAAAGAGTGAAACGAAGTATATTTATTAAACATAAACAGTATTTCGTATTTATCCGATAATAAGATTCATTGTAACTTTCCTAAATTTATTAACACAATAGGTATTTCAAAGCGTTTTGTTTATTTCGCAAAAGAATTGTGGGGTTGATAATGTATACAAAATGCGGTTACCTACGTTTCTCATCCCTTAAATCTAGTCTGTTTTTTACGATTCTTGTATATGTTGCAAAGGAACTGTATATACAACTAAGTACATAACTATATGTTTTATTATAAAAAAGGACTTTACATTTTCCTTAAAAAAAAACATGATCAAAAGAATTCAACGGAAACGTACAAACCAAGTTTTTCATAATTACTACAACATACTTAAAAATCGTTAATATCGGACTTGATTTAGGGGCTGCGAGACGTTACCAGTTACCACCCGGAGCTAAATTTGCATGGAAAAACTTGGACAGCTACGCGATTTAAGCATCGCCTCACAGTCCTCTATAGTATTTGAGGACACGTTGGCCTAGTTGGGTGAGTCAATATTTGTGTGATTAATAATAATAATAATAATAATAATAATAATAATAATAATCACAGGACAATGCCACACTAATTGACCTAGTCCCAAACTAAGCTCTAGGCTTGTACTATGGGTACTAGACAACGATAAACATACTTAGATAGAGAAATAAATACTTAAATACATAGAAAACATCTAAGACTCAGAAACAAATACTCGTGCTCATCACACAAATATCTGCCCTTACCGGGATTTGAACCCAGGACCCCTAGCTTCGAAGGCAGGGTCACTCTCAACTAGGCTAGCGTGTCGACTGACCCCTGATATTTATTATAATTTTGACAAATTATTTTCTTTCCTTAAAATATTAAAAAAACAGAGCTAACCTTGGCCTAGTCTAGCAGTCTTTCGGCTGAAATGATGAAATAATGAAAAGTCATTTTTGTAATAATATATTTTGAGGACAAATACTTATAGTATACTTATTTCGAAATGTGCAGGTTACACCTTTTATTTGACACTCCTTTTGTTATTTCAGTTTTAACAAATTTTAGAACACTTCAAATTTCTATAAAATTATATTCTTTACTTTTTTTACCAAAAATAGTTGCGGGCAAGCAAGTTATATATCTACATTCCAAATTTCAGATTGATAACTTCTGCAGTTGCTGATAAAAACTGATGTGGCATACATACAGACTGACAACGTAGTCTAACGATACTCGTAAGGGTTCCATTTTTACCATTTTGGTACGGAACCCTTAAAATACCCACTCCAAAAAATACTTTAAAAAAAACAAAAAACATCATCATAAGTAGATGCTGTGGCATCATATAGTTGCCATTGGTAACTGCTAAAAAACGAATAGTTATCACTAAATATAGGTAGGGTAGACCACACAGTTATTGCCAGCGACCAGTGATTGCCCACTTTATTTTTTCAGAGACTGCTATCACTAAAAAATATTTCCTACATAGGTGTAACAAGCAGTAACAAAGCTTTGTTTCTTTGTAAGCAATTTTTTTTCTGTGATTGTAGTCTAAAAAATGTTCACTAGTCGCGGGCAATAACTCTGGTTTACCGTAACTAGTGCCGCTAAATACCTATTACACCTATTAGTAAATAGCTTCCAAGGGTTTTCATTTTAAGTCAGATTGGATGTTGATAATGTTGGTTCTACAAGAGTATTATTTTTTGCTTCCTCATATTTCATGACTAATGATTGATTCCTTCGTAATGTGAAGATTATTGTATATATTCGTATGTACAGTCGAAGTCGTAAATATGTTTACACTTAAGTACCACGTCACTTTCATTCACTGAGACAATTACATATAATTATATATGAAATTGTCTCAGTGAATGAAAGTGACAAGGTACTAAAGTGTAAACATATTTATGACGTCGACTGTACATGCGAGTAAGATAGCATATTTAATTGCATGATAACATTGATAATGCATTTACCTACTTACATAACGTGTTTGAATGTCCGTTCGGAGGTTTTTTTTATTTAACGATTTTAAAACAAGGTAAGAGGTTCGTAATTCGTTATTATCTTTACTATACACTACAATACAGTATAAATATTCTTTATTGAACACCACATTCTAGAACAGCATGGAAACTAAAGACAAAGAAAATGTTACAAAGTGAGTGAGGCGGCCTTATCGCTAAACAGCGATCTCTTCCAGACAACCTTGCAAAGTAGAGAAGTTAAAAGATAAACAAAACAACCCAAAAAAAACCCAATCATACAAATAAATAAGAAATATATATACTTAAATAAATAAAATTAATACACAAGCATTGACCTTTTTACCCTCAAAATCGATTTCGAATTTTTGATGAATGTCATATCTAGGTAGGTATGAAAGTACCTACCTAGATATGACATATTTGGTCCCATCTGGTCCCACAGAAAAGTTGAAGTGATCGGAGGCTTTAATAATAAATAATAATAAATATCAGGGGACAATCTCACACAAATTGACCTAGTCCCAAACTAAGCTCTAGGCTTGTACTATGGGTACTAGACAACGATAAACATACATATATAAAGAAATACATACTTAAATAAGTACATAGAAAACATCCAAGACTCAGGGACAAATATTTGTGCTCATCACACCGCAGCCCTTACCGGGATTTGAACCCAGGACCGCTGGCTTCGGAGGATTTGTTCTATCATATTGCTTTAGCGAAGTTTTTAAACCCATTTTCCCGGTTTAAAAACTTCGCTGATTCGTAATGATTCTAATAATGTAACATACCTACCACTAAAAATCTTCGGAAATAAATCTTATAATTTTCGGCCAGGGTGGGGGTTGCTCCAAATGAGCTCTAGTATAACCTCTTATCGGGAATGTATGCAATAACCAATCTAATAACCCTGTATAACTGCCATAGCTATATACCAGCTATATAAGATACCACTAAAAGTCTTCTGAAATAAAACATTAAACATTTTTCGTGACATGGAAATAAGGGAAAATTACCAAAATTCAATTTAAATTTATCAATATCTCAGAATCTAATAATTTTCGCCCAGTACCTACTACATGACCTAATTTGCTCCAATGATCTCTACTATAACCTCTGGGAATGTATGCAATAATAACCAATCGCCCTGTATATAGGTAACTGTCTTTTGCGCTCGCCGTAAAATGAACTGTAATGTAAATGTATGACATAGCTATATATATAGCTATGTCATACATAACAATCCTCCTGAACTTAAATTTTGGAATTAACCGTATCGCAATTTTTTTAAGGAATAATATCTGCAATTTTTTTTTTTATTTGGAATATATTTATTTATTTAATCTTTATTGCACAGAAATACAAAATTTGAGTACCAAGTTGAACTTAATGCCTAATGGCATTCTCTACCAGTTGACCTTTATTATGTAGTCTGTTTCTACAGAAACATCAACACTACGAATATTACGCATGTAGTACATACCTAATTGATTCGTTATCATTATCATGTAACTAAAAAGTATCGGAATATAGTATTTTTTTATACATTTGAAGCACCAGTTTGTTACACCTTGCTATTTTCGCCGGTGGTTAATTGAGGAAATCTTGGCATAAAAAATCCTTAATTAGAATTAAGAATATTAGCAAAATAGCTCCAAGTTTGATAGATAATAAACGTCGTATATAATCAACGATATACCAGCTTCTATACTCGTAATCAACTTAAAAAACGCATTTTATTAATAATTATTATTTCGTTGGAAGTTAATTAAGTTAATTTGGCTGGTCAGCAAATAATCTTGCATTCATCAGCCCTAGAGCTCTTAATAAACTTTGGTTGAATACGGCCGTGGATTCTACTTCTATTAATGCCGCGATACGATGATATTGCTTTAGCTAGGTAGTTAGGTAAATTAGAGAAGTTAGTGCGCTAAAGTGAATATTAAATCTTCCCCTTACAAATTTCCGCTATCTTCGACGAGTTGCTGAGGCAATCTCGAGGGATCCCGAACGACCTCGGCATGATACGAGTTTTACGACGATCAACTATCGTCCAGTTTCTCTGTGAAAACAAACTAGTTTTTCGGCGTAGATGCGAGTGTTTGTGCCAGACAGTGAATTCGAAAATGGTTTTGTCCGAGGGCACCTCTACGCTAAGTGTTGCGTAAGGCTGAATCACAGTCCAGAAATGCAGTAAGCAAGCCCGAGTCAGCCGCCATCACATGTGAATCAGCGCGACCGGAAACGTCGCCATGTTGGCTCGCCGCCGCCATGTTTATCGGCGCTCCGGAAGTTGCGCGCACGCCGCTGTCTTTACATACCTACCTACGTTTTCCACGAGTTGAAAACAGTCTGAGTCGGAAACATTCAGGGGTTATTTTGAGAGGCCGCCGCTTTTCCGCTCCATGGAGACATTGGGCGATTTAATCATCTCTGCTAGACGGAGCCCGATTTATTTTTAGAGAAAATTGGTCTGCGCTGTATTTAGAATCTGATCTGGAATGCCGGTTGCGGCAGGGAAAGCGGGAGTTGCTTCCGCGCTGTTGCTACGGATTATGTCATGTTGTTGTGTACCGAATGCTTTGAATATACCAGCCAAGACATAGATTTATTTTCTACTAAAACAATTACATTACAAAAATATACAAAATACAGAAATAAAAGTACTTAATACAACGCCTTAATACTTATCCCTTCAAGGGATCTCTTCCAGTGCGTGTTCTCTTTGGGCGAGTAATTAAAAATAAATAACGAACAAGAGACAAATACTAAAGTACATAATATGGATGAGAGGAAACATAAGAAACTAATAGGTTTTTCTCTAAAGCAACACGGAAATTATATAAATAAGCACATAAAAAAATAATTATAACTAAATACAAAATACATACCAAAACAATTCAAATACTCGGTTATAATTTGTTATAAATAATTAGGAAAAGTAAGAATAATAGATGTTTTCAGATGAGGAGACGAGTCGAGCCAGTACTTTCTTAATTTAGATTTAAAAGAAGCCTTTTATAATGCTTTATCTTACCTAATAGATAATTCTGATAAAATAGATGTGCCATGGTAGTTAGTTAAGGTAAATATGTATAAATAGCCCCATTAACGGTTTGACCTACATTTTTAGGACCGTTAAATACCGTTACGAAGACCTAATGATTTTGGTAATTATTCACGTCTTAAAAGGCGGAAATGTAATAAATGTCCTTAGATAAAACTTAAACACGTACCTTTTTAAGTAGGTAGCGCTTGCTTACTTGCGAACCAAACCGGCCAAGTGCGAGTCGTACTCGTACACGAAGGGTTCCTTACTCGTACATTTCTTACATGAGGGCCCTCTTTATTTTTTTTATCTGTTGTGGTTATAGCGGCAATAGAAACACTACTCTGAAAAAAAAAACTGTCTTTACGGTTCAACGAGATACAGCCCGCTGACAGACAGACGGACGGATGGATAGCGGAGGCTGATTAATAGGGTCCCGCTGGCAGTTGCATGGCACACACAAAAACAATTCTAATCACTTGGTTAGGGATAATACCTAGGTAAGTACTTAAATGATATGTCCGCGAAGGTGTTATGTTACTTTTATTGCTAGTTGTGTATGCGTACATGCGATATGTATTAACAGTAACATAGTAGCAAAGTACAAAAGGTTACATGTTTGTGCAACATTTTAAGAGGTTTTTACAGTTATGAACATTAAGGTTGTGCCCCAAAATATAATTAGGAAATCGCACCCACTCATACCTACGCACATAAGAAGGAAAATATTGGTATTTATTAGCGACCCGCCCTCGCTTCGCTTCTCTGTACGTACATAAACCAGATTTTATTACATGTACATAACACTTTCCGTGAAAATGTATCTAGCTGATGGTGTAAACCGCATCAAAATCTGTTGTGTTGTTTTGGAGGAGTTAGCGGATATACAGACAGAGAGAGAGAGAGAGAGAGAGACAGACAGTATTACTATTACTAGTTATACTATTTTGTGTATTATTTTAATACTATATTAGCGACCCGCCCTCGCTTCGCTCCGGATTAAAGTATTATACATATTTATAAACCTTCCTCTTTAATCACACTATCTATTAAAAAAAAACGCATCAAAATCCGTTGCGTAGTTTTAAAGATTTAAGCATACATAGGGATATAGGGACAGAAAAAGCGACTTTGTTTTATACTATGTAGTGATACAGTTGAACATAAACGAATTATTAGTCAACCCTTATAGTCTGGCAAAAAAGAGTAGAAAATAATAGGGGCGCCACTGTCTATGTCAAATTCGATTTTATATGGCAACTCTTACGTACATTTGTATAGAACAATCAAGTGTTGCCGGTGAAAATATTTGTCGTTCCGTTTCTACACTTTTTTGCCAAGCTGTACATGACCCTCGATTAGTTAGACTAGACAGTCGTTCTAAACAAAAATGTAAGTGCAAGTTATTAGACTTTATGACTTGGTTATTTATTACTCAAGGACAAAGCATGCAACAATGTATATACTCTATTCAATACATAAAACATGCATTAAATTAACCACGTTTGACGAGTATTATGTAGTTTTAAAACTTGAGAAAATAGTAAGTAAAGTACATTCAAATTTGGATTATTTCTACGCCATACTTAATACGTAAACATTTTTCCCTAGCAATCTTCTCCTATCTAACCTACCGAGCTACCTACTCTGCCTTAAAAATACAACAGCAAAATAAAAACGTCCAGTAGTTTGCCGCGGCCGGCCGGGGCGCGGAGGCCCCGCTGGAATGCGGTCGGGCGGGAGGCTGGAGGCACGGGAGGGACAAAGGCTGGAACTGGTTCTGCTTCCTGTACGTGTCGGATGTCCTGCGGCTTCCGCCCGCAGCCCTCCTCCGCGCCAACGGGTTACTGCCAACGCTGCCCAGGGTGCCCACGCAATGTTTTAGGTTATCCTATCTGGGATAAACGGTACCTATCTGAATGACAAACATTCAAAATTTTCAAATCACTTATGCGTTTTTAAAAGACAAACATCCTTTCAAACTCGTATTGATTAAAAAAAAATTTTTTTTTAGCTGGATAGAAGGATTTATAGGATGAAAGCTGAACGTGGTGATGGCAAACTTTTAAGACTCACTATGAAAAAGAAAATAAAGAAATGGCTAATATAACTTTGACTTTGGAAGTAGAGTCATTGATCAGGGAGCGTAGGAAGAATCACTCTGAGTGACACAGTTATCTTCTTCCTTGGCTCTAAACTAAAGTAACTAGGGAGAAGCGCAAGAATTTAATTATTGAGTTATCCTTTTTAATCCCGTTGTCACGCCGCCATGTCTATATCCATACGAACTTAAGTGAATCTTCATCTCATTGTTACTTAGCTAAACTCTTTTCTTTGATCTTGCTTCTAGTTCTTCTTTCGCAACGCCTTTTATGAAGTATCCGTAAAACAGGCTGGTTCAAAGAACGTTCACCCATCAGGAGATGATGATATTTGTAGATCATGCCTTATAAATTCCTAAATTTAATCTTATCAGTCAAATTTATTATTTCCCATTAAGAATACGTGGATAATACTCGTACAATCATGGTTAATAAGTATAATGGAAGTAAAGTTTGCCAAGTATTGTTGATACCTACATAAGTACGAGTAGGTACATGAAAAATATTATATCTTTTTCCTTATTAATATCTCCTAAAGATGACTTTGTAAACAACGTGGGAAAGACATTTGTGTAAATTTGATTACCGAACTACGACATAACCGAGGAAAGATTAAACGTTTTTGCATTATTACTCATTGATTTAACATATATCACCGTCACCCATCTGCTGTGCCTGCTGTAATTTCCTTATCTTCTACACACAGCCAGCACAGCCTAGTCTGATGAAGTTTGAGACCTACTTTTGACCCACTAGCAAAGTAAGCTCAATCCGTTTCCACACTCTAGGGCTGAAAACCAAGGGAGGCAAAGACAATGTCAAAATATATTGTTATAGCTGTTAGGAGGTACTCCAGCTACGAGTTACGGGTGGCAACCCTGAGCGAGAGAGGCAGGACACGCACGTACGATTGAGGACATTCTCTCGATTTGTTTTTGTTGCGCTGCGGTCACTGTAATGCTACACGAGCGGTCGCCGCCTCCGGGGGCTCCGGGAATGACGCCCAGGTAACGCCATACCTCCACTCCTTGTAAAATGATCGCTGGGGGACGCATTTCTTTGCAGCTTCAGGTGGTTGGTCGTAAGGTGGTAACTAGATAGTGGTATACGTTGTGTGGTTAGTAGATAGCTGTAGAACACATCTGCCTCTGCGGCTACGTATTTTTTAAGTATTTCTACTGTACGAGTAGTACATGTAATAATGATAGTTCGGACACTTAATAAGATGTGTGACTGCTGTAAGCTATGATTTCCTGTGGGTAAGTACTCGACTTATTAAACATCCATTACTCGTGCAAGTACAGATATTCTCGCTTATTAGTTATTACACAGTATTTGCCCCTCCCATGATTCGAACAATATTTTATGTATCGGTTAGCGAAAAAAGATCGTCTAAGATCACGTAAACAAACGCAATCACAATAACCCATTAAGAATTTACAAATATCGCGACGATGCAACACTCTTGTCCGGTGGAAAAATTGATTCGTTTAATAATTTCATTTCACTTTGAATCGTTGCTTTTGTTTGTTAGATACCAATAAACAGACCGAATAAATGCATTAATGCTTATTTATACTAGTTTCTTGTGACACATCGGGTTAAAGCTGTACATAGAAACCAAAAACTACTTATAAAATAATTAAATTGGAAAAAAGGTTAACCCTATTCAGACCTCGACTTTAAATACTTAGTACCGCATGTCCGCGGAAACGCAGGCTGACATTATCTCAAGCACTTAATAATAACAGTCAACATTACAAGTCATTGGTCGGTTACCTCATCCGTCTCCCCCCTTTTCCCCTCTAAGACAATACATCTCTTCCGCGTCGTCAAAGAGCGCTTTCCACGTGCAAGGCTATTGCCAAGGTCTCCACTTTCAATCCGCGGTCGTAGGAATTGACAGGTTTCTGGTAATGTAAAAATATAATAAGACGCTCAAGTTTTATTATTTGCTATTGACGAGATAGGTATTACATATTAGTACCTGATCATATATTAACCAGGGCTGTTGACTCTGAGCAGTTCGTATCCTATTTCCACTCAACGTATGATGTGGAACACTGAATATACAGTCCTACGACACTAATTAAATTATGGCTTTTTGGTTATCGAAGGTACCTATACTGTAATTCTATGGAACTTGCTAACTATGTAAAGAAACAATATATTGAAATTGACATCTAATGTCAATTTTAGTATGGCGGCTTGTTTACATAGTTAGCAAGTTCCATAGAATGACACTTTAGGTCCTAAGAGATGTACAGGATGTCCCATTACTTTGCCGCATGGAGGGAAAAGTACCTAGTTTACAGGAACTAGTATGAGAGTGTGCAGGAGTTACAAACTGAACTTAGAAATATTATTTTAAACATTCACCATGAAAAAATAAATAAATCAACGGGAAGCGAAATTATTAAAAAAGTTTCACTTTGTAAACAACAGGAAAGGAGGAATTTTGATCAATTAATAAATTAAGTTGATTGTAGGAAAGTAGGAATTAAAAAGACATATGTATATATAAAAATAAATGTTCATGTTAATTTCATGGTCTTTCTTTTATTTAAGGTGCTATGTTATTTAGAAGAAATAAATGCTTATGATTGTGCCTTTCAATCGGTACGGTAAAATTACAGTTGTTTTTTCGGTTCGATTCCCGGTTCAGACAGGTGATTATTAAAAAATCTTTTGAATGCAGTTTGTAATGTTTTTTAATTAAAAATTATGTCTTCTTTTAGTAAAATTCTGTATCTACAGTATTTACGGTAATTTCCCTTCATGTGGCGAAGTCGTGGGAGACCCTGTATATGTCTGATAGGTAAATCGATTAGGGATTTTACCCTTACTCTTGCTTGCATCAATTTTCCGGACATTAGTACGATTAGTCTTATAATGATACCGGTTTAGCCGACGCCGTTGCGGTTAATGAACAAACAAACGCAATAATTATTGGTAAGAACTGAGAACATCCGCGTTGCGTCACACGAGATGAGAAAAACTACGAGGCAAATGAAAATGAATGGGCAAGCCGGACATTGCAGTTCTCACGATTAACACCAGCAAGGCGATCCTCTTCGACTGAAGCATTTCCTTTACGAACAGGATATTGGAAGCACAGAAAAATATATAAGTATACCTACTCGTATCTGTAGCTATATTATTGATAGGGACTAGTAGTATTCTTTTAATACCTATACGATACGATATATAAGGTGAAAAGTAGGTACCCATATGAGAAATTGAGAATAAATGAAAGCTGATCTTCACTGTTTAGGTAGGTATGATTTCAACATAGGATATCGTCTTACTTACTCAAACTCGTGTATGCATATTTTATGTTGTTAATTTCATTTTCGTTCAGTAATGCTTAGAGGCAATAAGTTTACCAACAGCAAAAAGAAATGCAGATATGAGTTTAAGTAAGTAAGACGACGATAGGTATTACTTCTTAAATTACATTTTCTGACGTGCTAGAAGGCTAGAGGAATAGATCGAATCGAATAGGTACCCTAAAACTGTGGGTAGATATTTAATTCGATCTGTTTGTCAATCCCGTCAGAAAATGTAATTTCCGAACACTTCCTGCGATTTGTAATATATCAAATCCTTAAAAGTTACCTAAGGTACTAAGAAAAATAGTATTTTTTGGTCCGGTTTATTTGTCTAAAGGGTTACGTCTCCAATGGAATAACTGGAGTTGCTGGTGCTGGGGTCACTAAAATTAGTAGGTAGCATTACTTCTAGAAGAAAGACTACGATAATGTAAGTACCTTAACCGGAATTTGTGATGAATTTTGGCTTAATGAAATGACAATGACAAAAAAAAAAAATCCACGAAGATGAGTGGTAACCAAATAAGTTTTGGGTTTTTCGGCATTAAATAGGTACGGTAACGACACCAGTAGGGCTAATATGGTCGCCTTTATTGTGGTGGATAAAGCATCCGTCACTCTCGCACTTAGTCACTGGTCAGAAAGTGACAGATGCTTTATCCACATCGATAAACACGACCATAATAGACCCACAGTACTCGACAAAGGACCAATGTTCGACACTGGCTCTTATTCAAAGAAGATAAGAGTTATTTATTTGTTTTGCAACAATTAATTTATAACCCTATGGTTTTAGAATTAAAAGCTTCTGTCCATGATTGGTGCATGTCAACTAAAAGTGTCGAACACTGGTGTTGTTACCGGTGAACTGACAGTAGTTAAAATGCTTGCAACCCGCCCCGGTTTCGCAATTTGTGAATTACACTATTCCACCATCAGTTAGATATAACTGATGGTGGACTACATCAAAATTCGTGGCGTGGTGTAGGAGTTAGTGGATATACAGACAGACGAACAGTCTCGGAAAGCAACCTTGTTATATACTATGTAGAGATTTAACCTACCTACCTCTACAATCACAATATACATTGACAAATTATTCCATGGACATCATAAAGTATTTAAGTCTGTACGATCCAAGGGGGGTGATTCTCTCAGCCCAGCGCTGCGTCGATCTCAAAGATGAAGTTTTATCCGGCAAGTTTAAGAAGTCCCGTTCGAGCGTACAAAACACATTTTAGCGCGTGCCTTCTTAATTAGGCAGCTTTATTCGACACTGAACTCGATTCACCTGCCTGCTGCCTAATTGAGAAGGCACGCGCTAAAATGTGTTTTGTACGCTCCGACGGGACTTCTTAAACTTGCCGGATAAAACTTCATCTTTGAGATCGACGCAGCGCTGTGTTGAGAGAATCATCCCCAGTACGATGATCTGTACGACGAATACAACTACGATGCATGCACCCGTACCTTTTTTGCCGTTAGGCATACAAAAATCTTCCAGACTAAATGTACATTTGACGTTCTAATTTATATCATCACTAGCTGTTGCCTGCAACTCCATCTGCGTAGAAATCGTTTATACGCTAATCATTAACTGTTAATTTTTCAGAGTCTATAGTACCTACTACGTCCTTCCCCAAGACCTTACTTATCTCCATATCAAATTACATCGAAATCGGTTCAGCGGCTTAGCCGTGAAAGAAGGACAAGCAAACAAACAGTATGGATTTCTAATAAAATATGTTGATAGGTACTTTCTCACATTTCATAAAACTATGGCATTGACATAGTTGATAAATTCAGATAAGGCAGTTATCCTTTTAGGAAATCTTAATTATCTTTATTTTGCCGTGTTCTTTAATATATTAGCACGTTGTAAATCGACACTCATATATGCCTATATCGATAGCCTTGAGTTTAAATCATTAGATAATGGAATTAGTATTTAATCCACTCAAAATATCTTATCGCTTTAGAAATATTTGCTCAGGAGAAAACTCCAAATGACGTCGGCAATGTGTATCTATTTACCTCGCTCTCTTCCTGTGTCAAAATAGCAAAAACACCGGCTAAGTGCGAGTCGGACTCGCGCACGCAGGGTTCCGTACCATAATCGATAAGTACAACATTAGACACAAGTAGGTATATAACTTTTTTTTGGTCCCGGTGTCTGTCTGCAACCACGGTGTATGTATTCCAAATCTTGCAATAACGGCAAAAAAAAAAACACGATTGTTGTATGGGAGCCCTCCTCCAATATTTATTTTATTTTAATTTAATTACTTGTTTTACAGTGAATATACAAATAAATGTTCTGTGAATATTACAAGCGTCTACCTGTTGCCGTAATTAATACTTACCAACAAAAACCGGGCAAGAGCATGTCGGACCATGCTCAGTGTAGGGTTCCGAAACCGTTAAGTACTTACTACAAACATAAAAATCAACAAGTAATTACTAATTTTCTATTTAAAGTCAATTGGTGCCGTCTTAGATGATTTTAGTAGGTATAAACACTAATCGCCTGTATCTCAAGAACCAATGATGTCTACTTAGTCGTGATAGTGTTCCTTTAAAATTCGTTATATTATGTTCCTTAATTTAAGATTTTTATCAAATTTTTATTATTTGTAGTTTTGGCTGAAGGCGGGGGGGGGCGGCACACTTGACTCTAGCAAAAAATATGCGCTTAATATTTCATAGACGGATCACTTAATAAAAAAAATTGTTTCACAACCCCGTAATATGTTTGAAAGACCTATCCAACGACACCCTACATTATGGGGTAGACGAGAAATAAATAATTGTTGTATGGGAGCCTCAAATAAATGTAAATTTTATCCAGTTTTTAGTATTTGTTGTTATAAGAGTAACTTTTAACAGCAACAGAAATACATGATCTGTCAAAATTTTAACTGTCTAGCTATCAGTTATCAACATAAGAAACAATTTACATAAGAAAGGTTCCAATAGGTTTCCTGTTAATATTGTTGAAAACTCAACAGGTTTAAGCAAGATTGTGTTGTGCGGGTTTTAACCTAACTGAATATTTTAATTTGAATATTCGGTGGTACTTAAATATGTATTTTTTTTGTATGAAATACGATTTATCTAGCGAAAATCTAAAATAACTTAGGCCAAAGGAGCACTAACTCCTTTAAAGGGGTCCCTACAAGCTAACCTTTTTTAACGTTATCTACATCTGAAATAGGTTTCGATAAACATTTCTTGTCAAAACTGACGTATTCAATATCAGTACCTACAGACGTAATTGTACCTATTTACTTAATGACTGGTAATTGTTACATCTTAATCCGTTGAAGGCATTTGGTCACGGCGCGTGCGCAGCGGAGAAACGCAGGGGCGTCGACTGGCAGGCACGCGACGACGCTGTCACTCTCTTCTGCCCCGAGGAGAGGAACAATGTGATTTCATCGTAGACCTGGCAAAAAACTGTGCGTGCGCGGCTATATGTCACGTATATGCTTGTGCCGAGGCCACATTATCGGATCTAGAGATGATTGTGGTGAATAACCACACCCCAGGAAAGTTACGATGTCTTTGTATGGAGACTCAACAATATATCTATAACAGTAATTTTATTATGTCAATAAATAGTTTGGCGCGTTCATAAAAATATTCTATATTAATCCACCTTATGGTCGCGACAGTAAAAACAAATGAAAATTAAGCTGTTTGAGCAAAAATGCTATAAGTATACGTATAAGTAGTACTTACATACTTTGGAAGTATCTAGATTAACTCATTTTCTTTCAAGTACTTACGTATGTATATAATCCACTTATTATAGTCACAAAAAATATTGAATTTTAATTTTTTGCATAACTCGACTAAATTAAATCATGTCGGTTCAGTTTTGGTACGCTAATGTTGTAATATATTGAACTGAATCCAACAGAAAATGAACAGGATAATTGAAAATAATTTTAACTATGAAAACAGTTAGCCCATTCCTGTTTTTTATTTTTATGTTCCCGTATAATTTATTTTTGGATTTTAATTCGGTCATTGTGTATGATGCGTTAGTTATAGCATTTTTCCTGGAAAATTCCAGCTCTCTTTAGGGTACAACTTTTATAAGTAATTATAGGTATGATACATATGTTGGTGGATTTAATAATAAAGTAAGTCAAAATAACGCCATCATAGTGTGATCAAGTAGTCACTTGCAGTAGCATATTATTCACTCGTGTTTTTATCGAAAAACCAAGATTGCCGATAACATTAAAGAAGTAGTTAATACTTAAACGGGACTCTTAATTACAATCTTACGTTTTACCACAGAATAGGTAGGGCGGGGTTATTGCAACTAAGGGGGAAATGTATCTATTTTAATTAAACGAGTAAAAATTGCTTCGTGTAATAGAAATTTGGGTACTAAAAGGGCGCTTAAATTGTACGAAAATGTTTGTCCCTTAAAAAAATGGTATGTAGGTAAGTACATTTACCCCCCTAGTTGCAATAGCTCCCGCCCCACCTTACAAGTAGTTTTACACGGACAATTTTATCAATAATTCCGTCAACAGTACGGACGTCTAATTCTGTTACTTAAATATAGAGACGGATATTGTTGCCGGCTATAAATTTCCGTTTCGTGTAAGTGCACCTTAAGGCTTGGCAAGGAAAACTGTCTGGTATATACTTAGATACTAAGGATTAGTTCATCTGCAAAGATCCAGCGTATTTGTAATGTAACGGTAAACTTTTAATGAGACTAATACTGGGTTATAGGTATATTTTTTCATTTGGTGTACAGCAAATTGACAATTTAAAGTTTTACTTAATTATGTTACGGAGAAGGCACACGAGCACTCAGACCACCTGATGGTAAGTGAAATCTGAGACCCATAGACATTTGAATTCTCGTGACCTAAGACCTCAAATGCGTTGCCAACCCTGAGGTATAAGATGGAATGCCTCTATGCTAGTAATTTCACCGGTTGTCTTATCCCCACACCAGAATACAACAATGCGATCACTGTTGCTTGGCGGGTGGTTAATGGGTAAGCTGGTGGTAGCGATCCGGACGGACCCTGCACAGGGTACTACCACCACTTCCCGCGGTACCAAATGAAGGGTGTCCCAATTCATAACAAAAGTACTAAGGGATTGAACAATATGAATATTTGACCTGTGCTGTGCATAATGCAGTCTTGCAAGCACCTGTCACTTAGGGAACGAGTAGGTATAACGATAACAATGTAAGTACGTGGCTCCGCAAACAGCGCGATATATCGATCATCCACCTCGGCTGATACGTTATCTGCGTCCGCGACCACGCGACCTGGCCCGGAAACTGGCTGGAGCTATCGCTATTACGTCATCCCGTTTAAATTATATTCTAGTAATAAAAATGCAGCATGAGGTCGTACGATAAATGCCGGAAAGTCCCATCCACGACGAGTGTGAATTCCCTTAGATACAATAAACTGTTTATTGTTTCGATAATAAATAAACTTAAGTACCTAAGTTATTGTGGAAATTAAACTACAAAAATATGTTAGAATGTCTTTTCCAAATTATAGGAGTTCCGACCTTTGTAAGAGTACACGGAGCCGAAGCGAACACGCAGAGACCCTTTAGACAACTTTAATCCAGTAAAGTGGTGGGATACCTACCGATGATTGTCCCTGTGTTCACACCATAAAAGTATGATCCCAGGACAACCACCGCTTAGTGTAGGACTATTTAAGAAGGATGGGAACATTAATAATAGGTTATATTAATAAAATGATATGGATTAGATTGATGAAACTGTGGCTTGGGCCTCCCAAAATAGCCGCAAATACATAGCAGCAGAGATGAAACAGTTCCAGAGAGTCTAAGGGTGGAGAAGTGCTTCTGCCCTTCAAGCATGTAATTGTAGGTACTCAAAGATCATGCAACTCGGGCCTCTGACCGGCCAATAAAGGCAAGACAGGGGTGATTGTCTGTTCTTCGTGATTGTACACTTCAGCCGGCCGGTGAAGGCAAGGGTGAAGTGAGGAACGGGACCTTCACTCGGGAGCAGTCAGGTCCGTGGTATCGCTGCACACCAACAGCTCGCCACTAGCTTGCCCTGCGGCCTAATACTTTAAGTATGTTATTTATTATTATGTGATTAAATAATTTAAAAGGAATATATAAATATGTAACTCCGCGAGAAGTAAAACTAAAAGAACCGTTTGACTACAAGAATCAAAACATAGGAGCCCACTTTGTAGGGCTCTAATCGCGATTTGTTAACAACACATTACGCCATGTTTACATGACTTGCCTTACTATGATACTTAACTACAGTAATTAATTGTAGCTTTATCAGTCTTTAGAAGTGGTCAGATAAAATTAATATTGCACTGTTATTGTTTGTCGAATTGCACTAGCTTCCGTCCCCTTCAACTAAAGTACTTCCCTGTTGAAGTAAGGTAGCGTCGCGACTGAACAGGCTCGAGTTTTAGATAAGGACATTGTAAAACGTGACATGACTATTAAAGGTTTCACACTTTGCCCGCCAGAATGCAGTTTTTTTTCCATGGCTAAGACTAAGAAAGCAAACGAGCCACTAGATACCCTGATACCCTGAAGGTTTTATTAAGAGTTTTTATCTACCTACCTAACCTAGGATTTTTTTACAGTTTTTAAAATTCAATATGAACTTCTGACGCCAAGAGTCAAGACCATACATTCTAACGATCGTTTATGAACAGATGGAGAATTTACTATAAGCGAGCGAGCTAACTCGCGTACGAGAAATTCCATTTAGTACAACCGTCTGATAACAAGACTCGGAGGCATAGCATGAGCTGATTAAACTGTTAAATCTAGGCAATTTCCAGGCATCGATAGGGACAGAGTTATAGCTCAGATTTTAAGAATTCGTAATACGGTGTCAGATCTTGAAAGCGGAAGGGGTGACTGCCGGCCGCGACCAATTGAGTCAATTGTTGCTGTTGCGAAAAGAAATCAAGCCTAATGTGCGCGCTAGTTGAGCCACTCTGATGGACAGCCACTTAAATAAATTGGACCAAATTAAACCGTTCTGTGTAGTTAGCTGCTGTACCATATTTTGTTTATATGTTTTTAAATCTTTGTTTTTCTGTTTTGGGTTACTTTACTGTAGTTTTTGGGCGTTTGGCTCTAGTATCAAGTATCCTATCCTATTCTACCCACCTAATCCTGACATTTGAAATGTCAGCCGTTTAATGATAATTAATTCATTCATTTTGTTATTTTTAGCCGAGGGAGGCAAAAGTGTACCTTAAGTTAGTGTTCTTTTCCAATATCCTTTAAACCTTTAACCGATTAAAAGTTAAAACTATACAGGGTAACTTTTTAATAGGTGCACAAATTTTAATATTTGCTTCGCTATTGTTAATCAATAACACATGTTGTGTTATTTTTACTCTAGCTTAAAAAATATTAGAGATATCGCCGATTCAATGATTCCACTAACTTAACGATATTCATGGACCCCCTTATGCAGGGGTGCGAGGAGAGGGGAGTGTTGTTAAGTAAGTTAATAAACGAAAATTCAAATTTAGAATATCAGTATGAGAGGGGCTTGTCGTCTGATAAGCTGTACATGAAATTTCAAATTTCGAATATCAATACAGTGTATCGCATACCTACAGCTTGACAACCCATGTCATAATTTTTAGTGTGACTTTGTGTCCACACGAGAAGGTAAAAGAGAGATAAATTGCAACAATTTTTTGTTTTATCTCGTTTTATTGTCGTAATATATTATATTAACGATACAAAATCATATGTTTAAATTTGTGCACTGATAGAAAAATTACCCTGTATTATGAAATTGTAAGAAGGATTGCTTATCCCTTGATATTTACTCGTACATCAATTCCTGGAACACCCTGTATAAAGGAAGAAACTGATTGGCTAACTGATCGATCAGCGGACAGCAGACCTAGGGACTTGGTGTTTGGAGGTATTATTTCTTGGATGTCCAAGGGATTTTTGAAAATTCATCATCGAAGGGATTAAAATAGGGGGATTACCGGGAACTAATTCTACGCGTATATACGAAGTCGCGGGCGTCCTCTAGTAGTTTATTATAGCGAGCACGGCTCGGCCTCGAGTCCCAAGCATCCAAGTGCAACGAATAAGTACTTAACTTATCAATGCATGTTGTCCGTCTCGTTCATCGCATCAACAAGGACATAAACATTCATAAAATATTCTACTTTATCTAGGTACTTAATTCTAACATTATTTAGATCCGGGTAAGGATCGAGACGTTATTTCCGGATAGGAGTTCCGTTTCCTTTGCAATGTTTCCGGTTCTAGAATTAAGCGCATCGAGTGTGTAAATTATGAGGATAAAATTAGGTAGGATATTTGTGATTGGTTTGCAATTCCTTCAATTGCAGTTCTATGACTTGGTATTGATATTCAAAATTAAATTGTGATTCCGGAAACTAACTAGTTGTAATAGTTTTACGTCAATCGCTCAATATCTCATGTTTATTTTCGAGTGTGTAAATTGAGTAGGTAGGATATTTGTGATTGGATTGCAATTCCTTCAATTGCAGTTCTATGACTTGGTATTGATATTCAAAATTAAATTGTAATTCCGGAAACTAACTAGTTGTAATAGTTTTACGTCAATCGCTCAATATCTCATGTTTATTTTAAATTTAGTATGCTTTTGTTTAATTTTAATTTAAATAATGATTACCAAATACACAGGTACGATACGATTACGAAGCACCTGCAAAATTGAGTAGATTATGTTGAATATGTATTGTACATATTTGCCTGCAGGCAATCAATATATTGATTAACCTACACTTATGGTAATTCGTATCACCTGGGAGATGGTATTCATACAGTAAAAACCAGTTTGGCGACTGTCAGTAATTGTGGATTACCCACAACACAACCCAGCGCATGTCTTGGATAATTTGCATTGCCGTGCGTGCTTCTGTTATATAAAACAGGATAAAGTAGATAATCTATGTAAAATTAGCTATGTATATTTCGTCGTCGTATATGTGTGAGCTTACGTGAGAAATACGAGTTGTATTTAGAACTAGCCTGGGTGTGCAAGGACGACAAGAGTGACACGTATAAATACTTATGCGTTTTTGTAAGTACCTAATTAATAGGCTAGCTTAGGCTAACTTCAGACCGCGCGAGCAATGCGTATGAGATTGGTGGTTAAAGTTCATCAAGACAGACAAGTAAGACGAACTCGTCTATAGCCCGCTTTTGTTTCCACAGGACCGCAAGTTTCCAACTAGTTACTGAAGTTCAGGTTTTCATTAGCACGCCTGAATAAATATTGGCTGCATGTGATCTGACACTACCGCTCTTTATAATATTGTGGCAAGCGGAAACCAGTCGGTATGTAAAATACTTCAGTATTACCTACCGTGTTATTTAGCAGCACATCCGTTTCGAAATGCAATATAAAAAGGCTTGAGGAAAAAATCAAGAAATTTGTTAACAGGAGGTACCTAAACTGTCTGTTCCATTATAGGTACGTTTCTTTACCTAACTTTAAAACAATGTTCTTTTTCCTTGTATCGTCCGAAATTACGTGATCGTCGTGCTCAAAAGAATTCGTACCGGTATATTCGGTATCCATGTGCATTTTTCGCGATAAAAAGATCTATTTCAGTCCCGGCCAAGTATTTTTTGTCGGTATTAGGGTTAACATGTCTAATAAGAGTAATAAGCTTTACATTCCAACATTGTAAGGACGGTAGAAATAACTTTATCATAAGTATCATACAACAGCATCCGATAGAGCTCCACGGCTGGACCTTGCCCAAGGAATGGGGGATTTAAAAACGCTCAATAATATACAGTAAATGTAAATACAAGGGTCAGAGTGTACCCGGCAGATGTTGGGCTGACGTCACGGCGCCCGATGGAGATGAAAGCGGAAGGGTGGCAGCTCCGTCAATTGGCACAATTGCTAGTAATTGTGGACGGCATGTCCGGGCGAGGAACGCAGACGCTAGGGCTGCCCACGGCGCTACCCAAATATTTAACTAAGTATAGAATAGATATTTCAACGATTCGGTATCGGTGTCGTAATATTTTTAGGCTCACTAAACTAAAAACAAAACCATTTCAATAGTGATATTACTGCGGATAAAAATAATTTACTTTTGAATGAAATCCTTTTTTGCATAGTGTCACTCTCGAAATAAACGTGCGACAGGTATTCAATATTTATTTAAAAATAAGATTTAAGAAAATATTAAAAAGCTGGACTTGTTTTGGATTGCAATTGTTTTATTTGCTGAATACTTTGTTGCTTGAAGAGTTGGACGGCATACAAAATAGCATCATGTTTTGTTGTTGCTAGTGGAACTGTGTGACAATCATGCGCTGCGTCGGTTAAAAATGGAAGTACGTATATTTTGTATGCTTTCATGTAAATGTCTGCACTTGCTGTCATGTGTTTTTCAAATGTTTAGCGTACATAATCTAATGTTAACCGCTGCGTACGGCGTCATACTAGCGACGGAAACCAGCTCATTTTACTCTGTAAATATCTTTAAAAAGTCTTTGGGGCCGGATAGAGTCTGTTCGACTACTATAAGGTCTATAAGACATGAAAGCGAGCAAGTGAGAGAAATATAAATGTTAATGTGTGAACAAGATCTTATACAAAATGCAAAATGCATTCTAAAAAACTGAACGAATGTATCTGTAGCATGTATGGAATTCACATTATCAAAACTCACGATAGTTTACAGCAAACTTAAAACATATTCTTTGATATTTGCACCCGTTAACTTCGCAAGGCCGGATGTGCATTAGGATGTACATAATCAAGGCAAATTATTTTAAACTATATCACTATGGGGATAAAGTTCATTTTTCTTTGTTTAAACGTTGTAAATGGCATTAATGGCTGGTAGATGCAAATTCCCATTTACTTATCCCATTCCCATTTATTTATTTATCTTCGTCATAAGATGAGCCTTACGAGGTTAATGTTTACAGAATGCAATGCATGTCTAGCCCCGCTGGTTCCAAATATAAAGATTACGGAGGTGTGTATAGCTAAAGCGTACCCGATAACAGGGAGAAAACACCAGAAGAATAGCGAAAAATAAGTAAATAATTGATAACTCTTACAACATTATTAAGTTTAGGTACAAGACATCTACACAAAATTAGTCAGTTTTGATTTGATTCGGTCTTTCAAATATATTTACCTATTTATTTAAATTTAATTTTCACAAAACACGAAAAAGTACAAATGTGAACTTAAGGCCCAATGGTATTCTCTACCAGTCGACCAGAAGGCGAAACAGAAAAAAACCGAGCCGGAATAATCTTGTGAGTCATCTAATCAAACAGGTGTATCGCGCACCGTTGATACAATACTAATTTGAATACTAATAAACACGTAGATAGCAAGTCAATTTGCAATTGATTATGTTTGTCAGCGTCCGGTTACATTCTTCCGTACCTTTTAAACAGCTTCGTATTTGTTTACTTTAACACGTGCGTTTAGTTAAGATTACTTGAACGCGAAACATTTTGCTGACGTAAATACTGGTATCGACAAAATACTGGTACGAGTATCTGTAGCATCTCCTTCCTACAACTCTAACGAGCCCTAGCCGACTGCCTCGTAACTGCTCGTAACACAGCGCACACACTGAAATGATATCACATTTATTTAGGTGTTTATGCGCCTAATCTGATAGGCAGTGATGACGCTGGCTCCTTGCGCCGACAGATGTGTTCCATCCACAGAAGGTCCTTGGATATGGAGGTTTAATGGTATAAAAATTACAGCAAACGTTTAAAACCTTCTAAGGTAAGGCTTGTGCCAACTTTGAAGTTTTTATCTTGTTCCTGGGTATATTCTCACTCTGCTTCAATGTATCAACTTGAATTGAATTAATATCTGGACATTTTTACCTCATGACCTTGTCTTACGTGTGATACATAGGACAAAAATTATAACATCATCATTTCAAATAATGTAATTTGGTCAATAATAATAGTAATAATGCGCTAAGAGCTGGTCCACGGCGCGGCGTCACGAGCGCACGCGCAGGGCGACGCGGAAGTCGCAGTCGTACACACACTTCCGCATGCCGCCATCTTGGCTCCGCACCTTGCAGGCGTCTGATTTAGCCGTATTAATTGGATGTAGGATCGATGTGGGGTGAACAATTTCTTTGTAGGTGGACTTTCAGAATAAAAGTCATAACTAAGATTTCTGACCATCAAAGAAACCTTAAACGTCACTTGAATTAACAAAGCTCACCAAATTTCCCTTTTAAACTTCTAACCCTATCGTTTAAAATGCTCACGCAATTATTATCCCCGATTGCAGGCAGTGCAGCTAATGCATGCGTTCATTCGCGCAGTCAAGAATCCTCACCCCTCTCTTTCTAATTACGGAATAACGTGGTGGAACAAAAAGAGATGACCCACTTTCAGGACCGGGCGTGCGAGATCGGGTGCGCACCGTTGCACAATTACGTGTTAGAAGATGGGGTTATGCACTCAGTGAATATAACGGAACATTGTGATGTGAATTTTCTCGCCCTAATACCGTTTTTGCGCGCTTTTTCCGATTCTGTAATGCGCACGGGACTTGTGCAACGGTTGACACGCTGCAGCCAATCTCCGTATTAGGCACGACGCCGTGAATTAGTCCCTGTAACTGGCCTGAATGGTAGCTTGTATCTTATAGTTTAGCAAAAGCAGTAGTTTTCGCGTTGTAAAGTACGTGTATGGGGTGATTGTATATCACAGTTTAAATGTTATAATTAAAGTACTTACCTATACTTTATGTTTTTCTCCTTTTGAGTAGAAAATAAGTGATTCGGTACGCTATTACGTTTGTTTAAAAAAAAGTATGTATCAGTTTGGATATTATGTATTTAGCAAATAAAAAAGCTTAAGGTTTTTCTTAAGTGTTTGTGCGTAATTACTACACCAAATTTGACGTGTGTATGTTTTACAGGTTTTACGATAGGTTCATCAAAAATAAAATACATTGATAAAAAAGTTTATTGTATACATGCGGACTGTATGTATTCTCCATAATAAGATAAATTCGGAAAAAAGAAAAACATTCCATTATTCCTTATGGTTCAGAAGATACAGTTAAAGTTAGGACAGACAGGCGGTGGACGGACGGACAGCGTTCCTATAGGCTTATTAATAGGGTCTCGTTTGAGACTCTTCGGGCACGGAAGGCACTAGTTCTATAATAAAGCTAGTTTGGTAGATTGAAATAAGTACTGAAACGTTTAGCTGCAACCTCATGGAGGCTAGATAGAAAGCTCTACAATTCAACTACATTTAACTTTTTCAAAATACCCCTTAGAAGCCAACTTACCGTATCGGCATCTCGGTATTTTGTTCTGCATATTTTAACACACCTATAGCGTGCATAACAGTTGAGGAGTTAGTAGATATATATCTAAGCGAATTAAATTTCATAACACCCATGCGGCATGCTATATCGTTGAGCAAGCTTCAGGATTAGGTAACCGCCGCAACCGGCATAGTTCCGAGGGAGATTAAATACTATACATCCTGCTTCACGTTGTTATGTTTCATTAGAGACACGTTATGTTTCAGGATTACAAAATCTCTCCGAATGTTGATTTCTTAGCGCTTTTCGGATACTGAACTTAACAACCTTTATCTTTTACAACCTCTCATCATGTGACCTCTGTATGACTGCAGTGACATGTAATGTGTTATCCTATAAGGTTGCATTTAAATCAAGAAAACCATAATTAAACTCATCTTGAGTTAGATGTCCGTTACACCAAAGTAAATGTCACTCATATGAAACTAGTTACGCATCCATACGGGCGGGACTTACCTGATACGAGTATCAGGTAATACGGCCCTCAGACACCTACATTTCTGAGTTGGACGCTCTTTGCTAGTGCTTAGTGGACTTGTACTATTACTTATTTTGTGTTAGTGGGCCCTAGTAAACACAGATTATAGATGCCTGAGGGTTAGACCCTGTTCTGATAAGAGATGCTTCAACAAAAGCAACATGGGACAATAAAATATATTTATCTTGTTGCATGAAGGAACATTTACTTTGTCTTTTAATCTTCAGTTTTTTCTGGTCCATGGGGACACTCATCTCGGAGTCCTGTATCGTGTACTCCTGTGTTACGTATATAGGCTGCTGATCATTCTTAATGTTTGAGCACAAATGCCTCACTCGCGCACTCTCCGATCACAATATCTTACAGGATAGTTTTGTTCGGCAAGGATACGTGCGGTTAGGCGACACCGGCCGCGCGCGGGCGCTACGTAATCCCGCCGCAACAGCACTTCCTGAAGGTGGCGCAAGCGCAATGTCGGCCGCGCATTTCGCGCCACTTTCGTAATGCGTTGCGTGGCGCGACCGGCCCAGGCCTGCCCCGCAGGAAGTAAAAGTTCGAAGGTAAGAAAGTAGGTCTCTGTAATTGGCAAGTCGCCTGCGTACTGCAGTGGGATATAGGTTGCGACAGCACCTGTTTGTAGCGGCAGGATATGGAAATATCATATGAGATAAAATCAAGTATTTCAGGTGTTGTCTATGTCGATTTGTTTATCGGCATCGCACATCAACTACCGTAGCCTGAGCCGTGATTAATTGTTTAAATATTCATAGATCATATGTAATACTTATCTGGGAAGGTAATGGAGGCTCGTTAGTTACGGAGCATCCGTCGTTGACCCAATCTGCGTGCTCTATGACGTAACGGCCGCAGCGCCGGCGCAGCACGCCGCCGCCCGAACTAGGCCGCGTTTTGGGCAAGATTCGCCGAAACTAATTCAATTGCAACATCCCACGTGATCTCGACTTCGGGCTTGTTGTTGTTGATGCACAATTACACATAGCCCATTGACAGGAACAGTGTTTTGTTGTGTATACTTAAAGTCTATGTCTTTGTTAGGTTACTTGGCTGTTTGTGTGGTATAATAAAATCGGTTTTACTATGCCTAGAAGGTTATTTAATGAATAAAATACACCAATGGACAATCTTATGACCACAAATGCACACACACAGATTAACCTAATCCTAAAGTATTTTTGCACCATATTGCAATGGAATAAATGTAAAAACGTCGACCTAACAATAGCCGATCACTTCACCTAATCTCCTGAAATAAATCATTTATGCCATAAGCCGGTGCTTGATAAATCAGGAACACGCTGTTTGGTAACCTTGTTGTTGGTGTTAAGTTTTATATTGTTTTTTAAGACTTTATTATTAACTAAAGAGTAAAAATACCCGTTATAAATTCACGATCTTCCTTTAAAGTTGTTTTTACATTTCTCTCTTATTATCCGCTATTTGTTTTCCTTAGCAAAAACCTACAAGCTAAAGATCCCGCGACCTACGGGCGGATAGATGGTCGGTCGCTCGGAAGGACGGAAGGACGGCTCTTTTCCATTTTGCCCTATACTTAAAATGGATTTTAATTGGTACCGCCCCCAACACGTAAGTAGATCTCCACGTCGTCTCTAGCATACATTCGAGTCATCTTAATACAAGCACCTAGGTACCTATATATATATATATATACGAAAGCAAGAAGGCTACTTCCTCCTGCGATAATCTTAGATACAGATTGGACGGAATGTGTAAGTAAGCGCTTTTAAAAGGCCAGAGTGAATTAACTTACGGAAGCTCTTTACCACATAGAGAAGTAAACAAAGTAGACATAATTAAGGCCCCCAACTACATTGCAGACGGTTGCGTCAAACACACAGATATTTGCTAAATAACCGCAGGCACGTCTCGTTACGTCAGAGCCCAGGAAGCAGTCGCAACGTCCACGAGCGTAGCTGAGAAATTAGGGCTTCGCAATAAAGGGGCTATCAACCTAAGTACCTCACCTGAGAAGGCTTTTGAGGGGATTCGGTAAAAATATATGTACAATACTTACTGCTAGAAAATATCGCATATGGACGGTGGTCTGGGTTTGGGTCACAACAGAGCACTTGTAGTAAACACTAATGACCTGTTACAACATTTTTTGATTATTTCTCCATAAAATTAAATCGATCATGAGAACACACTTTTTTGTTTCGTAAGCATCATGTATTTTTGATACAAGTTATAAGTACCCACAAACCAATTAAAAAGACTACGTTTTCAAATGTAAATCGAACTGGGTCCCATTCTCAAACCAGTCGAGGTAAAATTAGAAGAAGAAAATCGTTAATTTGGTGAAAAAACACCGAACAATGATAATAATGTAGAAAAATTAAATGTATGTACATATTAATTCATTGTATGTACGAGTATCTAGTAGAGGACGCCCGCGACTTCCTACTACTCCACCTATTTTAACCCTTAGGGGAGGAATTTCCAAACATCCTTTCTTAGTGCACCTCTAGACCCAGCGGTTTGGGCTATGCGTTAATATGTCAGTCAGTCAGTCAGTTTCTTTTTTTTTTTATATTTAGATGTAAGTATGCTTTGTATAAAGGCTTGTAGTACTGTTAGGCGATGGGCTTGCAACCTGTCACTAATACACTGGTCAACATCTTAGCCTGACTATGCAAAATGTGGTTACACCACGGTGTGGTGTGGTGGTGTGTGGTTTAGAGTTGTTGGTATTCTGTTGCTCTGCCTACCCCACTCTGGGAATAAAGGCGTGACGTTATGTATGTATGTATGTATGCTTTGTTGTCTAGTAGGTACCATAGTACTAGCATAGTTACCTTAGTTTGGGACTAGGCAAATTAAAGTAAGATTGTCCCCCGATATATTAACTTTTTTAAATATACAATTTTAAATGCAGTTAATTTTTTCATCTCGTGTGCCACGATAATTTACTGCCGTAACACCAAAGAAGGCGTCTAACTGCTTTTTAATAATAGTTTTAAGTATTTGAAATTTAATGTTATATTGAGATGTAAGTATGCTTTGTATAAAGGCTTGTAGTACTGTTCGGCGATGGGCTTGCAACCTGTCACTAATACACTGGTCAACATCTTAGCCTGACTATGCAAAATGTGGTTACACCACGGTGTGGTGTGGTGGTGTGTGGTTTAGAGTTGTTGGTATTCTGTTGCTCTGCCTACCCCACTCTGGGAATAAAGGCGTGACGTTATGTATGTATGTATGTATGCTTTGTTGTCTAGTAGGTACCATAGTACTAGCATAGTTACCTTAGTTTGGGACTAGGCAAATTAAAGTAAGATTGTCCCCCGATATATTAACTTTTTTTAAATATACAATTTTAAATGCAGTTAATTTTTTCATCTCGTGTGCCACGATAATTTACTGCCGTAACACCAAAGAAGGCGTCTAACTGCTTTTTAATAATAGTTTTAAGTATTTGAAATTTAATGTGGTTACTAAGTAATAGAGTATAGAATGGTTTGACTACTAAGTACATTGCAGTTAGCCACCTTCTTTGGTATTACGGCAAAATAGAGGACGTTTTTTAGTCCGTTGAAAAACGTCATCCCGGACTTACACCTAGGAACTTACTTTCAAAATACTACCTCATTTAAAACAATAAAGAGAAAAGTTGTTTGCAATCCTGATCTTTCTTGTGATTATACCTATACCACAAGTACCTATTCACGAAATGGCAAGATCAGTGGTAAATAATTCGCTAATTTATTCACAGTTTACCTAACCATAATTATATGGCAAACCCAAGAAGTATCTGAAAACGAGTTTTTTTATTTCTGTATTTCAACAAACTTTCTAGGTCGCTGAAGCCTTATGTATGTATGTCTTTACGAAGCCTTTATTCCTGAATCAATTGTGTATACACGTCACGTTATTATAATAAGTCCTAATACCATATCCGAAGCATCACAACGTACAACAGTTGACAACGTAGGCTGGTAAGTGAAACTTTATTTGGCAAGCGGGCCCGATTGTAAATATGTTTTCTTATTAAAGTATGCACAAGCGTATCAATTGGTAAGTAGCGCAAATGTAGAAATTGCTTTTACGTTTCGGTAATGGAGGAAGCGCGTTGTGAAATGCCGCCAGGCTTGCTCTGATTAGGAATTTTCCAGTGAAATTTGTGAAATCCGACGTTGCACGCTAATTAGCAATGTTAAAGGAACTATTTCGCTAAAGGCTCATTCATTTTCACTTAAACCTTACCTATTAATTACCTTATCTACATACGTACATAATCAAGAATAAATGAAACCGGGCTTTCTATAGCACAATGGTGTCGCGTTCCCAGCAAAACAAGGGGAAAAAGAGTTTTATGATCATATTGGTTTATTGCTCCGAAAGTTTCTTTTAAAACATGCTCGGCATCTATTTAAAAAGTATTGATTTTGATCTAATATAAACTAGATCACCTTTTGGGTAAACTGTAAGAAGTTCTATTAAACCCTTTACTGAACTGAAAAGTAATTTTCAAAAGGAGTATGAGTCGTGGAAACTCAAAGGCGAGCGGAAGCCGGAAACGCGGTAAGGGTTAAAGCGGAGACGACGCCCGTTTCCGGCGGAAGAGTGGCGCCAGGAAGGTAGCTAGAGACAAGATAAATAAAACTCCGCCATATTGGCAGCAGAAAAATCGATAAATCCGTTTGGTTTTGCATGTTCGTTACGTACGACTTCCGTATCCTGTTTACTTTCTGGGCTTCGAGCTATATATTACGCCGTTGAATAACACAATGGAAACAGATTTTTCATGAAAAGCCACTGAGCCGTTAAGATATCGTAGATATTTTACGGCTTCCAGGGTAAACATACAGTGCTTTGCTTCCTTATTAAATAACTTACTTAGTTAACGTTTGAGCCGTGCGAGCGAGCGAAGACTCTGCAATAACCAATACCTACAAGGAAGGAAACGTATTGGTATTTGGCGACACATGCCCGACCGGTTCCGCAAGTGTTATTCCGAAAACGAGATGAGTGGACTTTCCGACTCAGTTTATTGTGTTTTTGTCCCGCTCATGTACCTATACATGTGATCCAAGCAGCTTTTTAGGATTCCGCACTTTGAATCGTAAAAGGCATCTCGTTAAATAAAATTACGGTCTCGCAAGCCGATACGAAAGTGTAATTCTTATGTAGTCTTCAAGAGTTACCCATTATTTGCAGAGTTTCAATTGTTATTCACGAAAGTGTAATATGAAATTGATGCGCCTCCCAAAATCACTTTGATGGTCTAAAAAACTTTTAGAAAAATATTAGTTAATGAGTGTATGTCATATAAAGTACTCAAACTTTTTGAACTGCTAAATTGCCAAATAAGAACTGAATCAATGTTAGATTATTTAAGTAATATGAATAATAATCTCGAAATCGAATATTGATTGATCTGTATAACATAATTCTTCAAAATAAAGAAGTCTAGACTCCACAATTACGTTTAGTGATACAGGTTTTTCAGATATTTTGAGAAACGGTCATGGAATGTGTTAGTAAATGAACTTATTAGTGTTACCTAAATTGCGTGTAACCAACAGTAACATCAATACAATTTTCAAGATTATGAACCGCAATAAGAACCAGGATAAATGATTCTATTCGCACTTGTCAGGTTTTTTTCTCTCCACAATGATGAAGGTCAAACAGAACTTGTGTCTAGACTCAACATTTTATTGGTTTCGTATTCTGGATGAATACTGAACGTAATGTACGGTAAATTGATGCTAATTGCCAACTGCGAGAAATGTTTGGATGGTAAATGAATGGGTGTTAACAATGACGTTGCTAGCGGGTACATTTTAAGAACGAGAATGGTGAATGGTGGTACATCCACATTTGGATGGTACCAAAATATCACATGTTTTCTGAATGATCTTTCGCTGTTGATTTTCTAACATGTCAAACTAGATTTGCCAATTACCTAAAGCCTACAAGTAGGAACGCATTTTAGTTTTCTTTACCTGTATCGGTTTTTACTTAATTGCTTTGATTGAAATGTTTGTAGTGAATGGGGCCTTGAAAGAAACATTTCCTACATTCGTTTGGAAGTAAATCATGACTAGGCGGCCGAAAAATCAACATCTTAGTACTTTTCCAACCTTGTCGGAAACCAGGAATACGTGCTCACGAACTATTTGAGAACTTGTTTGGTTTCAGGCAAATTCTTACAAATCCATTATACGAGAGAGTTTTCACGATTTCTCCAGAACTTCCGAGTTTTTTTTGTTCGTACGTAAAACAGTAGGTACAATAACAGTTAAAAATAATATTCAGAGCCCTTCTTTGTTGTTCAAAAAATTATGTAATAATAATTATTATTTTATTACTGATGAGTGATGAGTGATAATATTAATTTCCTGTTTTATTTAGTTTTCTAGTCATAAAACATTACAATTTACAAATGTACTTTATCGAAGTATTATTATTATTTTCATAAATTTATACATGCATTTAAAATTCTACATAAAAAGAACAGAATCCTGTAATTAGTAATAACATTTGAGGGTTCATGAAGTTTCATGTGGGAATGCTTAGCGCTTTGTTTTAATCAGTTACCTTAATGTTAGCGACGAATGTGAAACAAAAGCTTTTCTCTCAACCTTCACTTGTTAAGTAAATTAAATACCCAAGGTTTTTCATTATCGCCTACATAGACTAATAGTTCGGGATAAGTTGTCTTATTTTCATCTTTACCTTCATTAATATGCAGATGAAGCTGCTATGAATAATATGAATATGTATGCTCAGAGAGAGGCCTCGACGACCGCTCTAGAGGTCAATGTCAGTTGAACACGACCACTTAGAAAGAGCTTTACCAAAGCGCTCGGTGGCCTTTCTACTTGTTTGTAGGATCTAGAACAAGCCGGCGCGGCGCGGAGTTCTTTTAACGCTGGCCGCTTTATTGACTGTAGACTACCGGTTCCGCTTGGTGAATGTATCTAATATTAAGGCATATTCGGTAGGTATTTTAACGCGCCCTTTTCAATGTTAAGATTAACATATTGGATGTTGTTTAGTATATTGGAGGTCACTGCTTTAGAATACTTCCCAATTGATAAAACTTAATGGGATTTTTATGATAAAAAGCAATTACTTGTTGGTTATTATCCAAAGTAAATATGTACGGATTTTTATTGATACATTAAAGTTTTTGTTTTACAATAGGTACCGTAAAACGGGTTGAAAAGGGAAACAACCTAAAAAGAAGCATATATTACTAATTATAAGACTGAAATAATTTCCAATAGAACGTAACGTTATTTTCATTTAATACTTATCTTGTTCTTATTTGTAACCAATTATGCCTTATCTTAAAATTAACTTCCAAAACCATTTCTTTATTTATCTATTTATCCGACTTCAAGAAGCCAAAAGATGGTTTATGAGTTTATCAGTGTATGTATATGTATATTATTTAAATATATACATATGTATTTAGGTATACGTATACGTATGCATGTAGGTATGTGTAGTCACAAATCGGTGTTCCGCACTATTAACTATTACCTATAAAGACTACTTAAATGAATAAAAAGAACAAAAACCCGACTGCATTATGTTTATTCAAGTGTCCTGGGTAAACGAGCACATAGGCCACATAATGGTAGATACACTTACCTCCAACTGGATCTGAAACCCGTGGTAATTTGCATTGTCAAGACTACCTACATCACAACTCACAAGACCAGTCCTTAAACTGCAAAGGCGCTAGGCGTTGCGAAGCCAGGACTAAGATGGATGCCTCGATTAATTCACCGGTTACCGTCTTCACACCGGAATACAACGATGCGAGAACTTATGCTTGGTACTTATTAGCAAAAAAACAAATGTAACACAGTAAAAAAAACCCGTCTGACTGTTGAGGAAGGCGGGTAAAGTTTCTGACCTGTGTGTACGTAGGTTCTTTCTCGGAGAGGGGACGGATGAGACCATTATGACGAACGAGGTGCTGTTACATCCGTGTTGGTTCTATCGCTGTATTAATTAAAAAAAATGGGTATAGTATTTATCAAGTATAACTAACATAGATACCTAAACGACAATCAAGGGTAGCTGGACGAGATCCCTTGAAGGAACACGTTCGCCTTTCTACATTATTTTTTATCATTTTTTTTGTACAATAAAGTGTTTATACTCGTAAAATATACTTCAATAGAAGTCCGGTAGTTGAAGCTTGTTTTTTTTAGTTAGTCTTGTCGAAAATGAATTATTTGGTTTTGACCTAGACCTAGAATAATAAACACATAACTAAGTAATTAAAAGTTCAACCAGTGGGCCTAGCACGCTGCCACGGGAACTAGTACTAGTTGACACGTGTCAAATACTCGTACGTCAAACAATAAGGAATTAAAATGACAGCCACCCGGGGTTTAAGTTGCTTAGTAATAAAAGGACTCGAATCACACCAAACACACTTTTATTTTAAACCTTAAGCACTTTATACCTACGTTCTAATATGGAATAGACGAAATAAACTCCCAGCCTATGTCAAAATCTTGACCCGTTCGGCTCACTGAACGTAATTTCGTTTGGTTTGTATTTTAATCCACAAAGTCCCGGACCACTACCTAATTTTACGTACGACGCAAACGTTCAACGTAAATTTGAGCGACGAGCCGCGCCTACGGGAATTTATAACATGCGGTGCGACTGATTGCAATGATAAATGCCTTGATATCATTAAGCCCGTCATTTATTGATCATAACTTAATTTATTTAATGTTGGTATTGTTTTCAAATTTGAAGTGCTTTCAATATTGTAATTTTTGGTCGCATCGTATGAAGCCACTTAATAATAATATGTAGTTCATAGCTTTAATTTAGTACCTACCTAGTATGTAGTCAGGGCACCACTGAAAACCAGCGCTGCAGCTTGCTGGAGCACATCGCTGAGGTGTCTCCTTTTTAGCGTAACTTGCATGTTCTATTTCTTTTGTCAAATTGTACCTATATTGTCTTATTTTGTTTGCGCTGAATAAATTAAATACTTACTATAACTTCCGAGTACATGGTATGAGCCTGTGTAGTGTAATTCGCTAACCACCGCAATAGTATCAAACCTAATCATCGTCAAGATTCAGAACGACAAATGCTTGACAGAAAGGGGGCAATGGTAATAAAAAAGCAATACCTATTCATACTTGTACTATAACTTCGTAGGAAGAAGGGGCGAGTGCGGCCAGCGTGACAGTCGTCGTCCAATTGGCCGAGATTGCGAGCTTCCGCCGCCGCTTCCGGCGATGGTGATAGCAAGACAAGCAGAGCGGTCAACGGACGGACACTCGGACATGCACCGCGAATGTGCCACTTGAGACTGCAACTTCGCCATCTAAACATATAATGGTAATATCTTTCACTCTTTTTATTTAAACTGTGTCTGAACAACCGTTTTACCTTCATGCAACTTTGCTGATCCAAAGCTATGCCGGATAATGTATGGTAATAATAATAATAATAACACACTAACTGACGGTTGTCCGTGGTAGCATACCTACCTACTTCCATAGTGTGAACTCAGTTACAATCGCCCGTTGGTGACCCATGACTTTAGTAAATTAAAGTTGTTTAAAGCTGGGCGTCTATGTGTTGGCTTCGGCTCCATGAAGACCCTTCAAAGGTCCGGGACTCCCAAAGTCCCGTGATTGGTAAAGAAAGATAGACGAATTAATATAATTTTAAGAGTGAATTCGGTCTGAAGGTGGCATAAACAATAAAAGTCACCATCAGCACTAGCACTCCTAGCAAATTATGAAATGCTAAAACACAATTTCAAAAATTGCTACCACTCTAAACTACCACCAAACGATAAATTCTCCAAATTTTAACTATCCATAGTAGGTATAGTAAGGGTAAGATCCAGTTCAGGAGGCAAAGACAGAATGCAAACCGCTAAAGTAAACGTTTTCGAAAACTGACAAAAAATATGGCATTGACGTAAGCGCTCGACTCGATCGTCCAGCAGCTCATGTCTATACATTATCGATAATTACGTTTGCTAATTGCAACTTACTCCCACAGTATAGCTACATAAGCAATGGTGAATAGATTCAGAGGATAAATTATTTTGATGAAGTATCATGAAAGAAATATTGATTTATCATGAAATTATTGAAAGGCACTACAAAAGTACCTACCCTACGATGACCTTAACAAATATTACGGCAAACGCGGTATCCGTTCTATAGTCCAATAACGAAACAAAAGCACTTAACTCATGCTCTTATGTTTCGAGGTTCTTCACCTTCATGACATTGCCAACGCAATTACGATCCGTTTCTTACAAATAAAACTGTTTCTCGCATTATAAATATTGCAAAAGATTACAGTGAAGTGAAGCGGGGACATTGCAACACGGTCCTGTTGTGCAACTGCTAAGACGGCCCGTTAATAAACGTAGTGGAACCAAACGATCCCGCTTCAGCGGAACTCGTAATCGACATTAAATTATGTAGGTAATAGCTAATAGGCGAGTGCAATGTCGTTGTCTCCGTGCAAATTGTAGGGCAAGAACTATCATGTTATCTTTGGTACGTATACGAATAAGCAGTACCTATTGGAAAATCAATTCTGTTTAAGACTTTAATCACATGAGGTTTGATTTTATACAAGTATATATATTTAAACGATTTAGGTTATTTATTCACTTGTTACAAAAATCACCAAATTATGAACTAACAGCATCAGCAAAACTGCTACGGTATTTATTAGGAAAGGTTAGCATCGTATTTTGGGCTATGACAATCATAAACTGAAAAATAATATTGCTGTTATATTGTTGGGCTGGTTTCAAAGAACTACAGTTTAATTTAAGTATATAAAGTTGTTTATATGTATAAATAATCTTGAAGTGGAATAAGACAGTGCTTAAGACCATAATCGAGGTCACCCTACATAAAGGAAATAGCTCAAGAGTGGCTCGGTGCGCGGCGCGAGCGGAAGTGACGGCCGTTCCCACGGACATTCATCCGTTACTTCACCTCGTCTCTCCTCACTCCTCACTCCTCGCTCCTCGCTCCTCGCCCACACCCCTTCAAGCTTCTTGGAATTCTCAGGTTTATTGGTTTCAGTTCAACTCCTTAACAGTATGCAATTACCGTCCATATTTTATCTGAGTTAATGAGTAATAGCGCACAAACAAACCAATCATTAGACAGCAGTAAGCATAATTGTCTTAAGCATTTCTAACCAGATTAAGGCGTCCTACCTCGCACGCTCTAGCGTATGTTATAAAATATTTTCGACAGTGCGAAATCTCGGTATAAAAAACCGGGCAAGAGCATGTCGGACCATGCTCAGTGTAGGGTTCCGAAGCCCGTAAGTACTACAAACATAAAAATCAACAAGTAATAACTGATTTTCTATTTTTAAAGTCGTTTGGTGCCGTCTTACGAGTAGATGATTTTAGTAGGTATAAACACTTTAATCGCCTGTATCTCAAGAACCAATGATGTCTACTTAGTCGGGATAGTTTTCCATTTAAATTCGTTATATGCGCGTTCATTAATGTTTTTTTTTCAGAATTGTATTTTTTGCAGTTTTGGCTGTAAATTACATCCCCACGTTACGAGTAGGACTGGTAAGTACCATATTTTTTTCTTTTCTTTTTATTCTACCACGTTGTTGGCGTGACTAATATGTACAAGTATATTCATGCCAAATTACAGCTTTCTAGTACGTACTAAGAGTCTCTGCGCTAGGCTGCGACGGACAGACGGACGGACGGACATGGCGAAACTATAAGGGTTCCTAGTTTGACTACGGAACCCTAAAAAGGGATCCCACGTTTTTTGATAAAAGTGGTAAAATGTAAGTAAAACAGCATGCAGATCGAAATATTATTAAAAGTACAATTTAAACAAATAAGTTACAATAATTTCACTTTGCAATTTAGACATGTTCTTGCAGAGAATTCAAGATTTCCAACATGTCGTCAGCCAATCTACTTCGTATTTTGATAATTGAAATCCCACACATCTAATCCCGCAGTGAGCGGGACTGAAAACCTCTGAATACATAAATCGGGAGCCGTAACCCAGATCATCTTAACTTCCATGGCACGGTTTGTCGGTTTGGTATTACAGATCAAACATTTTCTTCTTTGATCTTTTCTTACTACCCAGAGAAACGGCCTCAAATTCTTTTTCCTAATTATGAAGCGAGTTAATTAAATAGTGATGACAAATTTAATACAATACATAATATCCGAACTGTCGCCAGATGTGAGCCCGAAACTAAATACCGCCACTCCATCAACAGTAAACTGTCAACACTGTAATATGATTTAAGTCTTGCTGACCAGCTGAATCAATGTCATTGTTCAAAAAGTAGACGACGTGTACACGAGACCCGCAATGGGAACATGGCTGATCTCATTGTTTAGTCTACCCGTCAACTTCGCCTAAATAACCCCAACGAAATCTTGCACAGGAATCATTGTGATTGTTCCTTGTTTATATAATTAGTGGTTTGGCTGTCGACGAAATGGATAGTGATGTGGGCGTGATTAGAGAGAATGACATTTCATTTGTCTAGAGCAGCGTCTCCGTCCAGAGCATTCGCGGTTCTAACGTACTGAGCATTCCCATCGAGTTTTCGAGCGATGTAACTACATAGCTCTAACTTAAGCACAAACTTTAGAAACTTCAACAGTGTTGACGTTATAGCGAGATTTTTGAAACGTATAATATCCTAGATAAAACAGCGTACCTACCTGCGATCCAACCACAACTTCCATTTTACGAGTATATTGACAAGCTGTAGTTTGACAAACTTTCAGTCTCTAATTTTAAATGATATCTCAAGTAGGTATACGATTTAGATAAAAAATCTGATCATTGCTACAGGCATTTCGCGTTAAAATGAAGCAACTAACTTCAATAGTTACATTGAAGTTAGTTGCTTTTTTAGGGTTACGGGCCCGAACGGAGCCCAACGGGATTCTATTAATATGCCTACGATGTTCGTCTGTCCGTCCGATAGACATTTTTTTTCAGAATATGTTGTATTAAATTACGGAGGATTTACTTATTTAAAAAAAAAATAAGGAAACTTATTTTTTCATCGTATTTTTTTTGCTGTCTTGTAAATACGGCAAAATATACAAGCGTCAAATTTGGTGTGATTATATTACCTACCTAATTCTGTGAGGCGGTACGGAACCCTCGGTGCGAAAGTCTGACTCGCACTTGACTGGTCTGTTATAAAACAGTAAAAGTTGTCTACGATATGCTAAAGTGGCAATTTCTACCACATTAAGCATAATTTTTCCTACGTTTTTGTCGAGTTGTTTTTAAAACGCTTGTTCGCCAAGCTACGAGTATACCTACGCATGGATTTGTTTCTAAAACGTGTGCTTGCCATGCTAACGATCGAGCAATCATTGTCCGTAATTCCTCGTTTTCGAACACTCTCGACGGAGACATCCTTTATTGTAACCGTGATTTGAGGTTTCCCAGGGACGAGCCGACCAAATCGTTGTTACAGTGGTTGGCGTCGGCGCGAGTTGGCCGGATCTCCGGAGCGAGCGTGCGCGCAGCGGAACGCGCAAGACTTCCGCTCCCTCGGGACGAGCGTCGCGCGCCGGCGCACGCGCAAAGCCGTATCGCACTTTCACGAAAATAATATATTATATCCAAATACATTTTCTTTTGTTACCGGTAATGACTGGCTCTGAATAATGGTTGATGAATACTGTTCAAGTGTCGTGAGTCAGTTATACCTTTTTGGTGAAAACCCGCTTGTAAAAAAGATCTGTGTCCATGTCTGTGTCTGTGTAGCCATCAGGTAGTCCATAGAATAAGAACTAAAGGTAAAGACGTAAACGATTCACAAATGATTAATTTCACAAACATATCATTTGAAAACCCGCGCTTTTTTCCGAAACTGTAAATAATTCTGGATTTATTTCAGGACCATCGTGTAGAACCCTATGGGTTAGGTTAGGTTAGTTATATCAAAATCCTGAAATATTTGTAGGTGCAGAAAAAAAAGCGAGTGGCGAATGAATAAGTTGCGAAACGATGCATTTGTCAAAGATTTGTCGGCAAAAAGGCAGAGAACCGTAAAAACAGAGCGATAAAATAAAAGGCAACATACAGATAGCTGATACGCAGTCTTAGCAGGATTCAGTGTGCCAAAAAGAGACAGTTCTATAAGCTAAAATATCACTGTGTCGCACACTTTTGCACATACATATTTACATATAATCTAATCTACGACCATGGTGTCCAGTTGGTGTCGTTGGAGACCAGTTTACACGAGTTGATAACATGTAGTTTTATCAAGAACTGTACTGTCTACTCTTTCCTTTTTTAACTTATTGAACATTCATATTAAAATTTTCGAGACAGGTATATATTTGATGCTTTCGTTTAAGGCTCATTCTATGCCTTTAGTTCTTATTCTATGCTCATAGGTTACGTGGGCCATGCTGAGTGTCATCAGTGTCATCACAGTGACTTTTCTTAAAACAACAAAGTAGTCTTCATTTGTGATATTTGTTAACTCTTATTTACTAGCACCGGCAATATATCTCATGGGACGGTTGATATTTAAAAATTCGAAGAAGGATTTGGCTAAAAAAATTATAACATATTTCCAAAATAGAAAGTAGTTTACAATGAGCCGATCTTCAGCAACTCCTTTAAATGAAGTCGAAAACCAACTTCCAACTTGCATTAACCTGAATCAACACGAATCTCTTGAAGTGACATCTGCAGTAAGTAATAGTTAATTTTAGAATTTGGAAGTATTTAACATAGAGAATAAAATTTGTTTATAGGTATCACTGACTGACGTGTTTACAAGCCACGAAAAAAGGCCCCATGAACATGGTACCTTAGTATGGGACCCCTGCCCTGCCTTGCCGCCTGTGCCCATACCGCGGCGTCCTCTGATACTTACCTGGTCGCCACCAACTTTATGCTTTGACCTGTATGCGGAAAAAGTTGTTAATCAGTTAAAGTAAGAAAGAAGTCAAACGTATGAAGACTGTTTCAATTATAGTATTATTATGAAAATAAAATATGTTTATTTTTTGTTTCAGCGTGTGGAATAGTTGCGGAAGCACCATATATGTGCGGTGCTGTGGTTTGTGGAATGAGAGGGCTAAACTCGGTGCTAGTTGGAGGTCCTATCCTCGCAAGAGGTTCCGGCTGGCCCCAGGGATCATGGCGAAGATCTACGTCAGCGCAATCCCTCGGGAGTTCCCTTCTCCGGTGCCTGTGGCATACGTAGGCCTGCAATTGGCAGCTGCCCATATGAGGGACAACATCATTGGAAATTTTGTGGTACCAGTTCGTGTTACATTCAGAAGTTATTTAATTCCACCGGCTATAGAGTGATCGCTTTGACTTGTTAACCGTTCATAATTTTATAAATAAACATGTAAGTTTATGAAGCTTCCTTGTCTCAATTTGTGGAATATTCCCTACTCGTAATATCGTAAACTTAGGTCACAGACAATCGTTATATGGTCCAGCTTGTATAAGGACAAGTGAGTGATTGTAAGTAATTTGTATGGAAACTTCATCACCATCATTTCAGGTAAAACCATGTCCCATCCTCTTAATGCCTCTTTCAAAAACTCTTATCAGCAGCCTAAGGTTGTTCACACAAGGTCAAGACGGGACATGACAAAACATACTTTGCAAGTTCTAACGGGTTAACCAGTGTTTTGTCGATGGACTCGCTCTTAAGTTGTTTAAGAGAATAATGTGGCTGGTCTATACATTGTCATAGTATAAATATAAAATTAGTTCGTTTCTCGCCCTTTAGGAGTTTCCATTACCTATTTCCGTTTGGGCGCTAGGTTTGCGACGATGCGTGTCGCTCAATACTACGCACGCAACCAAACGCGTTGATGCCGCATCCCCGACTAAACCGGCTTGGCGGATCCTGTTGAATTTGCTAATGGTGGCGCTAATGTTCGCGTTGTGGTGTCATTTATCGCTTTTCCTTCGAGAACTGTTCAATCTTCCGGGATAAATAAGCACCCTAGTCCTTCGTCATGGTTCAAGCTATTTCCAAACCATATGGTATAAAAATCGGTACCGCGGTTTAGCTGTACTGTGCTGTGCGTTATAAACAAACGAACAACGAATAAACAAACAGTCACTTTCGCATTCATAATATTAGTATGGAAGTACGGATGTTCTGAGATGGCTGAAAAGAGAGCGGTTTGCTGCGACAAAGAAAACCCGTAGATTATACGACGCAACTGTAAATGTAGAATACTGGAATGCAGAACGATTATCGCATGCGGAAATGTTCGAACAATAATCGAGTTTGATGTTGAAGTAAACAGAATTGTTCCGTATTGTTAATGTTAAATTACTGGGACAAGAAGTATCATAAATAGAGCTAGGAATACCTAAACAAATATTAAATGCATCGGTTGGAATATAGTAAACTTAACGTTAGTCTTGTGTAAGTAAGTTCGTAACTGATAGGGTAATTGATACTGGAATTTGCCTTGACATTGACGCTATCTCCGGGGAATTAGGTAAACAAATTATTGCGGTAAATTATTACCACCCCGCCCGAGACGCAGCAGCGTTTCAATTTACGACGGTCCATTTCGCAGAATAATAATAAGGGTACGATTACAATATTTGTTTAGCTTCGTTAAACTGACTAGTGTACTTATACCTCTTATTTCTCGGTAGCGGTGATGGAGGTGCTTTGTCTGTTAGTTCTGTTACGTCATTCGGAGTTGTAAGACTTGTAAGTTGTGGAGCTAAGGAGGAGCGGCTCGGAAATAGCAATCAAGATGGATCGAGCTTCATCGCTCTGAGCACACTCGGCGCGAATGAGTATTGCTTAGGGGAATAATCCTAGAGGTGACTCACCGCCTGATGTCTTTGTCAGGAATTTCACTTGATACTAAAGTAAAATTTTAGGATCAATAAGGTTGGAACGGTATTTTGCCACAATTTTTGTTTAATTTAATTTAATACCTACCGACGCGTTTAATAAATTGGTTAGAACTACTTTCATAATTTATGCGCCAACGTATATTTGCGGATCTTTTGACAGGAATAAATCCCGGTTCCTTTTTGTAATATCCAGTGGCAATGGCGCGAGAAATAGATTTTACGAGTACGTGCCGCGGGCCCGGCGCGGCGGCGATATTTACGCGTGTTTACACTTCAGACGACTTTATAGGCGCAACGACATCTCCACGCCGTAATAACGTTCGTATAAGGAACAATTTGCAGCTCACACGCTCCTGGTTACGGCCGCGGCTGGTTCTTATTTTACAGAAACATTGAGCAACCGTTAAACGAGTCACGATAAAAAACAAGAACAATTAGTCTCCAATTTTAGACTTTCGATTAGGTCGTAAATTTCATCCTCTAATAGTGTTCCATTCTATTGCAAAAATTTCTAGCGACTCGAGTTGGAAAACAATTGTCACTGTCCTTAGCTAGACACTTGAATGTTTTTAATTAGGCTCTGCCTGCGCAGTGCAGTGAATGTGCCGTTAACAACTAAGCAGAACTGGTTATTGCTACTGGAGTTTACTTCCTGGAGGGTAAAATTTCTCAACTTGAGTAAGGTATCTCAATATTGCAGCCTGACCTACTTAGCGTAGGAATTCTCGGGATTCGATTACGCTCTCCCGGCTTCTCTAGCTGTATTTTGCTATTATTACGTATTCCGTAATATTTTCTTCTTACCTACCTTTTTCCGCGTTCGTCACGCACCTCTATGCGTTACTTGATTCGTTCTGTCTAAGAACTTCTATATGTAACCTCTAGGTATAGCATTTATTATATAGTTTTTGTTTTAACAACCATATAATAAATGCGTAATGGACAACAATAGTACAAGGGGATGCGCCGCTGTAATGAGTTGCCCCGCAATACGGCTTCCGGGCGGCAGATTGCGCGTGATTGATTCTGCCCTGTCATTACAACTTGTTGCTATGCGCTGCCCACACGCCGCACATCTAAGCTCTCGCTGCTCCCAGCTATGAACTAACTGTTTGGAAACTAATAAAAGTTATATCAGAGTCTAGACGGAATAATTTATGTTCACTTCAATCACCGGGAGTATTAGTCTAAGTCCGTTATGGTTCTCGACTGAATTCAAAATGAAGATGAAACATTTCTGCACCTTCCTTTGAAATGTCGGCATAACCGTTACCAGAGTCGCGCTCAAAGTGAGTTTCCTTATTTAATAACATAAAACGTCTTTAATGATTTCATTTCACTATTTCTTAAGATGTCCTCTATTCGAGACACAAATTATCGACTCGGTTTGATCCCACGCCCAAAATAAAATATCATATTTCCTGTCAGAGGAGCAAGCTTCAGTATTCGAGTGTTTTTTTTCTACATTTTTTTCTAAGAGCAGCCAGTTTTTTAAGGAACTGCGTCGCACATGTTTGCTCAACATACGCGTCGTCTTACAGACTTGTGTATGTAGGTAGCTGTTTTTTTAACGTCTGCCCTGAATGCAATGAAACTTGAAATAGCTGTCAGCTTTGTGAATTCTATCGATCGAGGGTAGTATCCAGTACCCAGGAATGCGCCGTGCCGGTAAGCTAATGTTAGGTAATTTGTATAGGAAGTGAACTGGCCGATCAGCGGTTAGAGCATTGTCTGTTGCCGTTAGACTAGTTCCAGAACGAGTTCGTGTGCACTTACTGTGCAGTACGTTACAGGTAGGGTTACCAAATCAATTACGAGTTTTATTTCAAAACCAGATTCAGATTTTACAGGAACTATACGACACTCCTATTTATTGTTATTGTGGCAAATCAGGGGATTCAGGAGATTACAGAAATGATTAAGAATTGATTAAAACAGTAATGCTTTTAGCCCTAGCACGAGGAAAGATTTTGACAATGTATCAAAATATTGAATCTCTATTACAAAATACTACAGCTTACTGAATAAAGCAGGCGTTCCTACAGTTATGTCATCATTCATATCAGTAAAATCATTTATCTGCATATGATAACACTCTTATCTCGCGAAATTTGTGAGGAAAAACTATCTGGATAGGTAACCCTAATGACGGGTTTTGCGCCGCTTCTCACGGCGTTGCTTGCGTCACTGCGCGGGCGCACGTAACCTGCCGTAACGTGCATTATGCATGTGGGCCGCCGGCGGCCGCTTACGACGCACGCTCTGCACATCGTACTTGGCGTCTTAATTGTAAATTAGGCAAGTATTGTTGGCCAGTTTGAGCAACGTTTAACATGGTGTACCTAAGCTGTTTGGTTTAGGTCGCGAAGTTTGAAAAGCTCAGTATATTTACAATGTCATAAAGAACAGCTTAAATGACAATATGCTAACCGATTGGATAATGAGGACTTGATAGTTATTCCATAAAATAAAATGCAACTAACGAACAAATAGCCCTTCTAAACTTTGTATAACGTTGCCTGTGGTGTCATTTGGGAAGGACGGTCTTTCCCTAAAAAAATCAGATGTCCATCATTTAAATATGTACTTCTATTCTCCGTTATCTCGAAATCTTAAGTGATTTTCTAGCGGTGTCAAGTTGACACGATCACTTCAAAGTCGTGTATGTCCGATCTGCGAACAATTAGTTTTCTGTCCTCAAATTCTCAAGTTCCGATATCTGACACAGATTAAGGATCGCATCTCAAGCTGTGTCGGGCGCAGGCACATGCTCGTCTTTTGTAGAGCTACCACAAAAGCGTGTCCATCTAATGTTACACGTAAAGATGACATGCGCACGAGACATCGTAGATTGTCTTCCTCAGATAAATGGCCAAATCTCGCCTCCATCAACAAAAGATCGGATTCCGCGCCGGGAATTGAATCCGCAGTGAACGTACGGAAGCGGTAGGCGCCGGCAGCTGCCGGCAAAGTATCAAGTAGCACCGATAAAGGATTCCTTAATGCGAAATGCGATAAGTGAGCGGAGACAGAATGCCTTACGCTAAATCAGCTCCAGACAGAGGCCCTTTGGGACGCGTATCTTGAACCGATTTAACTCGAATGGTCGACAGAGAGTAACCTTAAAACTACTGTTCTCTTTACCTCAGGAATTTAGGTTGACGAGTTTTTATTTAGTGTGATAGTTAGCAATACATTGAGTCCCTAATTAAATTAATGATATTTCTTTAAAAACCACGTTTTATTATTTTCCAAGTATTTCTTCTATACCTACTAACTAAGATACATAATTATGTTTATCGTTGTCTACCCTTTTACTATGGGTAGGTACTACACAAAGCCTAGAACTTAGTTTGGGAGTAGATACATTTGTGTGAGATTACTTTCTACCCTCATATTTATACCTATTATCATCCTTATTTATGGACTATGATACTAATGTGATCTATAAAGTTAGCGATATCTTTGACCTGTACAAAAAATGTGTGTATGTAGAGACTTCCATCTGCCTGTAATCAATCGACTATAATGGAGGCAAAGTGAATGCGCTTTGTGTGGGATCCTACCTCAAAGGCGTAGCTATTGAACGACGCTGTCATCGGAGATATCCGAGACAACTGTGAGATAATGCAGCACCTACGTTTGATGTGGGCCTGCTCGCAATAATAAAGGATAACGCTGTTCTCATGTTCTGCATTCATCATGCTTCATGAACTGCATCTTGTTTATACAGCACCTATCTGTTGCTGCGAATCTGTCCGCGTTGAAGTCGTTTGCCGCTATTTCCTCAGGAACTGTCCAATTTCATATGTACTCATAGGTTTTAGCTGTGGGGCACATAATGTATACGATTAAATACAAGTTATATACTATAGATGTTTTTTTTTAACTTATGAAATTATATTCTCAGGGAAAATATATTAGACATTTAATGAACACACGTACTACACTCGTACGAGTATTCATCGAGCTACAAATGTATTTTCCACAGCAACCTCGTCATAAGTTGGGCGCGGGACGGATATCCCGTGACCGGATATAATGGGGACGGAAGTTGGGAGACGGGGAGCTTCCGGCAACGTCCTCGCCCTTCCTGAATTTTGCTTCCGGTTTCCTATCAGTACAATTTTCAGTTGGACTGTAAAAAATATTCATGTTCCGATTCGTTTTTGCAAATGTTGAGGGAACTTGGTGTAAGTGTTTGCAATGATATTACGAATTGAAAGGAATAACGCCAATAAAGTGCTTTTGAAAGAAATATTTTTTTACACTACTCTCTATCTTCCGCCTGTGGTAAGCAACACTTGAAATTACTAGCACACTTAGAGGCATTCCACCTGAATATTCAAGATTGAAAACATATTTATTTATTAGTCTCAGGACTGCATTCTTGAAAATACAAATGTCTATGGGTCTCAGATGCCAATTTATTACCATGATGGCCTGTGTGCCCTAATCCTTGCCATAATAATAAAATAAAAACGCGATACAAATCATAAGCATACAAAACAATTAATTTGGCAATTGCAAGACTGCACTAGTAAAAATCTCATTCGCTTTCATACATAATTCTAAGCGAAAATGCTTGGAAAAGGCCTACGGCGTAGCGAACCGTAGCACCAACAGTGACAATGGGTTCTGCTTCAGATATTTTCCATTCGTAATTATTATTTACAATTCGGATTGGGACTGCATTAAATAAATCATAAATATCATAACAGCATTTTCGACGTAATATGTATTTATAAATTCTCCCTGAGGCTCGTTTAATTAACCTTCCATCATCATTGAATCTAGTCGGTACCTACTACCATACTCCGAGACATTGGCTTACCAGATAATGAGCACGTTCCTTTTCAAACTTTTGTATGAAAAATCTTCACTAAGGAACGAATTATCCTCGTGAGACCCGGTGTGCAATAGGTAGGAGGTATATACATAATCAAGGTAATTTAGTTTAAACTATATTTAATGATCATAAAGTTAATTTTTACTTATTTTAAATTTAAAAATGTCATTTAGCAGCAGAGGTAACTGAACTTTAATTCCTTGCTGGTAGATTCAAATTCCCAATTACAGAATCTCCCTGTTTTTAGTATGGTGGCCCTCAGTTATCGCAGAATAATCGGCCTCTATTCTATCGCATCTTTAGAATTATAGTGACCTAATCCACATACCTAATGTTGAATTTCGACTTAGGTCTCTATTGTACTAAATTTATGACTCAAAATCGAAAGCTGGAAACGTTTGAATTAGGTCACTATAATTCTAAAAGTGCGCTATACTGCGTTAAAAAGATATCGTGTCGTGTTTGACGTGTTTTAGCATAGTTTTTAACTCGGCCGCCATTATTATCAATGACATTTATTTATTTATTTATTTATTTATTGATAAAAGCGTTTACATGACCTTACAGTATAACCAACGCGTCATTAAACTTAGACTACTTAACTATTAAATATAAATATCACAATAATAGAAAATAAACAAATTATAATGGAACTGTTGATGACCTAGCATCCGTCGCCTCACAGAATCTCAAGCATTCTCTACACACTGCCGCCCATCGCCACGCAAACAAGTCGCACTCAGGTGCCGATGCCAGGAGCGCATTTAGCTGTGAGAGAGCGCGGGGCAGCGGCGAGTTCCTGCACGACACGGTGCGCGCCGGCGGCACGGCCAACAGCTCGCGCCGTCGCGGTCTGAGGGCTATCCTCTGGACATCCGGGACAAACAGTCGCAAGAGACGCTCTACTATTTCGGGGCAGTCCGACTCACCACGCAAGGCTCGACATGCCGTGACCATAAGTTGGTAATTCCTCCTGACCTCCAAGGAGTTGTACCCAAGGGAGCCGAGAAGATACTTCGTTGGGTACAGATGCGGGTAGAATCCGAATATTTTTTTATAGAGAAACCTTAAAAAAGCTTTTTGTACCTTCTCAAGAAGCAAGACGTACGCCGATTCGTAAGGATTCCATACGATCGACGAAGTCTCCAGCTTACTCCTTACTAAGGCATTATACACAATTTTTATGGCCACCGGGTCATGAAAGTAGACATAAGAGTTATCAAAACGTTGACAATACAGAAACACGTCAAAAAAGATATCGTTATTACCGCGTAGAATCCCAGCCCAGTTCTCAACTCAACGCCAGAAATTAATAGAAATGTAGTTGATTTACACAGATCAAAAATGTCTAATATTTTCATACAGCGTTGCGAGTGCATATTATGAAAATAATGTAATGTTTTTATTCTTACACACGTTTGATGTGATTAGTTTAGCTTATACGACAACCTACTGACGTACATTACAAACGCGAAAGTTTGTATGGATGGATGGATGTGTGTAGTTTGTTACTCTTTCACGCTGTAACGGCTGGACTGATTTGGATGGAATTTAGAATAGAGATAGCTTATAAACTGGATTAACACAAATTGGCTACCTTTTATCCCGGAAAGTTTAAAAGTTCACGTGGGAACGACGATAATCGAAATCTATGTGGATTAAGTCCAGTATAGTTTAATATTGCCTTAAGTTAATTAGCTAAAGTAGTTGCTAGGCGCAGTTTATATCAACTACAGCAATATACCTACTAATTACGTCAGCGCCTCCTGGGGTGAACACGGGCTCCGCATGGGGCCTTCCGCGTTCAGAGCCATACACACAACACGAGCCTTACGCGTATGAATACGTTAGGTAAGGACACGTAGATGGAAAAACCATAACATTTGTAGAAGCAATAGAATGTACTACTATGTATGCATACTCTTTTTTTTTATTAAAAAATAATTTTGCCTATGTACCTGGATATCAAGAGTCGCATGAGTCATCGATGGATTCACTTTTAACCGACTAAAAAAAAGATGAGGTTATACGTTCCATTGTATGTATTTTTTTTTTTATGAATGTTCATTAATTACTCTGTCAATTGTGAACCGATTTTGAAATTATTTTTTTTGATTTGATAGAGTAAACTTCCGAGGTGGTCCCATTGTCACCAAATCTGAATCTGATGAGGGGATCAGTGAGGAATTGAGGGAACTCCTCAAATACTGTAGGCATATAGCAATTTTAGTATTTTTAGTAAGAAGTCTAGCATTTGCATTAAGAAAGTATCACTTGGGGAAGTGGAACTGATGATGAAGACCACAGATGGCCATCGGAACTCCTCAACGGTACCTATTTGAAGGGTGGCGATAAGATAGTTAAGCAACTATTTACTAAGAATATTTACCTGTTGAATTATGACTATGACTTTCCTGCGGCGTTGCTTGCTTGCTAAACTTAAAGTTTCATATCAACTAGTAAGTGGGACTACGGATCAGCGTATTACATATGATCACAAAAAAGTATAAAATAAAATAAATGTTTTAAAAAACAAAAAAATGCCTTCAAAAACGCAAAAATTACTTCTTTTAAAATTGTAGGCACCTACCTAATTCACCAAAAAAGCCGACTTCTCTTGGATTAACCTATTAGGTGGGTGCCTACAATTGTAAAATAAGTTATTTTTGCGTTTTTGAAGGTGGTTTTTTGTTTTTGTTCCTTTAATCATAAACACTAGATCATCGGTTTGAAAAGTCGTATTATAATGCCTGTGTTACCCTACTTTTGAACGTTACGTTACTCTACATTTAAGTGCTTGTTTGCATTTTCGATTTGATTTTAAGCATACTCGTAACGTTAACGGATGTTAAACCATCTCTTATACAGGTAAAGCATACAGTTATTGCCCGCGACCAGTGATTACCCATTACATTACCCACTATATAATTTTTGTAAAAGTCAAGTGTCCCCCTCCCGCTCTGCAGCCAAAATTACAAATACTAAAAACCTGAAAAAAAAACTTAAATGAAAGCGCATATAACGAATTTAAAAGGAAAACTATCACGACTAAGAAGACAGTATTGGTTCTTAAGATACAGGCGATTAATGTGTTTATACTTACTAAAATCATCTAAGACGGCACCAAATAACTTTAAATAGAAAATTAGCTATTAGGTACTTGTTGATTTTTACGTTTTTAGTACTTAACGGCTTCGGAACCCTTCACTGAGCATGGTCCGACATGCTTTTGCCCGGTTTTAGAGACTGCAATCACTAAAAAAAAATATGCTACACATCGTGTAACAAGTAGTAGGTAACAATTTGTGTGATTGTGATTGCAGTCATTAAAAAATGTAGTGGGTAGTCACTGGTCGCGGGCAATAACTCTATGGTTTTATACCCTAACGCATTTTTTTTGGGTTCAGGGTTAAGGTGGCTTCATAATGGTATTAAATAAATCACGTTAATTAAAATGTGATGTTGACGATATGCGTCGAATAATAAGGTATCCGTCCTATTTGGTAATACTAGCCCTAGCAGACAAAGGTACTCGTAATTATAGTCACAATAGCTTTAATATAGAACCATCAATCGGCTCAAAAGTACATCATGTCCCTATTACTCGTACTTAAGGAATTAGAGAGTATCAGAGCCTTTTTTTGCTGCAAAGGTTGGAAAGAAGTAGGTACGTCATTTAGAAGTCGAAGCGCATTTGAGGACTTTTGAGTGTATCTACGTGTTCATATTTCTGAGCAGATTTAATTAAAACGAATTAATTGGTGATTACAAGTTAATTATCTATAAAATCCCGTATTAAACAAACTATTAACAATGTTCAATGTTTGGCCGTTTTTATTTGGTAAACAAATTTTACTACGCGATAGTTAGTTTTTAATATTTTATTAGCACCATCTAAAGGTAAGTACCCAATCATGTTTTACAACTAAAACACTTAGATGGTGAGTGCGTTATGAATTTAAACTTGGTTCGCTTTATGTGATACAAGGTGGTTCTTTATCAAGCTTAAACCGCCATACTCGAAGACATTTCAGAGACGTTTAACTCGTTCCTTATTAGGGTTCTATACCCAAAGGGTAAAAATGAGACCCTATTTAAGACTCCACTGTCCGTTTGTCTGTCTGTCACCAGGCTGTAACTCATGAATCGTGATAGACATTTTTTTTACATGTGATGTATTTCTGTTGCCACTATAACAACAAGTACTAGAAACAGAATAAAAAAATATTTATAGTAATAAATAATTACTTACTTAAATTAAAATAAAATAAATATTTAAGAGGGGCTCCCACCTTAAATTAAAATAAAATAAATATTTAAGTAAGGGGAGCCCTCCTTAAATATACGCACAACACACGTATTTTTTTACCGTTTTTACTCGATATTCGTATTAATGTCGTCGTATAGATAAGGGTTCCCCTTCGTGCGCGAGTCTGACTTGCAATTGGCCCGTTTTCATTATTATTTTAAATTATGTCTGAAAAATCGACACTAAGGAACGCCTTACGGCCGAACCCTATATTCAAACCGCGGACAGATAGCCTTACTTCGGATTAAAATTTGACACATTTTGTATGGGCAAATGTCAAATTTCAACCCGAAGTAAGCCTTATCTATCCGTTGTTTGAAAATAGGATTCGGTCGTTAGTCGTCAATAACTGACTCTGAGTGCGGCCGTAAGTGTTCTAGTTCGTGTTGTTATTCTGTAAAATATGTCATAGTTCCGGCGCAGCCAAGGAAACCACTGTCATAGACACGAATCGTCGCACGAGCCTAGCACGCTCAGGGGTCACATTGCGCTAGTTATCGACTGCGTAAGAGATTAACACTCGTTCCTGAAGGCAGACCGCGGGAGAGCAAGAGTTATTAATATAATTACACTCGTCATTACAGTGCAGCGTTATGGTTATGACGCCCGACGCGGCGTTACGTGTTTGGATTACTCTCTATGGCTTTATTAAAAGCTAATAGAAGACTGTGATTAATTAAAGGTGTTTTAACCCCTTCAACGCAAATAATACGATATTTACGTCCATTTTATACGGGTGCCTGGCTAACAGCGTCAGATCTAATTATATACCTATGTTACAGGTTATGCTACAGAAACAAGTCTAAAGTGTCTACATGTATTGTGGAATGTTTTAGCGTTTTCGAATGGTAAAATTGCATCCGGACTGACAGCTGATGTTTAATACTGAAGCTCAAAGGGTAACCTCGTGACCATATAGGGTCAGGGCGGGTTTTTAAGGATCATGAAAAAAATTAAAGGTCATCTGGGGTTGATTGACGCTATTACACTGAGGTATGTCTGTAGATGTGTATATAAACACTTTACTGTACTTAAAAAACAAAAGGAATAACAATCGTAATATAGACAAGAGTATCAGGGATGTAAAAAGGAGAACTTATCCCTTTAAGGGACCTCTTCCAGTTATCTGTTTAAGGTTTTATTACTTATCAACTTTTTTGTTTCCGCCACAACAGTCTGTAAAAACAATCTGTAGCGCGTTAACTTGTTTCATTAAAAATGGTTAGCATTCCTACTTATAGGATTAAACCAATGACTTTGCGGTATACCTACCAGACCGTGCTACGTAACGAAAAATATATCGAACAATCAATCTCTTTTATTTACATTCCGCTTAAATTTAAAATAGGCCTTGACGTGGGTATGTAAACAAAGCAGGAGTACTTACTTATATAATTAGTTTTTTCTTCGTTTTAAGTTATGAACTAATAAATAATGTTTTGTTTACTCAGTTGTTAAAGGAGTTTAAATTGAGATTTAAAATCATTAAAAGCTCTGTAATGTGAAATAAATCCATGTGTACACTCCAACCGGGCCCCTAACAAGTCTGGCCATGGCCACTTTTTTCTGAAATATCTGCGTTGTCTGATTTTCTCTAACATTAGCCAGCATTAGCAACGTGGACAAGTAATTACCGCCTGTAGTAGATTTAAGATATTAATACAGTCTGTGGAAGACCAAGGATGTTTGGGTAATCTATGGTCAGTAATAAACCAAGCTAGTAATGGTTAATAGTTTTATTTAAACACAAGAGAACAAAAACAATACATGGCGCAGTCATGGCTACGGGATACAATTTACCGGCAAAACTGTCCTTAATGGGCAATATAAGTGAAAACTTCAAGAAATTTAAACAATCCTTTGGGATTTATCTGGAAGCGGCGAATCTGTCCAGCGCGTCCGAAGCAAGGAAGATCGCCATCTTTCTCAATCTTGTAGGGGAAGAAGCCCTAAATGTGTATAATACACTTGAAGTCGAGGACGCTAAAACATTAAAAGATGTAACAGATTTGTTCGACACTTACTGCAACCCTAAGAAAAATGTCCTCCACTGTAGATATTTGTTCTATTCACGAAGTCAAAAGGAGGGGGAGAAGTTTGACTCTTATTTAACAGATCTAAAACAGCTTTGTAATGACTGTGATTTCAACAAAATCAAAGATGAAATCCTACGTGATAGAATTGTTTTCGGATCGACTGAGACTGAGTGTCAAAAAAAATTAATAAAATTAGGAGACCCACCCCTGGATGAAGTTATCTCAACCCTCAGAGTGGCTGAGATCACTAATTCACATGTTAAAGACATACAAGGGAAAGAAGTGGATGCCATAGCAATTCAAAACAATAAACAAAGGAATAATGACATGAAAACTAACAGGAGTTGCTCAAATTGCGGACTTGTTCATCAATATGGTCAGTGTCCAGCTTTTAACAAAACATGTGTAAAGTGCAGTAGAAAGAACCACTATGCAAAGATGTGCCGCAGCAGTGGTAAACATTCAAATGAGGTGACTCTAAAAGATGATTATGATATATATATTGAAACTGTCACTTCTAATATGACAGTTGACTCAGTGGCATGGTATCAAAAAGTGATCTTACCTGGAAACAATGCAGTCAGCTTCAAACTGGACCCCGGAGCAGATGTAAACATCCTACCTGAGCATTTATTTGATAAAATAACAGAGGTCCACCCTATTAAACTGTCAGGAACATCTGCTACGTTAGAAAGCTGGAATGGATTTAAGACGCCAATTAAGGGCTTGGCCAAAATAAATGTTAGCGTAAACAACAAAATATACATGGAAACTTTCTGCATAGCAGGAAATGAAAAATCAATGCCTATTTTGTGTCGTGATGCATGTGTGCGATTAAACTTAGTTAAAAGAGTGTCATCAGTGGTTACTGAAAGTCAAGACAAAGAGGACTTAGTTAGTAAAAATGCAGATTTATTTACTGGTATTGGTAAGTTTAGTAAACCATATGATATTAAATTGCGAAAAGATACAATTCCAACATCAAAACCCCCATATAGGGTACCATTAAAATTAAGACCAAAATTGCAAGAAGAATTGTTTAGACTGGAGAGTCTAGGCATCATTAGTAAAGTAGAAGAACCTTCTGAATGGGTCAACAGACTAGTTATAATTGAAAAGCCTGATAAGACTATTAGAATATGCCTTGACCCAAAGGATCTAAACAATGCCATAGTCAAAGATTATTGTTATATTCCTACAGTGGAAGATTTATCAGCCAAAATAAAAAATGCCAAGTTCTTTTCTGTGCTTGATCTTAAAGATTCATTCTGGCATATTGTTTTAAGTGAAGACAGCTCAAGTTACTGTACTTTTTCAACTATGTTTGGTACATACAAATTTAATCGTCTACCTTTTGGTATTTCCATTGCTTCTGAGGTATTTCAAAAATTTTTATCTGATATATTTGGTTCTATTGATGGTGTTGTGAACTATATTGATGATGTACTTTGTTATGCAGAAACTGAAGATGAAATGAACAATATCATAAGTCAGGTATTTGAAAAAGCTAGGGAGCATAATATAAGATTCAATGTTAAAAAATTCCAATATATGACAACACAAGTGAAATATTTAGGACAGATTTTTGAAAATGGTACAGTGTGCCCGGACCCAGATTCAATTAAGGCTATAATTGACTATGATATTCCTAAAGACAAGACAGATCTACAAAGACTCCTGGGACTAATAAATTATTTGCGTTCATACATTCCAAACCTTGCTTCTGTCACAAGCCCATTGAGAGACTTACTAAAAAAAAATACAATTTATGATTGGCAAGAAGTACATAGAAAAGCATTTGAAAAAGTAAAAACAATTCTATCCACCCACCCTGTTCTAAACACATTTGACCCCAGTAAAAGCATAACAATTCAAACAGATTCAAGCAAAACTGGAATAGGATGTGTATTATTACAAGACAAAAAACCCATATATTATGCATCAAAATCTTTAACACCCACTGAGGTGAATTATGGACAAATAGAAAAAGAGTTTTTGGCCATACTATTCTCTTGCAAAAAATTTCATTCATTCATCTATGGCAAAAATGTGACAATACTTACTGATCACCTTCCTCTAATATCCATAATGAAAAAGGACTTATGTGACATCCCATCAACTCGGCTACAGAGGATAAAATTAAAACTAAGCAAGTATGATATTACCTTGCAACATGTTCCAGGCACTCAAATGCACATTGCTGATGCTTTGAGTCGTGCATGCTCCACAGCTAGTCAAGAGTGTGACAATGACCTCAATGAAGTAGTGCACAGTGTAAATGTGTCAAATGACATATTGTCTCAAATTAGACAAGAAACAAGCAAAGACCCAATAGCAGTAAAATTGATTACTTTTTGTAGAAATGGTTGGCCAACATCTACTAAGGTACCAACAGAATTAAAATACTATTATAATCTAAAAGAGACAATTTGTTTTGAAGATGATCTTATCTTTATCAACAATAGACTTTATATTCCCAAGTCACTACAAGATTTCATACTGGGTAAAATCCATGAATGCCATTTTGGTATGACTAAGACTAAAGCACGGGCAAAAACATTATTTTTTTGGCAAAATATGGGTTCTGACATAAACAGGCTCATTGCAGAATGTAGTGTCTGTGCAAAATATTCCAACAATAATGTAAAAGAACCTATGATTATTAGGGAACAACCTGAATTGCCATTCCAACATGTTTCCATAGATATACTTCAGTATGGTAACTGTGATTATCTGACATTAGTTGACCACTATTCTAAATGGATAGAACTACACAAATTAAGCAGTAAAACAGCTGAAGCTACTATTGCAATTTTAAAAACCATTTTTGCAACTCATGGTGTTCCTGAATTAATATATTCTGATAACATGCCATTTAACTCTTTGGCTTTTCTAGAATTTAGTAAACAATGGAACTTTAAATCCATTTTTTCCAGTCCTCATTATCACCAAAGTAATGGTGCTGCTGAAAGGGCAGTTGCAATCTGCAAAACATTTTTGAAAAAGTCAAATGAAACAAACACTGACATACAAATATTTTTATTGGAATACAGAAACACCCCTGTAGTAGGTATGGATATATCACCAGCACAATTATTGTTCAATAGATTATGCCGCACTAAACTTCCTGTAAATAGAGTTTTGTTAGAACCAAAAATATATTCAGGAATAAAAAAATTGTTAATTGAGAATGCATTAAAAAACAAAACATATTATGACCAACATTCAAAATATAGAAAGGACACATTTAAAGAGGGGCAGGCTATCTTATACAAAGAGGATGAACACAGTAAGATCTGGAAACCAGCTACAGTATTCAGAAATACTGAAAACCCCCGTTCAGTAATTATAAAAGATAATTTTGGTAACTTAAAGACTAGAAACACATTGTTCATTAAATTAGATAAGAGCAAGGATAAAGTAACAGATAATACCATGAACTCTCAACCAGCGTGGTCTCAAGTGATCACCCTACAGTCACCCGTTAATGAAGATTCTGAAGTTCAATCTGTCTATCCACTAAACACACCAAGGAGGTCTTATAGAGATATTAGACTTCCTCCTTATCTTTATGATTATGTTAGAGACTAAGTAATGCTAGTTTAGTATTAAGTACTATGTAATAGTAGCGTTCTTAAATTAAGTGGTTTTGTTTGTCATATCATTTAAGACAGCATAAGTTTGACACTGGTAATTATTATTTAAAAAAAGGAAGATGTAGTAGATTTAAGATATTAATACAGTCTGTGGAAGACCAAGGATGTTTGGGTAATCTATGGTCAGTAATAAACCAAGCTAGTAATGGTTAATAGTTTTATTTAAACACAAGAGAACAAAAACAATACACCGCCCTATCATATCTCCCGGTTCCTGAGTTATTCTTCGATAATAGTTAGAGATTTACCACGAGAGCGAATTTAATCTTTACGTCTTGACATATACCTTCTCCTAAGATGACCTCCGCTTGCGTCCGCTTTATTGCATTGCCGAATGTGTGGATAAACCAATTAAAAGCCATAAGCGAATATGGTAAAAATATGTACGGAACTAAAACACAGACTAAACATAACTGCGGTGTCCACACGTGTGCCGTCGATCAAGACAAGTGTACCAACACTAGCAACACGGCCGCATGCAAACTGAGCGTTCTCAGAACCGGGTTAATTCTGGCCGTGACGTCACGCCGCGCCCGCCGCTACGCTTCCTTGTCCGACGGAATCGTGTTAACCATTTATTTAGTTCCTTTAAACCTAAATAACTTTTATGACACTCTTTCTGAATGTTTAGTGAAAGATTGGTTCTTATTCTAGTATAGGCTATCGCTCAAAGAACTCTCACATTAGAAGTGTTTTTTTTTACATTAGTTGCTATGTATCTTCCTCTTAAGTTTCTCTGGAATGTAGTGTAAGATGAATAGGGCTCGTGAATCCTTTGATATAGTATGGTTCCGTGATGTTCCTTTTAGAAAATGGCTGGTTACCATTTTTTATATTTTAAGTAGTTATGTGGTTTTGAAAAGTATTCTAAAACCTAGCAGTATAATTTTGACAATAGTTAACCAAACCTAATCCTCTATAATTCTAAACCAAAACTAAGTTCCCCTTCACGTAACGCTTTTACCCGGTGAAGCCACAAGAAGGGTGGTTAATTATAGTAAAGTCCGTTATTTACTAATTTTGTCGTCTATTCCAACATTTTTACCAAGCAGCAGTAACTATGCACTTTGCAATCATAGAGTACAATTCAGGAAAGCAATTGACACCAGAATTAATCCGCAAGTTGGCCGGAAGTTCCGAAGGCTAACCTATTTTGAAAGTTTTAAAATACTAGCCACTAACAATGTAGGTATTGATTTAGTAAAAATTGATTGCATTTTGTCGACAGATGTCGGGAGTGTGCGGACGAGGGTGCGCGCGACGGGACGTCCTCGTTGATTGACTCGCCTGCGCAATTGGCGCCCATTCACTATTATTTTGGTTGCTAACCCTTTGCCTTTGAGCGGTGCGATCGTAGCCTTTGTTAATAGATTCATTAAAAGCTTTGTAAACTCAGCTGATCATAAACATGCTCAATTATATCGCTTTGTTTGTTTACAGGGAGAATCTAAACTGAAAATACTCCACCTCAAATTATTACTATTACTACAAGTACAAGTATTAAAGAGTACATACATACATAAATCACGCCTGTTTCCCAGAGGGGTAGGCAGAGACCACTTCTTTCCACTTGCTACGATCCTGACAATACCCTTTCGCTTATTAAAGAGTAATTGTTTACTATATTATTTACACTAAGTAAAATCTAATTTTGTCCGCATGAAGCAAGGCTTTCAAAATTCATCAATAGAAAAAACTAAAAGCCTCGACTATCTCTGATTGGAACCACATGACGCCGCGGAACGACAAAATAAATTAAAAAACAATCACCAGGATCATTTGAGTAAACAGAAAAAAGTTTAAGCCTCACTAAGGCCGAGGCATTTTGCTCCCGAAAACAAACCTGCTAGTTTGTATGATGATTAAAACTTGCCCCGGGTTTAGAGTACGTCCAAAAGAAAAATCTGTTCGAGTAGAAACGTTAACGGCGACGTTTTTGCTGCGAGGGCTGGAGACGCTCAGCGTGGGAACTCACGAGGTCAGGTGGCGGCACATGTGGTGCACTTCTGTTTAAAACTTTTTAAAATAATATCCTACAACACTAATGTAGGTGGCACAGAGATTACAGCGGGTTCGCGGGGGACGCGAGCCTACCTATCTCGAGCCTGGCTGGTGGTCCATAAACAATAACAAACGTTATTTATCTTAGTTACGATTATGACTAGCGTGGTTTACGATGCAAGGATCGCTCAACGGCTCAGGTTCTTATATTTATTAAGGTAACCACAAGATAAAAATCATGTAAGATACACTTTTCGAGATTGAAAGGGTGGTTTTGCGGCGAAACAGAGTTTTATAGCAGATAAATAGCGTCTGTTTCATATTAGGCGTTAAGTAGAACCAGTTTTGTGTAGGTATGTATTATACACGTATGCAGGATGCGCACATATTGATGAAACATGTCTTTCGTTGCTTTGCTGCTTGTTTTGTTGGAAAAAAATAATTTGGCATAAAAACTAAATCTCTGCAATGGAGTACCGCCCAGCGATGGCTTCTGTTCGTCACAGGAGCCCGTGGGACTGGGGCGATAATGGCGAGGAATTCGCGACGTGGGTGTCCGGCGCGCGTACGCATTATAAAGCACTTTTTATGCCTCCCTTTTACATCCGAGGGCTCAGTGTGCATCAGTGCGCAATCGCCCACACTTTGTGAATGGAACACACCCAGTCACTTGAATTGGCAGTTTATAATAGCTAACTTGCATTTACTTTCAAACATCAAAACCGTGTCTTAGATATATACGGATCAGTGAGTCTACGTGAAGTTATCTCGCATCGATTCTCATGTAAATATGTAAACACTTATTTGTGCAATTCCGTAACGAAACGGGCGGCTCGCCTCATCCGCGTCCTCTTGGCGTGTCATTGTCGGACATCAAATACATTATTTAGCGCGGGGACCCGCCGCGGGTGCGAGCTGCGAGGCTGCGACGCCCGTGCTTGAGAGTAAGACGGAAGCTATCGTTCTAACGCCCACTCCGCGAACGCTTGCGTCAGAGTCGAATCTTAACCTCTAATTATCACTTCCTATTATACTCTGCACTGGAAGCCTCACCACACCAACGTAATAATTCCAACGATAATTTACTAGACACACAACCATACAGACTTCTCCTTCTCGATTGTTGCGTTCAGAATATTTGTCATGATCATGATCTATGCCACGGTGGTAAAGCGTATACAAATTATGATTGACGGTTGGTTACTAAAATTTCCGTTTGGGCGTCAAGTTGTGATGTGAAGGGCCGAGGAAGGCCGCGAGACGTTCCAACGAACGCGAGAAAAGGCCATTTGAAACATTAATGTTGATAAAGTATTTTACGGCAGTGTTACTTAATCCAGGAATTGCGGTTCAATGTGACCTATACATCGGGTGACAGCCGCTTCCTGGTTCAACGCTCGTCGGCCGCGCGCTCGCCGACTCACAAACAAACTTATACTCATGCAAGTGATGTGCCTTCAACTGCAGCTTACATACATACCTATTCTCCTGTTACGTTTACCGACTTAATCAAGTCGATGGGATATTTATAAGCGAAGCACAAGTGTCTGTCAAATGTAATAACATTAAAACATGTTTTGGTTTTAACAATCATTCGAGTTAGATACAAGTCGAAACTTCTCGTTACTCGTACCTACTGATTCATTTCATAGCCAGGAATCAAAAGTTTTCCGTTATTCGGATTACTTACATCATTACTGTAATGTTCGTCTACGCGTCGCGTCTGTGTGTGACCGGGGACTGCGGGAAGCAAGGCTGTGTCACACACGAGTGACTCCGCATCAGATCAATTTATTTTTTTCTTCTTTCTTGGACAAGTTAAGTGATTTGTTACGTCATAGCCTTGAGGTTTGTCTGCCAGCCTCTCATTTCCGGAAAATTTCTACGATAAAGAAACTCTACTCTATGTTTCAACAGGCTAAACCTAGACAAACCTAGTCATAATTAATTAATGTTTATCTTAGGTACTTCATATTCATATTCTTTAACTTTTACTCGTTTTGTCTAATGCTATTCTCGCTATCATATCTTGTGATTTCAGGCATGAGTTACGTAGTTGAGTTACGCCTTCGCACATATTTTCAGTAATCTGCTAACCGGGCCTTTATGATTTTCTAATTCCTACATACCATGCATTGGGGGTAAAGATTTTTTTTACATAATTTCCGAGTCATCAAATTTATCATAGTTCATACGAGTATCCATAAAAGTGGAGTATACGAATTTTTAAGGCATACATAAAGACTACAAGCATAATTTTTTTCAAAAACTTATTAACGTTAACACCCTAAACAAAGTGACATTGATAAGTAATTCTGGCGTGAAATGTATGACATCACAACACAATGACACCCGTATCAAGATCGAAGCATGGAAAAGCCAATAAAATCGTCAAAAGGAAATCCCCTAAGACAATCGTAGTTTTCATCAATCTTAATGGTTACCATACCTACTAGTTAAGACAGATATGACATGTCGTTTTTAAAAAGTGTTAACGATTCAATATTTATTTTAAATCTTTTTCGTAAGATTTAAGTATTTTGTGCGAAATAAGTACTTAAGTACCTAATACAAATGTTGATAGGTTAGTCATCATTACTATCATAACAGATATGAATGAAAAGTTTCCGCACTTCTGATTATAATAGCTGACGCCACTACGCCTCGTGGCTACATCTAATACTAAAGTGTAAACATCGCGATCGACTCGATTGGCAGTAAATTGGAACTACAGCTGTTTATATAATTAAGATTGTATGTATATTTCGAACTAGTTTCAAAATTAGACAAGCAATCATTCCGCTTCTTCGAGCGTGTTATTCCGGATTGTTTATATGTCGGCGTCATTAGGGCGACGGTTAAATTGTCACAAGATATTCGGGTGGAAATTGTGTCCTCTATTTTTTCCCCTTGGTCTTCTTAGATTCTTGGGTAGATTTATTGTTACGTAATTGTGATTTAAACTCGAGGCTTTTCATATTATCCAAACTGCAGTAAAGTGGACTTCCGATGTGACTTCATTCTGATTCACGTATTTTGTGCATCTAATGGGTAAAGACCAAAAAGTTGGCCACAATAACTCACGCAATTAAATTTTCTATGAAACTTTTCCGTTGTGACACGAATATTAGCCATACATTTGTAGGGTAACTTTTTTCATCTTCGTTGTTTGTATAGTTAACTCAGTTAACTGCGCTTAACTATGGTCCAACTTTTTGGTCCTGACCCTAATACGAATAATTTTCTGCTAAGTACACCTTTTTCAACTCGGTTCTTAATTGCTTTAAGAAGTCCTTTTTTTGATGCTTTGATCATTCTAAGTTAGTTGTAAAAACCAACTGGCCAGTAACACAGCTGCTTCATAACGATGTGATATAGTTTACAGTATAGTAACGTGGACAATAAGGAAGCTCTATGGGTGACATGGAGTGGGTCAAGACCGACCAGTAGCTGCTCATTCTCGTGTAGCCTTAACGTAATCGTAGAGTTATGTAATGCAATCCGCCCGGTAGTGTGATGTGTGATACAATGTTTAAGCGGCATAAGTTCTAAATCTTGTAGTTTCGTCATCTCATTAACGTTAGGTTAGGATACAAGCTATGCGAACGTGTTGTCGAAACTAGTTGAAGTGATTTTTATTTGAAGCCAGAAGAAGTAACCATTCATTGAATTAGAAACTTTGCTGGAGTACACGTGAGTAGCTTATGTTAGCTACCTTTCATTTTAGGTCCTAGCTAAAGTTGAAAATCATCTGTGCAACGAGTAAGTAAATCACCGATCCAACCCCGCTCACGCTGCTGTGTTGGTAATTGGTTTGTGCTCCAGAACAATTGATCTCAATTCATACAACAGACTAGACGTCCGAAACTCGTCGCCAAACAAAATTCCAATTACATCAGTGTAGTAATGATTATACAAGGCGGGCACGCAACGGCTAGATCGTGGAGAAAGCACCGGCCTTGGCAGTGAGGCGCGCGCAGCCGGGCGCGTCGTCAAGCGCGCGCGCCGCGGCAACGACCGCTTCTTCTAATTGGCGCGAGTTTTCACGCATGCGCAACACACTTTCGTTGTCAATGAACTTGGAAAGCGAAGATGCTCTGTCATTGTCAGGCTACAATACCTGAGAATGCGCTCTCGCTGCGTAACATGCACATGCTGCGTCTAATGATGCAACCGATATAGTTTCTACTGCAGATCGTCGCGCCATTTAATTTAACGATATACCATATGAGTCTTGAAGTAACTGAAGACCCAAGAGAAATTTCAATCTTATACCTGCTAACCATACTCGATACTGATGTGATTGTAATGCAAACGTCGTGTAATTTCACTAACAACGATAGACGTTGTTGGTGAGCTGAGTCGTCTGTGTATCTTAAACGATATGTTCGGGTTATTATTAGTGGTTATATTTAAACTACCATCAAGCACTTGAGTTCGCATTGTTGTGTTCCGGTGTGAGACAACAGGTCATATTACTAGCATATGCCTGTATGCTGTCGATAAGGCAACCGGCTTCCATCTTAATCCTCAGGGTTTGCAAACCATTTGGAATATTTGGATTGAAGTCTTAATGATTAGTCTTGATTATTAACATGGCCTCCGTGCCGTATTAAAAAACCATTCATGACTGTTATTTTACTTTCAGGCTGCTTTCATGTTAAACAAGTTGTAATCTACAACAACATCAAAACCGACCATAAATTTTCCGGAGGAAAACGATAACGGGCAGAAACTCGATTAAGAAATAAATGGGCAGGCATTTTCTAAACAGATTGATCAACATTGCGTGACTTAATTAGTGGCTAATAAGGCTTCGGGTGACGGCGGGATCGCCGGTGGGAAAGTGTGGGCGTCGGGCGCTTGCCGCTCCAACGGCCACGAAACAGCCTGGCGCACGGGGGATGCGTAGAGACGACTTGGGGAAAATGCTTAGTTATTATTACTTTAAAAAGTGAGGTATTTATAAACGCTCCCTTCAAGAAATTATTTACACACAAAATGCCTCAATGTTGCTTTTAAGGGATAGCAACTGAACTGATTTCCCATTTCTGGTTAGCAAATGGGTCCCGTATAACATGCTCAAACTGCTGATGTTTCAATGTAACAACTCAAGCTATAGCGATGTTAATTACAATGTACAGCCCATAATTTACATGGGTATTGCTTTAATTAGCTAGGCAGACATAAAATCATATTGCATGTTTAAAAAGTATTCTTACTTGGTATAGGCAATCGAATCCACAGGGCACCACTTCCTTAAGCAAAATTACAGATAGGTACAATTATCTATAGCCCTGGCTAAGAAACCCAACTATTAGAACTACATCAAGAGAACAATGCAAACTAATCCAGACGCGTTTTCGTTTCCGTTTTCCGTAAGCAGCATGCTTCCTTGGCGAGCCCATATTAGCCAGCAGCCGCTCATTATCTTACAATGACGTTTCATTTTGCATTTGATAATGCTCTGTACTTAGACGTTAGCTAGTGAATATTGTTGCATAATCATACAAGGCTAAGTTACTGTGTCGTCTGGTAATAATGTAATGTATTAATTGCACATAGTAGTACTTACTACTGTTAAGCAACACAGCTGTTGCACTTGTTGCAGGTTAAAAACCATAGATACCTAGTTAGTTGAATAGTAGCGATTCATGAATCCGTTTAATTCCCATTATAATAAACGTGAAGTTATTAGGTGGCATTAGTTAAATACAAAATTATATTAAATAAATAAATAATCACAGGACAATGTCACACAAATTGACCTAGTCCCAAACTAAGCTCTAGGCTTGTACTGTGGGAACTAGACAACGATAAACTTACTTATATAGAGAAATATATACTTAAATACGTAGAAAACTTCCAAGACTCAGGAACAAATACTCGTGCTCATCACACAAATATCTGCCCTTACCGGGATTTGAATCCAGGACCCCTAGCTTCGAAGGCAGGGTCACTCCCAACTAGGCTAGCGTGTCGTCAAATATTAATTGATTATTAACAATGCATTATTGCAGCAGCTTCGGGAAAATACCTAATATTTTTCGGGAGAAAAGACGGGTGCTATCTCCATTCCAAATTACACCTAAATCGTTTGGGGAAATTAAGAGACGAGAAAACTCGAATATAATTGTGGTGCGAATACAAGCTGTACCTATCTACTTAACTTATTTTTTAACATCATTATGACTAATAAACAATCGTATCCGTAGCTTTCACTAGTCCGAAATCACAGCACATAATAAGAAAGGCTGAGGGGAACCGCGCTCCATTGGCGCTGTCGTTACGCCAGACCCTTCGCGGTCCGGTCTCGCCCCATCTGTGGTGCTATTCCTTTACGCTGCAAGTCGAGTAGCGAACTCGAGCTGACGAGCCAGAAACGAAGTTGGTGTTGAGTCTTGTAACCATTCGCCTACTTACCGCCATACTTTGGCCTAGCCTTTTCGACGTCGAAACATGCAACTATAGTCGCTAAATAGCTAACTCTCCTAGTTAATGCTTACCTAATTTGTCGATGACTTCATCAGCTAGTTGGTCGGCCAAAGTATTCGGCGCAGGAACTCCAAACCGAACTGTTTTCATAGTTTTACAATTTGAGCAGAAAAAAAACTTGTTCGAGCAAATCGACATTTTTTACACCACTTAAAAAGATTACCTAAATTTTACCAGTTTTCTGTTTGTAGCAACTATACCAGCGATTTCGATGCCTAGCACCGGTAGATCGACCTAAAACTAACCTAAGATAAGAGCACTTTAAGATTAAAAATTTCACGGCAATGTTTAGCGGGAACTATTTGTGTTATGCTCTAACATACGAAGAAAGAATAACACAGCAATAGTTACGTATACTAACCACAAATTGCCGTGAAAAGTTAATGGTTTAACAGACCAAAGAGAATACACCACCCGTCTCGGCCCATCTGACGCGGTGACACCACTGGACTTCCCGAACCCACTATGGGAGACAATAGGCTTCATAGAAGGCTTTGAATTTAAAGGATTACCGACAGAAACATTGACAGCTTGAAGGTGACAATAGTTTGGATTTCAATGGATATGGATAACGTTAATCACTTATCTATTGTTTATTACGGAATTATATCTAGGCATAATTAACACATAAATTATAAGAATATTGAATAAAATGATGTGTAATCAAAGTTAGGTTTGGGTAAAAATATACACATACATAACATCACGCCTTCATTCCCAGAGTGGGTTAGGTTGGGCTACAGAAATATCAACAACTCTAAAAAGACATGTTAATAATAAAACTCTGTAACCACATTTTAGGCTAAGATGTTTTCTAGTGTATTAGTGACAGTTTGCAAGCTCATCGCCTAACAATACTACAAGCCTTTATTCCTTTACGGCCGAATCCTATAATCAAACCGCGGATGGATAAAATTTGACATTAACCCATACATAATGTGTTGAATTTTAATCCGAAGTAAGGCTATCTGTCCTTGGTTGGAATGTAGGGTTCGGCCGTTAGTCGGCAGTCGCCTCTTACGACATCCACGGGAAGATATGGAGTGGCATTATTCTAACCCGGAAACCACACGGGAACTTTATATTTTGCACTTAAATTGGCTTCACTTGTTATTGTAACTAACTAAAGTACTAACAAATAATGTAGGTACCTAATAAAATCTTAGAAGTTTACGACCTACTTCTAACTGTCGGAATGACTTGAAGATGGAAATTGTTCATACGCAAGCTATAATCCGATTACAATACAATACATATATACCTACTAACATCGAGCTGGTGTGATGATGGAGACGGAAGATGGCCATAAGAACTCCTCAATGGCTGATAGTAAATCCGTCGATTGGATCTAATCATGCTTCTAATGTTACGTAGGTACGTATAATACGTATATGTTGACGATAATTTATCAATTCATCATAAAAAGCCAAAAGGTGTCCACATTTGCTAGCCCAGGACGCAAACACATATTTTTAAATATAAGATATTTTTTTGTGGCCTTTTAGATGCTGGATTGGATACCTACATCCCCGGATACGCCTCTCCCAATAAACTCCAACAAAAAGGTTTTTCCTGTATTGTATGTATACATTCAAAATATTGTATGTCAATTAGATAATCCATAACTGCGGGATTAGACCTCCATAAATGCAGACAAATAATAAGCGAAAGGGAGGCATACGTTTCAGTAAGATTTTTCTTTTGCCTTTTCTGTTTTCTGACAAAGAATTGCAGGCGAGAAAATGCTAGTTCTAGGCGGTCAGAAAAGTATACCTAAAGTTCTGGTTAGTCAGCTGATCGTTTGGAGTTGGCAACAGCTAACAGCTTGTTACTAAGTCACCATAATAATCATTAGATATCGCTGCGATACTTGGCGTCTCATTGCGCGCGCGGCAGAGATCGGGCGAGGAAGTGAGCGAGCGGCCTTGACATTTCGCTTTGCGCATACGCAGCCTTCACTAGGAAGTGAGCACCCTGCTACTCCGGCTCCTAGGGTTACCAGCCACACTATTTTGGATTCTCAGTAGGTATTATTTATTGCGTTCCCTAAATCGACGACGTTGTTTTCATGCCATGGAGAAAACCACCCACAGGCCAGCACCGGGTTGGTCAAATTTTAAAATAGCAAATGTGTTGCATATTTTATGTAAGTACTTACTGAAATTAAATGCCGCTGTGCTTGACAATTCATCGGATGTCTGCTGAATTGAATTTTTATACCGTCGTTATGTTCTACACTGCGAAGATTGCTGCTTGGCATAAGGGTTAGCCGGTAATATGCGTATGGTAACCTGGACAGAAAGGACGGACACTGTCCTATCACCAGTAAATATCCTCATCAATCGAATTTTGTTTTTCCAGACATTCACTCGATCAACATCATAATAATACCTATTAACAACACAGAATAAGAAGCATTAAATTGAATATCAACATTCATTTTAAAAAAACGCAAATTAAACAACCGTTTCAAAATTGCTGATCATTGTCCCTGAGAGTGTAACCCTAAGAGCGTTGGCTTATGCGGATTGTTACTAGTACCTTATAGCTATCACCAAGATGGGACGGCGGTGTATCCGGCTTTTCAAGGTCGAGGGGAATTATAATAAGGCCGCTGTTCAGTAAGAATACAAAAAATACCAAGTAAGTGGGCGCAATTTGATCATTAAAAGTGACAAAATAAACCACTTAGTACTAAGGTGCCAATGAAACAACGATTAAAGTGTGCTTGAGTTCCAGCACAATGATAAAAAAAAACAATGTCACACAAGTTGGTAAAGTCCCAAATTAAGCTGTAGGCTTGCACTATGGGTACGAGACAACGATAAACTAACTTATATAGAGAAATATATACTTTAAATACATAGAAAACATCTAAGACTCAGGAACAAATACTTGTGCTCATCTCACAAATATCTATCCTTACCGGAATTTGAACCCGGGTCCACTAGCTTCGTAGGCAGGGTCACAACCAACTAGGCCATCGCGTTGGTAATTGCTTAATTGTTATTCAGTTTGAGCTTTATTTATAAAGGTGAGTCCTAATCCAAACTATAGGATCGAACTACTTTGAAAATTTACAGGACTTTGTATTGTTAGACTAAATGTAGGTGTAACATGAAACATGACAAACACCGTCCTCATACATAACCGATACTGTTACAATGAAATGTCACAAATGTGGACCCACCCTAAAGCTACGCATTGTTTTATATTCGTTACTACTTACTTACCTTCGTCCATTTCATAGTCATGCGCAAGAAATATTTGGATCATTGAAACTTTTTCAAAAGTTTCATAACCATACCTACTCTTAACTTTAGCGCAGGGCAAAGGAAAGAGGCGTGATAAGAAGGAGCACCTCTTTAACATTATTCACATCCACTTTCCACGTTGTCCACTTCGTCCATTTGGTATATACTCGTAAAATAAATAAATGTCCGACCGTGTGGTTGCCTATGGCTTTGGAGGCTGAAAAGATTAGAGATCGATGTTACTACGGACTTTTACAAAATAGACCCATAGGTGTTCCAACAACCATTTAAATATCTAATACCTACATTTAAAAGCGAGCTAAAACCTTGGCTCCACTATGCAGTGAAAGGTCTGTCAATAAACAAATAAAAAGTCACGTCTGTTGTCGTCCCTGTCCTTGTCGGGTGCATTGAAGCGGAACAATGCACCCGCAGGCTGCAGCCACTTGAGCTGCTGAAATAAAGAGCTCAATGCGCCGGAGTCCTTTCATGCTCCAACAGACGTAATAAACAGGTGGACGGAATTGCTGCTCCAATTATTATCTTGTTTATATTTTTAAGGTCTTTATTGTGATGTCTACATTGCGTTGACGAAGAGTAAAAAGGAGTATAGCGGTCTTTTAAGATATTGTACGCGCATCAAATAATATGGTCATTTTAGCACTTGTGATTTCTTTGGTAATGGAGTTGGGTTGGGCATTGTGCGATTTCCTATAAGATTCGTGCTCAATTGATTACAAAATAATAATAAATACGTATGTAAATTTGATAGGAATTTATAAAGTTATCACTTCCATTGAATTGTGTATAATCCATTTGCGACTATTATAGGATGCCTAAATTGGGAACCGAAAAGGCTACCAGGGACGCCGGTAGCATATCAAGGAGGCAGATGTATGTGATTATGTGTCACCTCTGATTCGAATACCAATGACGAATTTGGTCTACGCGTTCGGTTTTTTACCGTGGGAATGTCATAAAACATAAATAGGTGTGGACGTTAATATTATTTTAACAGAAAAAGCATTTTGTATGGAAGATGAACTGTATATTGCTATCCAATGTCTATTTACACTTCATTATTGAATTATGAGGATTACTGGGACACCTATAGATAATCTATAATTTAGGTACGTTAGACATTACGTTAGTTTCTACTTTGATTGTGTGCTCCTAAATTGGCTCTGATTAGACCAATTTACGGAATAAATTGCCACCTATTTTATATTTAATTTAATTTATTATTAGAGGTGCGCGGTGCACTGCTTCCTACGAGTATAAACTACAAAATTGTGATAAAACACTACAAATCAACTTAAATGTAAACTTATAACTTTGCCCAGCAGTGGGACACTATGTCAATCTATAAACTAAAGCTTGAAGTTACGAGAATGGCAATAACACGTCACTACACATGGAATGGTAGGTAGCAAAGTAACTGCAGGTATGCCGATGTACACATAAACAAATACGTTTATCTACAGTATATTATATGTTTGATTAATCAGTATGTCCTGTTACACGCCCAAAATCAGGCATTATTTTGTATTTTTCCTGCATTAGCTCTTTTTCCGCTTATCCTTATTCCTTATCCGGTTGTAAATAGTTGTAAATCTCTCTTGAAGAAGTTCGCCTCTTCTCACCATGTTTCAGGTAGAAGTAGCTTTCAAAGAATCTCCGTACTAATCTTCCCGTATATGAAATAGTAGCTACCTAACTACTCTGCATTCACTTCTAATACATATAAAAATATTTGATATGGCAGCGAATATAGGTACTTACACTTACATGTGTCGAAGTTCCAAGGAACTACGTGACCGGAAGCAATTACGATGATATTCAAAGTTCTGAGTATCAATTGCTGCCATTACATTACGAATTTCACATGACGCACGTGACGCCATGTGGAGGCTCTGACACTACCTTATATTATAATACATTCACTCGGGTTCTACTTCATAAATTTACTTCAGCGCTTAGCTAGTAGCTTTATTACCTGCTCTGCGACTTGACCGCCAAATATCGTCATTTGTATTCCCTGGAAATAACAGTACGTGGGGATTGTATAATGTTGGTATGTAATTACAGTGGCATGTCGAAATCCCTTTACAAACTGACTGATCGACTTTTTAAACGGTTTCTAACAATAAAACCACTTATTGGGACCTGCTATTGCGGAATCTCCATTAATTCCCCGAATAAATATCTTCGGTAAGTGATAATGGAAGAATAGATGCATCTTAGCGGATCAGTTAATCTTTTTGAGCTCTTATTTTTTATTTATGTCTCGTTACAGGAAGCTTTGTAGTTTGATCGGATCTTACCCCAAACTGTCTGACACCAAATTCTGCTACCTGCCAAAGGCTTACCCACTGGCAGGACACTGCCCCAACTACTGACTCAGCCGATATAATCAATCCCTACTGTTTTTAGTAAGGATGAGTCAACTGGTTGAAGTTTTATTTAATGCTAAATAATAATGTCGTTTATATACGTGTAAAATAACTTAGGATCCATTTCAATGATATCAGTGCAAGATATGCGGGCATAGCTGCATCAGTCTCATATGAATCTGAGCTCTATTGCACACTATGGAAGATCGTTATGGTATATCGTGTCGTTATGTTTTCTGTTTATCCAGCCTTTAAAGCATGGTAGCAGCTTACTGCTATGCAAATTAATTTTATTAGGCATGCAATATTTTTTCTATAGGTTCGGTATCCAGAACGGATGTAGTGTTAGTCATTCCACATTCCTTTTCAATAGAGCACAGACTACTAAGAGATACTACGTATCAGACTACCATCTCGCGAACAAATTCTGCTCAGCGTAGGATTCTGTCAATTTTCCATCTCATATGACATTTAACAGTTTTTTTTTATTTTAAATCTAGGCTCTGGAACGTCTAAACAATACATCCCAGTTTTTCCACAAATCGCCATCGGTGGTTTTTTCTTCTAACGAATTAAGACAGAGAAACTTCTAAATTATACAGCCATTTTATTTTTCTTAAATTTTTTATGATGGTTTTTTAAACCACATTTAGACTATGGAAATATAGGCAATACTGCCTTTATATATATATATATATATATATATATATATATATATCGATTGCTGCCCTATCCAACTTCGTAAAACCATATTGCTTTTGACATGTTGTATGGAGGGCAATTTTTGAAGCAGACCGACGAAAAAATACTAAGTTTAAAATCAATTTGTGCAATGATTAAATCTACGAGCGGGCCTACCTTTTGGATTTGATATGATAAAGGCTTAATGATATCAAATGCAAAAGGTGGGCCCGCTTGTAGATTAAATCGCTGCACAAATTGATTTCAAACTCAGTCACTTTTTGTCGGTGAGCTTCAAAAATCGCCCCTCTGCCGCCATTACTGAAAAAATAAGTAAACGTTGACAATACGGGTGTCTATCATTTCATCGAACGCTATTTTCTGCTGAAACCATAATGTTTTCAGGGTATCATAAGTATCTAACCTACGTAATTCATGTTTAAGATACCCTAAAAATATTATGGTCTCAGCAGAAAATAGCGTTCGATGAAATGATACATTCGACGAAGTGAAATTCGATGTAGTGATGAGTTACGTGACAATACATATATGTCATATATGTCAAAAGTAACATGGTTTTCCCGAGTAGAATAGAACCCCTGCTAGGATACTGTTGGTAGGGTGCAGACCCACCGTACCCCTAAACCGTACCACTGACCCAAAATTTGTATCATAAATATGAAGTAGGTTTAGGTTATGTTCTTCAGCAGGCCCGGAGGGACAAACTACCCAGAAATAGGAGCTCTGCGATAGCAGAGCTCCGTCGACAACGTTAAATTCGATTTTAATAGTAATAATTGGTCAAAGTACCACCAGTGGTACGGCCGAGGGGTACGGTGGGTCTGGAAGGCTGTTGGTAATGCCGTGGCGATATTTACTACGTGATTTGGTGTTACTAGACGCCAATACGGATATTCGCCGAATCCCAGATTGGCACCGGCATGAGAAAATAAAACGAATCCAAATATGTAATTGTGTATAGGTACTTTTAATTGTTACAATATTACAATTAGAATGCCTTTATTTTTAGAACATTTATGAATATTCGGAGCTTGCAGTGGAGACGAGGGATTGTGGTGGTAGTTAGCTGCCATTCCCGTAGTCTGTTAAACATGTTTTTACTACTCTGAAGACGCACAAAAAAATACAACAATAAAATAACAATGCAAGTAGCAGGAAAATTACAAAATGTGTGTAGGTAATTGCGGAGTGAAACAAGTTTTAAAGAAGGAATCAAAGGCATGAGGGCAGTAAAAGATGATGGGACTAGCACTTCAAATTGAGTAAATGCAATAGAGAAAGTAAATTGTAAAATTAATTATATATACATATTACCTACCTACTATAACTAGGCAAAAAAGTTTTTAAACCAAAATCTGATGCGGAACCAGAACGCTGGTTGCCAGGCAAAATAATAATGTAAGTACTCCACCCACCACCGAATTCCCCATGTCAAACTAAATCGTTTTGCCAAGCTAATAATAAAACAACCAAGTATAAAAATTACCGTAGGTACTGAATTCAGTAGGTGCCGTAGTCTTATTAATATTAAGCCTGGACCATATCTGCGGTATTTGGGTGTATACGTGATGGTGTACCAATCTTTCAATCATTGTATGAAAAAAAGAGACGATAACATGGATACTCGCGAAATCCTGCAGATATAGCCTTAACTATTTAGGCCTATTTAGGTTGTTTTTAGGGACGGACATACTATGGCCTTTTATGCTGCTGTGAAATAATGAACCTTTTTATTACAAACCTGATCGCCCAGGTTTTTACACGGTTGCCCAAAAATAGGAGTGTAATGTTTTTTAGCTTGATCTGCTTCACATTTGTAAGAACTTAATCTACTGCTAATACGTCGCCTTCTCCATCTGTAAATATAAAAAAATACTGCCTCCAAGCATCAGTTTCTAGAATTAAACAACACTAGAAACTCGCCCTTGTTTTGCTCTAGTTGATAAGAGATTCAGAGTCTTACCCGGAACCCAAGAATAAAATAAAATTTAGTTAATATAATTTGAGGTAATATAGTTTCCTATTAGTGGAGAACAAACGCACAACCTAACCTCCTTTATGTATTATATCATAATTAGTCTAGATTACTTTTTCAATATTATCAGCGCTTACTTTCTGGCTCATGTCATGTGTATCGTAATAAAATACAAAATTTAACTTTCAAGCGAATGTCTGCAAAGCCCTCTGGTAATTACGGATGTACTAGGTTTTCGCCGATAGGTGCTGTACCTGATATTATTGTGGAACTATTTACATTAATAGCGAAACTATAGGTACCCGATAAAACTTCGGGGATTAAGGAACTCTACTCCGCTAAGCTATTTAGTCAACAAAAAATATTAGCACTGTTATGCCAGAGTACAATTATATCAGTTTTTAGACACAAAAATAGATGCCTAGCACTAAAAAAATAACTGTGTATGACTCTCCACTCTGCTCTTGGTAATAAAGCGGACTCGAATCAACAAGCAACAGTGTTCTTTACTGGGTGGGTAATACCGACGGTAAAGTTAAAGTAATTATGTAAGTTCTAGGGGTATTAACTATTATATCAATACAATAAAATTTCAGCTATTAGGTCGGTCATGAGCTGAAGCCAATATTTACTTTGATCCTACCACTTAACCTTTTAGCCGCCGTAGTCTTGATATGTAAGACACACAATGTCCAGACACTATCGCGGTAAGTAGTCCTAAAATTAAGACAAATTTCTTATATGTTTTTGCAAGGTATTCTACACTTCTGCAGAGCTTAATAAATAGCAACGAAACTGAAATGATGCTTTAGTTCTACTTTCCAGCTGAATAAAAATATGAAATTAAGCATTATATTTAGTATATTTTACATCAGGGCTACCTGCCAAAGTCTTTGTTACGTCCCAATGCCGTTATGTTATGCAAGTTAAAACTGCCGTTTTAATTTCTGAAAGTTACTTAAATTTTGGCCATAGAAATAGCCTTTAGGTATTAGTCATGTATTTTCAAAATCGGATTGGCAGTTCCAGAGATTACCCCCAAAATTCAAACAAACAAACAAACAAACCAACAAACATACGATACATTATACGCCCTAACCTGTCCAATTATTTTTACAGTCAGGTCAGTATGGAAATATCGCGGGCGCATAACTTTTAGATCAATATTTTTAAAAACTTGATACACTTTGACGACACGCTAGCCTAGTTGGGAGTGACCCTGCCTTCGAAGCTAGGGGTCCTGGGTTCAAATCCCGGTAAGGGCAGATATTTGTGTGATGAGCACGAGTGTTTGTTCCCGAGTCTTGGATGTTTTCTATGTATTTAAGTATTTATTTCTCTATCTAAGTATGTTTATCGTTGTCTAGTACCCATAGTACAAGCCTAGAGCTTAGTTTGGGACTAGGTCAATTAGTGTGAAATTGTCCTGTGATTATTATTATTATTATTATTACTTTCACATAACTCTCAAGAGTTGTGACGAAGTTTTTTAAAGTTGTAGCCTATTTTTCTCGTCCGTTTGTATCTATGAATTTTGTGGATTCCAGCCTTTTATTTGCCTACTGCCAGAATTCATGAAGGCCTGACGATTCTTAATTAAATTCGTAATTTACTTATTTTAGTGGACCCTGCTGCGCCATTAATGCTATTAAATTAGTTGTCAAAAAAGAACACCGTCTATGTTGCGTTTTTAAAGTTTAGCTCACGGGCCCTCCATCGACGTTGGCTGGAACAGATGTAAAAATAATTATTCAAATCTGATGTTTACAATTACATTCACAAAACAGTGAAAAGATATATCATGGACTTTATGTAACTACTAGCAGCTGCTTCCCAGAATTTCGTCCGCCTAGTCGTTTATCGATATTTCCTCAGAAACCATCCGTTTTTCGGGATAAAAAGTACCCTATGTCCTTCCACGGAACTCAAACTATCTCCAAACCAAATTTCATCTAAATCGGTTCAGCTCTTTATCCATGCGTAACAAACAGACAGACAGATAGACAGAGATATTTTCACATTTATAATATTACCTAGATAGTAGGATTATATTGCTCTTCCCTTGGTAACAGTTCCAATTTTGCAGGATTAAAAGTAAATTATGACACTTTCTTGGAGTTTAAGCTATCTTTATAAATAAAGACTAAGAAGGTACTACATTTCATGGAAATCGTTTTAACAGTTTGACCGTGAAAACGTAACAGATAAATATCTTTCATTTGATGTCACATGGTTACTACAGTGTGAAAAAACTTGTTATTTATTTTTCATCTTGTGAACGAAGCATACGGACGGACGGACGGACGGACAGACGGACGGACGGACGGACGGACGGACGTACAGACGGACGGACAGACGGATAGGCAGACAGACGCATAGATGTCGTGATTAAACATTAGTTGGTATTTATATGGGTTTTTCCATCAGCTTTAGTACCTACTGATAAGTTATAGGTACCTATGTACCTAATTGAGAAAGCAAGATAAAAACGAACTTATCTGACAAAACACGATGTCATGGGATTATGCACTATGTTTTCCATGCGGGCATACGAAACCTTAACATGTTCGCGGAAGGAAATGCTATAGCATTGGAATTTAGCAAAGTGTGCCCAACAAGTATGACTTTCCTGTCCGTGAACGTGTTAAAAACAGCGTCGTAATCGGTGCATTCCTTTAGAAGCTAAAATGCCAATGGCACACAAGTACACACATACACACATTAAACTAAATGATGCGGGTGGTAGGACCTTATGCAGGGTCCGTCCGGATCGCTACCACCATCTTATCCATTAACCTACCGCCAAACAGCAGTGTCCGCATTGTTGTGTTCCGGTTTGAGGATAAGACAGCCGGTGAAATAACTAGCATAGAGGCATTCCATCTTAGTCCTCAGGGTTGGCAATGCATTTGCAGTCTTAGGATTGCAGTCTTGTGAATGCGAATGTCTATGGGTCACAGTTTCCACTTACCATCAGGTGGCCTGTGTGCTCGTTTGCCGTCTCAATGCCATAAAAAAAAAAAAAAAAATGCGGACAGGCGAGTTATAAAAGTATGCCTATTTTCAAGTTGTTAGCTTCTATAGGTGCTGAGAAAAACTGCTGTCACATATAGACAGACAGCACCGAATTCTCATCATAAGGGTTCCTATTTTACCATTTTGGTATTAAACCCTTAGAAAGGGGACAACCTTCCACAGATTTACTTCTTTCCGAACTATGATCTAGCTTTTTACTATGGATACTAGATAGAGATAAATATACCTACTTATCTAGACAGATAAATTAATACTTAAATAAGTAGACAACCCCCAAACTCAAAAATAAAATCTTCATCCTCATCCCACAAATATTTGCCCTTAACGGGGATCTAACCCTGTGGTACTGATAATTTCATAAGTATGCAACATGGCTACAGCAGCAGCTTGATCCTATATAATAAAACCTGAATAAGTACTTTAATTTACCAGTATCCAATTCTGGTATGTATGGAACTGGCTTCTGCAGTATAAAGAGTTGGGTAGGCTTTGCACAGATCCACGCACCAGATGAACAAAATCTGTTTTGAAAATGTATTCCGCAAACAAAGGAAGTTTCTATTTCATCTGACGATGATCTGATCCATAAATTTTGAAGGCACTGCATCCATAACAATATCTTTAGTCTGTCTATGTTGGAAGGAAATTTATATAATGTAACGTCTTGAAGCTTGGAATTGCACCTGCAATTCCACCTCACAGCATGTGAAATAAGACATTCTTGAAACACCTGGAATAAACAAGCAGGTGCTAATTAAGTTTTTCCAGCTTGCAAACATGCAGTTTTAAGGTATGTTATATCCTATTGGCTATTAAGTGGATAAAAGCACCACATTATGTTAGCCTAAGAAAGGTCTAAGTAGGTTGCAAACAGGATTTATGCAAGCAAGAACACATACGCAGATAGAAGAAAATTGAAAACATTGGATGAAAAGGTGTTTTAAGTAATGTTAATAACAAATTTATATAACGAAAGGGTACTTCACGAAAACTTGCACAGAAATGTCCAAATTTATTTCACTTTTATTTTATTAGATTCCGACTATGTATGCAAAACACGACTGTTTATCATTTATCATCATCATCAGTATCATCACTTTTTAACAAAGTTGTTATATACGAGTTCCGACACTAGCTGTAAACAATGAACCAAATGTTTTTCATAATTCAGTTGCTGCTAAGTAGGTATACCCAAAAGACTGAAAATAATGACAAATAAGGCGCTCTTTCTCAAATAGTGAAGCGTACTATTGAGAGTAGTAAATACCTATTTTTGTACACTTACGTCTTACAGATATCCAATATTATTATATTAAACTTTAATAACAGAATAGTATTACAAATGGTAGGTCATACACAAAAAACATACCATTTTTTTTTGCAATAATGGCTTCATAATGATCATCTTTAGGTCAGGATTGGAGGCTTAGGTTATCGGTTCTTAAAAACATCAGAAATACAGCGCGTAAAGGTAACTATTACAAAATACAATTTTTTCTTCTTTTATCCAAAAATATGGCGACTGACTAGAGTGACAAGCAGAAACCACAGGTTATGGTTATATATAGGGTATGTCAGAGTATGTCTAAGCAGAAAGAAACTGTTAACAACTTATCAGTTCAACAGACAGTCATTTGGTGCCGATAATTTATTTATGGCGGCTGCGGTAGTTCATAATCTGTGGCTAATAAGCTACTAGGAGTCTTCAGTCTGTGGCTGGTGACGAAATGTGAGTTAAAATGTCATATGGCTCCGAAAATTGACAGTTAGTAAGCTGAGTTTTTTTTCTATGCAGTTATAGGGCCGTGCAATAGAGTATTGGACTGTCAGTATTGTTTTTATACATTGTTTTATTTTGTCTTGGCGCCAAATAGGGCTGACAAGGATACCTATTCATGAAAATTTAATTTGAATACTTAACTCATTAGGATTTTGGCACGAGCTAGATTCGGCTGACATAAAAAGTGTCAGTCAACTTCTGAGTAATAGGCGTACATTTTATGGTTAAATTGGGGTGTATTTAATTATTTCAAAGGTTATTTAAATTGGTGATAAACGATATATTTTAAATCATTAGCCAGTATATTTAAAATCAAGTATTGCAATTTAAGCAGATCAATTGGTTAAAATTTAAATTTATTAATTTTCAGACACGGGCCATGCATACAAAATAAATGTAATAACGATAGACATAAAATAGGTACACATGTAAAAATCGTTAACATTACGAAGAAATGTTAAAAATACTTTTTACGACTACCAGCAACGCATTTGAATTCAATCGTCAAACAAGGATACAATATAAATGTTGGAAGTGCCGTGCGGTGACAGCTCACAGCGGTCGTCCGAACATAGTTATTATTCACATTTGGCACCGCGAGAAGGCCGGGTCGACGACCCCGTAGGGCTCTGTCACGCCAGATGGACCTAAGTAGTCAGACGCTCTCATACCTATAAAGCGCATGACTTAAGAAGAAATGCTTCTTGCGCATGAAATAAAAAAAATATGGAGTAGCCCTTTTATGATAAGGAGAACGCACACGAGCACTCAAGCCACCTTATGGTAAGTAGAATCTGAGACCCATAGACATTTGAATTCTCGAGACTATAATCTTGAGACTGCAATCCTAAGACCTCAAATGCGTTGCCAACCCTGAGGACTAAGATTGAACGCCTGTATGCTAGTAATTTCACCGGTTGCCTTATCACCACACCGGAACACAACAATGCTGAACTGTTGTTTGGCGGTAGGTTAATAGATATAAAATGGTGGTAGCGATCCGGACGGACCCTGCACAGCGTCGTACCACCAGCCTTCGGTTATACTGTTATAGATAAAATCTTAGCATTACAGATGGACAGAAGATTATTTTGAGAGTACTTGTAGTCGCCTCTCGTTTCCTCCGCGTAAGCTGGATTTGACTAATGCGATATGATTGATATTTGTCAGAAAATGAAAACTGAAGTTGGCTCTGATGTAATCTCTCTCAAGCTTATGTATGTACAGTCAGCATCAAAAGTAGCTAAGCAGAATTCCATGCTCAAAATGATCTAGACACGTCCTATTCTCTTGACAATAGAGTCCAGTGAAGATCATTTTGTGCTCTTCGGTCAGCTAAGTAATAAAAAAAGTAAAAATAGTTTATTTTGAAAAGTAAAATCAAATAGTGAAACTTTTGATACAAAGAAAAAAGAAATAAAGGGGTGGCGTTTGTAGTGGGACACTAAATTAAGCTTTAAGGCGATTAGAATACAAAAAGACCGATGTGCAATAGGTAATTAAGTTGTAATTATTAATTACTACCTACCTACAAAGGTTTTCCTATTATAAATACTGCAAATGGGAAAATCTTTTGTGGTTTCTATCAGCGATGACATAAACCGATAGCAAATCTACAATTGTTTTTTCCGGTATTTTCCGCCCTATCACTCAAGGAAGGACGATCGGCAAAAACGTAAGCTTGAGGGATTACCCCGTTCATGCCTACGTGATACAACTAAATCACATCAGGCTGCCGTTTCCTTATGTGTGTGTAAAGATGTAAAAATAGACCACAATCGCAATTCGCAGTCAATCTCACACAAACAACGTGTCGCGAATGCGTCAATTCTGTTCGGAATCATACGACGTGTTGGTTTTAACACTATAATCTACATTTAGAGACCGCAACCCTTAAGTGCTACAAATGCACAATACAAAACTGTGGTGTTATTCCCTACTGCAAGTAAAGCAAACTTGTCTTGAATATAGCTACAATTATAGGACGAGGTTAAGCCTATCCTCGCCTCGTCTCCAAGTGCCCTTTTCTCTATCACAAATAAATACCGATGGATGCCATTTCAGTGGTAGAAAACTGACCATCGTGGAGACCCTTGGGAAACGCCTACGTCGAACAATTGACGTATTTTTGCTTGATAATAGGGCTGTATTATAATATAAACTGCTCTTGAGTTACATGTCCGTTTTTACATACACCCAAAATAAAAGTTTTCTTTGACTTAACTTAACTTTAACTTTCACGTGTTTGAGACGTTTTTTCGGAGTTACTAATGCTATATTAATAATATGTAGGTACGTACGTCTATCACGTTTCGCGAGCATATTTTAGTGCCTGTATAAGCTTGCTGGTCCGCCTGCGTGTTAGGTACTCGAGTTTACGAGAAAGAGCTCGTTGATAAATTCCTTGGTTGTTTAACGGAATAAAGGGTGGTATTACTTTCTTACGCTAATGCAGAGTTACCGTGGGTCCAAACTATAGGGCTCTATTGGATCGGACTGCGTGGCAAATCTACAGGACGTCTGTCTGCACACATTAGTCACAAATGTGGACCCACCTAACGAACTTTGTGATAAAACCGCCTACCTCGACTCTACACAGGGCACGTGAACGTCCAGTGACGCCCTTGGCAAGAATGTTAGTCTGCTTGCATGTGCATTCGAGTAAACCAGAGAAGTCTTCATCTTTAGACAAAATCTGGTTTTATTTATGATCTGCAGTCAGGGAGCCCAGGAGTCTACATACGATGGTATGATAGGTACTTCGTTAAACTCAGAAGTTACGCGTAAGAATAACACAACTGCTCAGTGCTCGTAATATACAATTATATTACCATAGCGGGAACGCGGTCAACAGGAAGCGAGCGCCGCTGCCGCATACAGATACCACGATTGTCGCTGAGCAATCGCGTCTAAAGGCTGGGATAGACTATGATACTGCACTGTACTGTGTATACTCCGACTTTCTTTCTGTGTCTAAACGCGGGGGTCTAGTGTAAACATACACTAAGATTCTGTGTGCAAATTGTATGCAAATGTGGGTATTTCCAGTGTATACCCGGAGTTAATGGACGCTACAAGCGGGAGTCTCTAGTAGACACTGAGTTTCTTTGTGTGAACGCTTGTGTGTCTAGTTTATACACCGAGTTTCGGTGTGTGGAAGCGGGTGTCTCTTATGTATACACCGATTTTTTGTGTGCAGAATCGGGTGACTCTAATGTATACGCTGAGTTGAGTAGAAGCGAGTGTCTCAAGTGTAAACACTGAGTTTCTTTGTGTAGCAGCCAGCGTCTCAAGTGTAAACACTGAGTTAATACCGGGTTTCCCTAGCGAATACACCGAGTTTCTTTGTGTAGAAAGGTGAATCAACTTTTAAAGTCCTCCTTTTCTACACGCTAATAAAAACTTACTAGAATATGTGAGATTGATAATGGTTTACACATGTTAAAATTAGATAATCAGATTTTCGGATTTCACTATTCATAATCATAAACCAATTCTATAATTTTGTAAAAACATGGTAACGCAGTGGAAAATGCACGTTTTTCATACAAAACCCGGGGACAACGTCGTCCCCTGCGTTACCTGATATATTTGTGTAAATCATAGAAGAATTTTTAAAATTGTCAGCTAGAAAGTAAGTTTAATTGTCTGATTTATTCAATATATTGACCACATCAAAAAAAATAATTGCATTCTACCAAATTAAGGTGACATAGTGAGACATGTCGAAAATTGGGGAGTACTTTAAAAGTTGATTCACCCAGAAGCGGGTGTCTCTAGTTTACACACCAAGTTTCTGTGTGTAGAAGCGGGTTTCCCTAGCGAATACACCGAGTTTCTGTGTGTAGAAGCGGGTGTTTCACTAGAAACACCCGTGTGTAAACTATTACACACCAAATCTAATCTAATCTAATCAAATCTAATTATCTATTGTGTGTAGATGCGGGTTTCCCTAGCGAATACACCGAGTTTCTTTGTGTAGAAGCAGGTGTCTCTAGTTTACACACCAAGTTTCTGTGTGTAGAAGCGGGTTTCCCTAGCGAATACACCGATTTTCTGCGTGAAAAACCGGGTGACTGAGTTTATTTGTGTTTATGTGGGTGTCTCTAACACACCGAGATTCTGTGTAGAAGTGGGAGTTTCTAGTGAAAACACTGAGTTTCTTTGTGTAACTAAAGACTAAGTGTACGGTTAGTAATGTTATGTCGCGTTCGTGCAAACATAATAACCAATTTGGGAAGTGGGTCACGTTTTCCTTTGGGAACTTAATTTGCTAAGACGGTCATTTGACTTCTCATAATTTAGCTAAGGCAAAAACAAAAGAAACACAGTACTTTCAAAGTAATACTCAATTACTTTATTTTATCCAAGGGTTCTATTAAAGAGTAAACAAGTAACTTCAGCGTGGATTCCATTTACGAGATGTTTTGTTTTATGTTACTTTCAAATTAATTTAGTGCAAGAGCGACAACGCTATTACTAAGAGCACTAGACGCGTACCAAGAACACTATACTTACACCATTTTGTAAATATACTTTCACATATTTTGAAGTTTTTCTTACTATTTTCGAACGATCAGCCAAAAAATATAGCTTATAATTGCATATTTGCTGCTTTTGCTGCAGATACTATTGGACCGTGGGGCCCTGAGGCACGAAAACTTTTTATGAATTTAAAAAAAATGATTCTTGCCTCAGGTGACCACAGGGCTGGCTCTTTCCTCGGCCAACGGCTAGCAATAGCTATCCAATGCAGCCAGCATTATGGGCACCATTCGCGCTGGCAGTGACCTAGGGGACATTTGTTTATATTAAAGTTATTTAGAATAAGTTAATTTATTTCATGTTTTTATTTAGTTTTAGTTAAGTTATGTTTTTAGAATTTTCTGTTTTTTTGTTTGTGTCTTTAAATAAATTACTAAAGTACGAATAAGTGCATAAAGTGGATTGACTTCAGGAATCGCATAGAATTAGTCGTTTTAGGAATCTAAAAAGCGCCTACTTTAATAAGTTAATAAACACTCGTATAGAAAGCGCTACCATTTCGTAAAACTGTTAAGGGACGCCCATGAATATATAACAAAGACAAAAAGTGACAATTGTTAACAGGTAAGGAGTGTCAACATGAATAATAGTTTCGCGCCACTCTGGCCGGAGAGTCCGGGAGACAGAGTGTAATACATACAGGGGGATGATTCCCTTAACACAGCGCTGCGTCGAACGCACAGGTGAACGTGATCCGGCAAGTTTAAGTAGTCCAGTCGGAGCGTACAAAACGCATTTTAGCACGTGCCTTCTCAATTAGGCAGCAGAGCTCGGTTGCCCAGCGGAGCTTTACGTTCACCTTTTTCGACGCAGCGCTGTGTTAACAGAATCACTCCCCAGGTGTATAGAAGGGAAGCTCATATTGGATTGATCATTCAAAAAATAAACGACATAGGTACTCGTCAAACAAAAACACGTCACAACATAAATCGCTTAAGACTCGGTTAGGTACAATTATTTAAACCGTTAAAATACTCTTTTAGACTAATAGTTGGACTCGCATAAGAGTCCATAAGGGCTAGTAAGAGAGATAAAGAAGAAACTAAGAGGGACGCCAAAGTTTATCACAATTATCACACTGTAAGTAAAGTCAAACATGAATGGCCCGTGAATCAGTCACAAAAAGCCCTAATTTGCGTTGCAAGAATGATCTTTGATGCTCGCCTGCTCATATCACCTATCTACTTGTCTTTTACCACAGCCTTATAGAATACAAGGCAGGCGCGCGGTCAGCGACTCCCGGACCCGCGGACCACGTGCGTCGGCGCACACTTACCGCGAAATTGTACATTTCGTCGAAGCTGCCGGAACTTGATGCGTTCTTTTTCGACCTCTACGAGACATGTCTTTTCACTAAGCACTTATGATGAGCAGGATTTTGTGATTTAGGTTGTTCTTGGTAGATACTCAGATTTTATACGGATTTGCGACATGACCACTTAGTTTGCTGGCCTACTGGTATACCGTTTAAATACGAAGCTAAAGGTCGTTAGTACAGTTCGCCCAGTTCTGGTTAACATTTTTAGGGTTCCGTAGTCAAACCCTTATAGTTTCGCCATGTCCGTCCGTCCGTCCGTCCGCAGCCTAGCTCAGAGACTCTTAGTACTAGAAATCTGTAATTTGGCATGAATATACATATTAGTCACACCAACAAAGTGGGAAAATAAAATCTTGAATTTTATTTATGTGTAATGAATGTAATGTGGTTTGTTGAAACAAATTTTCGATTAAGGGATCCGTTTATGAAATATTAAGCTTAGGGCGCTAATTTATTTTAGAGTCAAGTGTCCTCCCCTGAAGCCAAAACTACCAATACTAAAAATCATATAAGTACCTAGACATCATTCGTTCTTGAGATTAAAGTGTTTATACATACTAAAATCATCTATGACGGCACCAAATGACTTTACTTATATAGAAAATTAGTTAGAACTTGTTGATTTTTATGTTTGTACTTAAAGGCTTCGGAACCCTACACTGAGCATGGTCCGTCGTGCTCTTGCCCGGTTTTTATAATAGGTTAGGCAATAAGTAGTAGGTAGGTATTTGTCACTGATCTAGCATTCAGGCCAGGGATCATCCTAATTTAGACCAACGAGTGCGACGTTACTTGTTTATCTACATTTTTACTTCCTTGTCTATGAACCAGTAGGTAACAAATTTACAGTTCCTTTTTCTTGTCAACGACTGCCTTTTCGCAAGTATTTATCAAGACGCCCAAACTCAGTTGCATTCGCAGCTCTTGATCGTGAGTTTGAAAGTGCGTTATCGCACGCAGGGCTGCGGGATCGAGGAGCAGTCTCCGGGTTGGGTAACCGTGGCGCAAACGTTTGATGTAACCTCAAGCGCCGCAGCCTTTCCGCTGACGCAAGCCCGGCTGCTCCCGCCGAGCCAGGGCCCGAGGCGATGCGGAAATAATTAGGTTCACCATTACGTGGCCCGCTCAAACACGAATAACAAACGCCGTTTAACGCATGCATCATAAACTTCACAAATGACTAGTCTATTTTTAATCCCCAACATATCACCCGCGAACTCTGACGCTGGGAAATAAATTTGAATCTGTAGCATAGAATGTTTACTAACAAAGATGCGTGGAACGGTTAGCTTTTGGATAACGTTGATGTCACAACAGGTTAACTCGCAGTAGAAGAATGGTCACGTTTCCAGTGAATCTAACTCTTTCATGTTGAAAGAAATAAATAGCAAGCGTACAAATGTTACACAACTGGAATTTAAATACATTTAATACCTAACCTGCCGCGGAACAATGGAAGAAGCACTTGAACCGAACTTAACATGCCGAAAGCACGCCGGTCCTTCAGCGATTCCGATGCCTGATGCGCGCGACGTGGATCATTATTTAAAAACAAAACACACTCGTTGACATAATCGCGCTTCCATATTGGGCAAAAATACATTGTTTGGTGTGTTCCCGAACAATAGAGTAACAGTATAGCTGCTTCTTATTCCGCTCGGACACGGACGCGCAGGGCCGGCTGGAGTCGGTAAATTCCGTACATTGTAATTCAGATTGGATGTCGCAACGCACGGCTCGGCATGCGACAATGCGGATGCTTCAGCGGGTTTAACGCTCCTCGAACTTTGACTGCTTTGCTTACTAATATTAAGTAAGAATGTGACACAAAGTATAACTACAAAAAGCTACTTACCTTTTACTGAGAGCGCTCTAATTACTTATTTGTGTTGCATTTTAAACATAAAATGGTTGAATACCGTTAAAAAAGCTCCCCGGTATAGATAATCCCGGACTTCTAGGAAGCGCCGTCGTTTCTTCCGCGTCTCCACCCACTTTATTAATCAGTAAACGTCTGGCGGCTAATAAAAATGCGGCATTTATAGACTGGCCGTCTAAAACACATAAATCTGAGGAAAAAGAATGGGCCGAATCCTGGCCAACATCAGAGGAGCGGATTTCTTAAGACATCGTTTTTCATTCGGTCCATAAACTCAGGTGTTTATGGGCGACGTCATTTTTTTGGATTACTTTTATTAGAAATTAACACAGAAATGTGTATTTTAAGCATTTTTACTTACCGAATTATTAAAGTTAATCTTTTTATTATTTTATACTTACGTTCTTGGATCGTTTAAAGTCATTTTTACTTACAAGTAAAAATTTAAAACGCGGTAAGTACTTTACTCGTATTTTATTTTGTCATAAATCGAAATCACTTTTTATGATTCAAAAATGTCAATCAAACATTGATTTCGCAACTTCTGAAATTGGAGGCTGACAAAAACCGATAGGACCTATTCGAATTTCACACGTGGCGACTGCTTTGTTTGACAACACAATCACAACATTTTATTTCTATCATCAATCGACATTATTGTACAAGTGCCGGATCTTTAGTTTTCCTATCAAACAATCAAAACAGGACTCGAGTTGCTTTGTAGTACAAACGGTTGCCGAACTTTTGTCAGCGCTTTTGTGATACGCCGACGATACCGAAAAAACGTTGTACCTACGCTTATGACACAACATTTATCTTCTGTGAGAAACCGCTTTTTACACTATTTCCTATAAAGTTTTGTTTGTTATATTTCTGTATAAAAATCGGATTATCGTTCATGTGAAAAAATCCATTGTGCCATTTCTGTGAGGTACCATTTTATGTTTTACTACCATTTTAGGAGCTTATGGTTGTATTAGCTTTTTATGTCACATTTCATTATTTTGAACGTAGGGAAAAACATATGGCCCGTTTAATCAATTATGTTTATTATCTTCTATCAACGTGTAAACAAGGACCAAAATTGTTTACCACTAGTCTTAAATGTTCTTACTGTTTCTAAATTTAATCTCCGTTATTGTGACCAACCTATAGTTAAGTAGATCTTATTTCCGAATATATATAAAAGTTTAACTAGACACAAAGGCACACGACGAGCGATGACGGCTTTATCCGCGTAGACTATTCTATGAGCAAAATTTCTTTTACACCCGTGATTGAGAAACAAACATCCTAACGACGTCCTTACCACTTATAATATTAGTAGGATAGGAAAGTAGGAAGTAAGATAACAGGACTTTAGAGATAGATACTGGAAAACACGCATTCAGGAGAATTTGACGTAAGTACAAACAGCAACACTCTTAACTGTACATCGGTGGACCTTATTACAAAAGGCATAAGGTCTATACCACAAATATATTGGATATCGTGCTTTTACTAGATAATAATGGTTAAATGCTTGTCAAGAATGCATTACTTTAGTTAGGGGTTTGGAGTTCCTTATATTACAACAGGTAAGTAATGTTTCTTTAATTGTCCTAAAATATTAGACCCTAAACTTGTAGATATTGTGTGAACTCAGAAATTAACTATTGATGCGCGTTATACTTAGCTGTATGCACATATGTATGTGTGTAAACACTTTATTGAACATAACAAAGAAACTCAAATACAATATTTATGGAATAGTAATACACACATCAAAAATGTTTAGGAATAGAAAATCCTGACATGATTGTAATATTTTACTAAGTATCGCAACAAAGTAACATTGCAAATTTGACGACTCGTACCCCTAGTTGGTAGTGACCCTGCCTACGAAGCTAGCGGTCCCGGGTTCAAATCCCGGAAAGGGCAGAGACTTGTGTGATGAGCGCGAGTATTTGTTCCCGAGTCTAATCTGCCGTCCTTAAACTAAAAGGCGACTAAAGGATCATACGACCTTTTTGAGTTATCTATACAGCGCGATTCAGCTAATTATTAGCTATCGATCTATCTAGGTTTGGTGCCAATATCTTTAAAAACCACCGAGATACAGCCTTCACGCTAGCGGCTAAATGACGATTTTTTGAGCTATTGCTACTAAAAAGGCAGTTATTTGACACTTGCTTAACTTGAAGGTGATTAAAGGTTGATAGCTGCCAATTTTACGTAATACTGTACAAGACTTAAAGGCGGCTATTTGATTTTCAATGACTTAAAAGCGGCTTTTGGACTTTTGCCGCCTTAAAGCTTACAAACACAATACTCACCTGCAAAGAGGTCACAGATTAAAAGGCGGTCAATCCGTGTATACTTAAGAAAAAAGCGGTCAATGTCCAATAGCCACCTTATTGTTTTGTAAATAAAATTTAATTTTATCAAAATACATACCAAAAATGCCGTCACGGCTTTATAAGCTACCAATAATAGTAATAAAAATATATCCCTGCTTAATTAAATCACAGCTACACGATATTGCCTAACTAGAAGGCGGCAAGGCGACCCCCGCGCCAGAGTCTCGTTTGAAATTTTTGGCAAGTTCCAAGTATTGTATCTCAGTAAATATTGGGTATTTAGAAATAATCCATAAACCATATTGTAGCGAATTTAGTCTCTTTATTTTCTTTATAGTAAAACTTCGCTGTTAAACCCAAAGTTTATAACATACAGGGTGCCCCAGATATTGACGTAAATATTATTACATACCCATAGTTTTAAGTTTCTAATACGTTAGTTAGTTTTAATTTTCTTATCTGTTAATTAGTTTACAGGTATTAAGGTTTGAATGATTGTTATAAAAAATGTTACCTTTGCCTCCCTTGGCTAAAATTACCTATAATTCGTAATTCTTTTTCATATTCAATTCTCAATGACGTAAGTAAATTGCATTAAACTATTATTCCAAAATACTGACGTATTCAGAATAAATTCATACTTTCTAAGCCATCACTACATTTCTCGTTTTTCATTTAACAACTTATGACTTTTCGTACAGGAAAAATAAATTCTTTCGACCAAGGTGGCATGTTCTCAAAAGTTGGCGCAGTTAAACAAAATTTCGAAATTGTGTACAAGTTCTACTTAATATGGGTAAAAAATAATGTTCCAGCTTGCTTTTCTTCTAAGTGACCGAATTCAATCGGTTCAATTTCGTACCCATCCGAGGTACTCAGGAAATCTTGGTTTGGGTCGTTTATTGCAATATTAAGTACTAGCGACCGGCCCTCGCTTCGCTCCGGGTTAAATTATTACACATATAAACCTTCCTCTTGAATCACTCGATGTATTAAAAAAAACCGTATCAAAATCCGTTTCGTAGTATTAAAGGCATAAATAGGGACAAACAGCGGCAAGCGACTTTGTTTTATTATGTATGCATTTTGTTGTATTATGTAGTGATATTTTTCAACGTTCAGACCTAGTTTTAAATAATATATCTACGATATATTCAACGGTCATCGTCAGAAAATCGATTTCAGCCCAGAACCTTTTTAAGTTTAGAAATCAAAAAGAAGTCGCTGGGGGCCAAGTTTGGACTATACGGTGGGTGAATAATAGTTTAGAACCCAGATTCAAAAGCGACAGCCTCGATAATATGAGCAGTATGCACAAGGGCGTTGTCGGGCAGAAGCAGAACATTCCTGGGTAATTTACCCGCATCTTCTCTTTGATTACTTTCTTTAACTGCCGTTAAATATTAGCGTAGCACTGTCCTGTGATATTTACACGCTTTATCTCTATAATCGTTCAGTAATATTCCTTCAAAATCACTGAATGTTCTGGCAAAGGGCTTGTCAGCTGAAGGGACGACCTTGAACTTCTTGGGGTGAGGTGTTCCTTTAATGTCCGCTGCATGGACTTTTGTTTGCTCTTTCGGCCGTAATGATGAACCCATCTCCAGTAACAATCTTTTGGAATACCTCATCAGGATTTTCATTGCATAGCTCAGTTAAAGTCAGATCAACAAGCAACAGGAATATCTTTCTGAAGCGTTGTCAGCATTCGCGGCACCCATTTCACACTAACTTATGTATGATAATGTTAAGATGGTCAAGGACGATATCGTTATACAGTAGAAGTATACATTAATTAATAAGAATTGGTTGTTTGAGCTACCGATTTTACCTTCACTCGACCATTCTCCAATATAATTTTCTCCACTTTTTTATACATTTTCCTGTGAAGTACCTTCGACAGGCCCTGCAGGTCTAGGGTCGTCATCGTTGCTTTCCCTCCCACGTTTAAATTCACTTGACCACTTTTGAATTTTAGATAGTGAATAAGCAGACTTATGACATTCATAAACATAAACATAATCCATCCGTCTCGTGATATTTGTATTTAATTTAATTAACATTGCAAATCACTCCTGTAATCAAGTTTATTAGGTAATTGCAGAAAATCAAACCATCGAATATTTGAATTTAACTTTTTAAAATTTTAATGAACGATACTTAGCGGCCGTATTGAAAAGTTTTCTAAAAAGGTTGAAAAATATCAATACCGAGAGCTTATTGAAGGTCCCTCGCGTTATTATGTATAGGCTGTATTTATTTATATATGGATTCAGCTGAAAACCAGCGCTGCTGCTTCGGCTGCAGCACTGAGCATGTGCTGCAGCCAGAACAAAAGCTGGGTCCTATTTGACTTCACAGTGCAGTGCAACAAATATGGTCTAATTTTGCTTTTTTGTACCTAATAATAATATGTCCGTTCTGTTGTAGTGTATTTTTGACCAGTAAATTAACCTAGTGAGTTATAAGTTTTCTTAGGACTGCATTTAAATTTTCAGCTTTACAGTTCTCAAGTATTAGAATTACAAATTACATAATGTTTTTAGCCAGCGGAAGCAAGGGCTAAAAACATCACGTACCGTAAGGTTATTTATTTACCAGTATCATGAAAACCATTATAACTATTAAGTTAATTAATATTATTAGAAAGTTAAAACTAAATTCTTGACCGGTGTGGAAGAGGTTTTCTTATACGTAATATTTGCGTTAAATTCTGGGACACCCCTCTATTTAATAAAACAGTAATTTTGCGTATTACGCAGGTAGCACAACTTTCTTTTCCTTGCATAATGTAGTTTCACACTCCTCTAAGGGATCCAAATAACATTGTGGCAGTAACTTCCCCAAGTCATTGGATATAAAAACATATTTTGATTGCAATACATAACAAAAAAGCAGTTATTGTGATTTGTTCTGCAATTAACTGCCTTTTTCTCAAGCATTGAATATTAAAACTATATGTCAGATTCCACCTCATTTACCTTTTCTTAACTAGAAGGCAGTTGAAGTCGCGTGGCCGTTTTCTAGTCATGTATGTTTGCATAGTTTTAACTAGACATACATAGCTAAAAAGTGGCTATGTCATATAACCGCCTTTTAGTTATGTTTTCTATATAAGTTTTGATATATTTGTAAAATGTAACGCAAATAACCTAAATTACTGAGCTAGAAGGCCGCTAAACATACTTTAACCGTCATTAAGCTATGTAAAGTATTACATTAAATTCAACGGGTCCATAGCTAAAAAGGAAAATTAAAGATTTTACCAATAAAAAATGAGTAAAAAAATATCAAATTCATATAAAAATATAAAGCAACCCTCATTACTTAGTATATAAAAAAATTACATCGATATCATGCACCAGTTTGTAGAGACATAGTTTCAAACGTTTTTTGGCCATAACTCAAAATGACCCTCTTGCATTTAACGGCTTTTTAGTTTGAGGACGGCAGTAATGTTTTCTGAGTCGTTCGGAGGTTATGCGCGAACATAAATTTCAAAGAATTAATATCAAAATAATTCTGGGATAATCATGCCTGGCCATTTTTGATGTGTGTAGATAGTAATATTATATCATATTATTTTTAACTAGCGACCCGCCCTCGCTTCGCTCCGGGTTAAAGTATTATACATACCTTCCTTTTGAATCACTCTATCTATTAAAAAAAACGGCATCAAAATCCGTTGTGTATTTTTAAAGATCTAAGCATACATAGGGACAGACAGCGGCTAGCGACTTTGTTTTATACTATGTAGTGATATTATGATAATTATTGAGCGAACATTTATATGATAATTAGTGATCGGCACGGACGGAGCAAAACTTACATTACAATACTTTAAACCATGAAAATATTAATTTAACTCATACTCATTTATTCATGAAATATAAAAAATCACACGTCAAGAGGTTATATAAATTTACAGAATTAATTAATTTGATTTACATTTTAAGTAGGTGCATAGTAGATATTTAGAATACAGATATTTACAGAATTAATTAGATGTGATAATTACATTATAAGTAGGTACACAGTAGATATTTATCAGTATCACATTACAATTCCCTCTAAGTCTGTCTCTGTATGTTTGTTCTCCTTTATGTCAGCTTTACTAGTTTTGATAAAGTTTTGCTCCGTCCGTGCCGATCACTAATGATAATTATTATGTTTGCGTAGAAATTACATGCATGCTAAATTACCTATATAGCCGTGTATGGTGTCTTCTTAACGTATACATTATCTATAGGTACCTATGTATAGGGAATAAGTCATAATATCTTAAGTACCTTGTTATAATGTATATTTAGGTTTACGACTGACGATTTCTCTGAACTGCAAGTGCGCGGTATTTAAGAGATAGGTAAGTACACATATTTTGTATCGAGTTGACAGCTGTCAAATCGGGAACATGCATATTTTTTAATGTTACGCTCTCTGGAAGTGCTATGAAAGAGAAGAATATTCGCGAAACAATTGTCGTGTTATTTTTTCACAAGATATGAAGCATTAAAATTCATAGTTCAGACCCCCTGCAAAAACACTCCGTATAAAATCGACAACAGGAATGACGTCACAGCTGTTGTTCCATGTTTAAAATATATGGACCATATAAAGAAATATGAATTTATTTCAAAAATTACTGTTTACGCTAATATCATTGAATAAAAATATTAGGACCTTAAATTAAATGAGGATGCCGAAAAAACAATGTAAACCTTAAAAGAAGTTTTAAATTTTGATTCTACATAAAAATCTTAACAAACGGGTAAAAACTTAGTGTATTGCGTTTATGTTTTTTTACATTTTCTCCTAAATCGTATCAATGAAACTCGATTCTGTTTTTCATGCATAATTCCTATTATTACCTACTTAGTAAAACGGCGCGACTATATACGTATGTATATTGACAATTCTCGGCTGGACAGTCCGAAATCAGCCATACACTTGCGGAGAGCCGGCACGCCTCAAGATCCTAACTTTTTAAATTGAAAATTTTTAGCTGACGATCCGGGCCGTTTCGAGAAAGCTTGCAATTTGTAGGCATTACAAGTGGAAGACTCTTTTCTTTTTTTGTAATAAAGTAACAAGCGTTCTTGAAACGGGCCCCTGAAATTTGTCATCTGAAAACTTCACGGGTGTCATAGCAGGCGTACGGGTGCGCAAAAGTTCATATAAAATTGCAAATTAGTATATTTGAACTCCGAAAATGTATCTCATACCAATTTAACATCATAATGATCACGCTTCATAAAAATATTTCTCATACCATTTTACATTATCAATATTAATCATTCTGTTTATTTTAAGGATTAAAAAAATATCTAACTGGTAGGTAAATAAGATTAGGTTAGGTTAGGTTTGTTATGTTTTATAAACTTCCTAAAATGAGAACGATTTCAGTAAAATTCACTTTAGCAGTTGCGAAGTAAAAAATTATGAACAAAACAAATATGAGCAAATCGTTATTTGTATAAAAAATCGAAAGAACAATTTTATATGAGCAAATATATGAACCCAGGTGGTACAAATATCGCCGGCATGCATGAATCGTTTATTGTGTTGGCTTCATAGATTTTTAACAACATGCTGCCATCAGTGACCAGAATACGGGCTTCAGGTAAAGATAAAGATAAGATCAATCTAAAAAACAAATGCTCGCACTCATCGCACAAATATTTGTCTTTACCGGTAAACGAACCCGGGACCGCTGCGCTAGCTTCGTAGGCAAGTCACTCAATCACCACCACGGTACTCTTCGATTTGTCGAAGTAGGTATAATGTTTTACAATCTGCGACCACCTGCCTATTTTTTATATGTTGACGCAACCGTGTAGTGTAAATCGAGCGGTGAGGCGCGCTGTTATGGATTAGAAACACTATATATAATATAGGTAGGCTAAATCTACTCAAATCTATTGAATATTGGAATCGGCCATAATGATAGTCTCTGGACCACGGTGTTTAAGTTCAACATTATCAACCTCTTTTACCAGTCAATTAGATAGATTCTTGCCAATGTAATGCAGGGCCTCTATTCAGGTGCGTTGAAACGATATCGTGTTTGACACGTTTAAGAATCGTTTATGTCACAGTCGCCATTATTGTAAATGACATAAGAGTTATCAAAACGTTGACAATACGGAAACAGGTCAAAAACGATATCTTTATAACGCAGTTGAATAGAGGCCCAGATCGGCTTAAATTGAAAAATACCAGTTGAAATGTTTACGCTTAATATTTATTTAGCAACTGATAGCGACATCTGTTGCTTAGTAGCTACAACTTGTGAGTGAGTCGTATAGTGACACCTAGTGCTGAGTAGTGAATTTATTAGACATTTTAGAAGATTATCCGGACAGTTATTTATTATAAAGATTTGATTTAGAACGCGGAAACGTTAATAAAATAGTTAATAGTAATTACTTTTTTATATTATATTATATTATTAAAGTGAAATTAATAGTAATAGAGCTGACTTTGGACCGTTGTCGACTTGCGTTTTTTTTTTTACGATAAATAAATGTCATCTGTCAAATTGATCGCTTGGACGGAAATAATGCCTAACTTTTAATTTTAACTAATAGTATAGCTACAAATGTTTCAAAATTGGATTCTTCCCAAAGATAAAATGCAGAGCACAATCAAGGAGCTTCTTGATGCCCTTGGGTATGTAGGAGATTTGACGGCATTTTTACTAATTTAACGTTATGGTTTGTCGCAGCGATAATCGTTTGTTATTTGTTTACAGATGCAGCTTGGACTCGGACACCGTACTGGAATATATTCAAAATGATCCTAACTATGGCAACAGTAATCTCTCTTCCAAACAAGCTAACGACTACGTACAGAGATTGGCGCTAAAGGCTACCAACGCTAAGAGCTTTATAAAGAAGTACGAAGAACTTAAAAATCAAAAGTGAGATTTGTTAATTATTCAACGAATTCATAAACCTCGTTTTCTTGTAAGCGCCGCGGTACTAATATAATTAATATAATTTCAGCACTGATAATCTGGCAGATATTATCTTGTTGTTCTACAAACTGGTCTTTGAGGAAAAGAGAACAAAAGTTTCAAAGCCAAAAGTTGCTCCAAAGCCTATATTAGGGGACAATAAACATCAAATAACCAAAGAAGATCTTCCTCAGGTAAGAATTTTGCATCTTAACCACTTGAGACATTAAACAGGGCCTCTATTCTACTGCGTTATAAAGATATCATGTTGTTAGAATTGTTTATATCACAGTCACCATTATTGTAAATGACATAAGAGTTATCAAAATGTTGACAATATGGAAATAGTTCAAAGACAATATCGTTATTACCATATAGAATCCCAGCACTAATCTGTCACTGACTAACTCAGAAATGAAAATAACTTTATTACAGAAATATAAAATTTGGGATAGGTTCTATGCCTGTCATAAAATGTAAGCAAACTGTAGCAGATATTGCGATATTGACTGAAATTGAAAATACATATTTTTTCAAAGCTTTAGCTTTAGCTTTGAAGGAAAGGTCACTACCAACTAGGCCAATGTGTGGTGGAAATTAAAACTAGAATAAGCTGACATTGTATATGTAATGTTTTTTATTACATTGCAGATCAAAGACAAATTACTTAAAGCTGTTGATGAGAGTAAGAAATATGTCATGAAGTCTTTTGAGGAGAAAGAAGCAAAGCTACGCCCCAACTGGTACAGCAGTTTGGACCTGCCCAATTGGCAGAAAGACCATCCCGCCATGTCATGGGACTTCCCCAAAGAGGCTGTACCTGTTGTTGCAACATTATGTTAGTACTTTCTTTCCACAAGTTTACTAAAATATCATGTCTGTACATACAAGCACAGAGCTCTACTGGTTTTGGCCTATTACAAGGACTTAATTTATTTACATGTACATAATCAAGAATGTCCAGTTAATCTCAGATTGAACTTTATTTACAAGTGTAATGATTAAACTATCACTTACCTGACTTAAGCAAACTCATCACGGAACCGAGGTGTACAGCCATAAGTGAAAAAGAAGTGAGACCACAATTTAACATATAATTATTTTTCAGCTGGTATCCCATTAGTTTCCCAAGAAAACATAATCATAGATGATCTCCTGTATTTATTCTCTGGCGTTCCTGGAAACTACATAGTCCACCAGCCAACTAAAGACACTTATGAGCCTAGGAACTTCAGCATATCGGATGACTTAGATGACGCTTTATGTCAGATGGTCCAGCAGATGCTGCCGCTGGCTTCAAACTACTCGATAGTGAGGAGATTCATTGAACATTGTGACCTGTGGTCCGGCCAGGTGTTGCATGCACTGGTAGCAGCAATTGAGATACTGTTGAAAGATTATTACGTAAGTAGCTATAATAAATTAAAAACCAAGACAAACGAAATTGCATAACTCTACCTCTACCTTGAAAATATTTTTTTTAAATATTTTCGTATTAATGAAGTATACGACATCTAGGTATTAATCAATACTAATTAGAATTTCGGGCTTTTCTAGCATCCATTAACTTTTCAGAACCCACTGACATCTTAAGATACCCTTAAATACTAAACAGGTATTTACTTTTTAAATTTGAACTCTTCAATGAATCAATATTCTGACAATGTTTATGTCCTTTCAAGGACAAACCATTATTGCTAACGTTCAAGTATAATCGAGCTAGGTCTCTATTCTACTCTGTATATACTAAAAACACCTTAAATGGAATATACTGTAAACTATATTGCTTTTGACATGTTATTGTACTGTGATGTGAACATTATTTGACATCATTACTTGACAGTAATGGCAGTAGAGGTAAAAATAATAGGGTAATATGTCAAAAGCTATATTTTTTTACTGAAAAGAATAGAGCCACTATACATCTACGAGTATGTCAAAGTGACGCAATGAGTGAAATCGTGAAAAAGGCTCTTAGTAATGTGACATACTCGTTGTATATGTTAATACAGAGCCCACCAACTTTAAAATCACTATGAATTTCACACAACATTCTGATGCTTCTTCAGATTTTAATTATTGATAGGATTTATATTTTCAAACTGGACTAAGAAGAGTCTTCCACTGTCACTTACTTTAAAAAAATGGCTAAAATAATTTAAGTTTTTAGTTTGCTTTTTGTTATATATATATTTTTAATTTGATTACAGACAATGATAGCCCAGTTGGAGACCGAGCACATGTCTGGAGACCTATCACTTCAGAAGCTGTGGTACTTTGTGTTGCCAACAATGCACACTATGCAGGTCCTCGCTGCTATTGTCACCCATATTGGTCAGGTAAAAATAATTTCAACAATTATTATTGAGAAGGTTATATACATTTACATAAAATTTAGATAAAATACATTTGCTGTACAATTTATCTTCTATTTAAAGTAAGGGGTAGCGATAGTACATACCATTTAGTTTACTAAATAGCCAGCATCCCAATTTTTTTCGCCCAGGTGGCTTTTATATATTTACCTATTCTTTTACATAATATTGATTAATAATTTGATCTAGCTAGCGTGAATTGTCCGTGTCACGGCGCGTCAGGAGTGGCAGTTTTGTATTAATAAATAAAATAAATAAGCCCCGATTCGACCAAACTTTTTACACGGGGGTAAAGCTTACTCTGAGATTAGTAATGTCAAAATGCCATAGATAACTGTCATTTTTTGACATTACTAATCTTAGAGTAAGCGTTTACCCGGTATAAAAGTTTGGTCGAATCGGGCCTTAATATCATAGGACAATGTCACACAAATTAACCTAGTCCCGAACTAAGCTCTAGGCTTGTACTATGGGTACTAGACAACGATAAATATACTTATCTAGAGAAATATATACTTCAATACATAGAAAACATCCAAGACTCTGGAACAAATACTTGTGCTCATCACACAAATATCTGCCCTTACCAGGATTTGAAACCGGGACCACCAGGAACAAATAGGCTAGCGTATCGTGTGTGTGTGTATGACTTGATGTATACTTTAATTGTCTTAGTACTGGCATTTTCCCCCAATTTCAGTTTATTAATACGGCCAGAAGTGCAGCGCTTTTCTAGTTTTGTAGTGTATCCCAATTCACAGTTAGTGAATGTATTTTCATTTTAGAGTGAACTGCGAGGCGGCAGCGTGCTCACGGCGCTGCATGACAAGACGAACAAGCTCCTCGGCGACACGCGGGCGCAGGAGATATCGCTGTTCCTCACTGAACGAGCCTGCAAGCCGTTCTTCTGCATCCTGGACCAGTGGATACATAAGGGCATTATCGTTGATCCATTTCAGGTAATTCATACTACAAGCCAATCATCGTCATCGTAAAAATCTAGTCATTTCATTGGGATCGTTTAGATCAAAATACGACATCTACACTCGACGATTTAAATAAATACGAATAAATAAATTAATAAATAATGGGACAATATCACACAGTCATTCAGTGGAGTTATATAGGGATAGCCTTTGACTCTTGGTGATAGCACGTGTGCTGTGATTGACTCGCAAAATTTTGTTCACATAGTGAATATTTTTGTGTCGTTGTGTTGCTTTTTTGTTCAGTGTTGTCCCCGGTATCGGTAAGTTTGTGTATTAAACGTCTTGTACGCTGCTAACAATTGCAATTAACGATGGAACCTGACATTCCGCCTAAACCCCCAGACCTGCAAACCGACATGGCCGCTTCTATTCCCTCTGCATCGAACGTGTCGCAAGACATATTTTCTGCGGAGCAAATGGAGATAGTCACCGGTACAGAAAAGCGTAGCAATAAAAGACCCCACCCACAAGATTGCGGCTAGGAGCCGTCTAAGTTGCAATATAGGGCCCCTTCAGCCTCAATTCAGCATGTTTACACACACGAGAGACTTTTGGAGACTAAGAAGTATTCGAATTTAGACGAGGGACCTTTCCTAGTACATGTTTCCCGATTGGAATCTCATCCTGCAGCCGGTATCACCCTAAACCCCATAAAATTCGGACAAGTCATGGTATGTTCACGAGTCCAAAATATTACCAAGGACGGAATAAAAAGTGTAGGTAGAAACCGGGTTAGCATTGAATTCAGTACTGCAGCAGCAGCCAATTCGTTTCTTACAAACCCACTACTGTTGGCTAATCAGTTCTCTGCTGTTATTCCAACATTTAATATAACTCGAATGGGCATCGTCAGGGGTATTCCAACTGACCTCTCAATGGAGGAATTTGTGAAAGTAGTTGAACCCTCCCCTGGTTGTGGCGAGATACTAAAGGCTCGAAGACTTAACCGCAAAGTACATAATGATGGAGTAGTTGAATGGATCCCTACGGGGACTGTAGTTTTAACATTTAGTGGGCAGGTTCTGCCAGTGAGAATTTTCTGCATGTACACATCTATCATTGTGGAGCCTTATCAACTCCCCACCATCCAGTGTCACAATTGCTGTAGATTTGCCCATGTAGCAGACCAATGCAGGTCCAAACCTCGTTGTTACAAGTGTGCGAAGGATCATACTGGAAGAAGCTGCACTGTGCAGGAAAGTCTAGCTGAGTGCTTGTTTTGTACAGGCAAGCACTTTGCCACAAGTTTGTCATGTCCTGAGCAAACCCGCCAGCGGACAATTAAAACCACTATGTCACAAGAAAATATCTCCTACTCTGAGGCCTCAGAAAGGTTCCCTCCAGTTAAGAGGTCATACGCTGACATAGCCAAAACTATGTTTGCACCTGTTACCCAACACCCCACACAATACCCTAAATCTGCACCCCTCCCCTCCCCGGGATCCACACCTGCTCAGACTTCCTATAGAAAAACTACCGTAACTACCAGTCCACCACAACAAGGATATGACCGTGCTGCCCACCAAGCCATCATTGGTCAACGAGACCCTCCGTCTCCTACTAATGGGGTGGCTCTCCAGGGCCACTCTACTCCTATTCACACACTCCATCCCGCGCCTAACGACAACCTAATTGAAGTCATGTTGTCCCTTCTTATCAATATGTTCACAAAAATGAATGATTTTCCATTACCGTCCAACGTTGCCGAAAAACTTAAAGTCTTACTGAGTGTTATTAACATTCAACCTAATACAGTGGAATAGCCACAGTATTCGTCCTAAACTCCACGAGCTCTCTCAAATGATTAATTTGCATAATCCTGTTGCCTTTGCCATTTCGGAGACCTGGTTGGTCCCTGGGTCCCGGTTCCGAGTCCCGGGGTATTCATGTCTCCGGTGTGACAGAGGCGATGGTTATGCAGGAGCTGCCCTCCTTATCAAAAGCTCTGTTACTTTTACCCGCTTAGCCCTTCCCCCTATCCCCTTAGGTATTAACGCTGTTGCAGCCAAGGTTATGAATATTTCCATCCTTTCCATTTATATTTCAGACCCCCATGCAATTGTAATCGAAGACCTTGAACCTGTTTTCTCCGCTCTCACTGGCTCTTTTCTTATTTTAGGAGATTTTAATTGTCACCACTTGATGTGGGGAAGCGCAGATTACGACGTGTTGGCTTGCGACTTAGTTGATTTGATGGACGATAAAAATATCTGCCTCCTCAATGATGGCTCTCCGACTCGCAGGACGGCTCCTGGCCAGAATGTGAGTGCGGTAGACCTCTCTTTGTGTTCTCCTGACCTCAGGTCCTTGCTCTCGTGGTCGGTTCTGTCTGATTCACACGGTAGTGACCATCTTCCCATTTTAATATCTTCTCCTTCTGCCTTCTCTCAGCAAAGTATACCCCCTAATCAGCAACGATATTCCCTCACTAAAGCAGACTGGGACCAATTTGCTACAGACACTGATGCTTTTTCCAACGAGTTCCCCCCTGTGTTATCAGACAATGCCTTAGAGTGCCACGACATGTTCGTGAAGGCTCTAAAAGCTGCGGCTGTCAAAAACATCCCAGTTAAAAAATCAGGTAAAGGTTCTAGACCCTCTCCCCCTTGGTGGGATTCAGAATGCTCTGACATGATAAAGCGCAGAAAAGATGCAGAGGAAGCTTATTGTCTGGTCATGACAATCGCTAACTTTCTTCTTTTTAAAAGAGTTGCAGCCGTTGCCAAGCGACTTTTTAAAAAGAAGAAAAAACTTGGTTGGATTAGATTCTGTGAAGGCTTATCCCCGCGCACTCCCGCCACATTGCTGTGGAAGGCTATTAAACGTTTCCGCGGAGCTTTCACATCATGTGACGTTTCCAGTAGTGACCCCACAATGTGGCTTAAGGATTTCATAGATTCCCTCTCTCCCTCCTCAGTCCCAAACCTAGACTCCCTCCCCTCTACATACCCTGATCACGTCCCTTCTAGCAGGCTCGATGAACCGTTTTCCATGCCAGAGCTTCTGACTTCTTTAGATCACCTTCGACTGTCGGCTCCGGGTCTAGATAATATCCCATATTCCTTTATAATCCACTCGGGACCGAATTTCAAAAATGTTTTCCTTGACCTAATCAATGCGTTTTTTGATTTGGGCTTTGTGCCAGAGACGTGGAAGAAACAACTAGTAATACCGATCCTAAAACCAGGTAAAGACCCTACCACCTCATCTTCTCACCGTCCCATCACTCTTGCCTCCTGCTTACTGAAAATAGTGGAGCATATGATCAAGAAGCGCCTTGAGTGGTTTGTAGAGAGCAAAGGGATCCTGGCCAGAAGTCAATTTGGTTTTCGCAGGGGAATGGGTACCACGGATAGTCTTGCCATTCTCATGACGGACATCAGGATCTCCCTGACGAGAAACGAGTTTCTCGTAGGGGTTTTCCTTGATGTCTCGTCTGCGTACGACAATGTCATACTCTCCTTACTCAGGGAAAAGTTATCCAAGCTGAGTCTGCCAGAGAAGTTGACGCATTTCATGTGTAACACTTTAATGGAAAGATCTATAGAAGTAAGGCACCGTGACACCCATTCCCCTTCGAGACTTATTTGGAGGGGTCTCCCCCAGGGATCAGTTCTGAGCCCTCTGCTGTACAGTCTGTATACCCACGATCTGGAGGAGGCGGCTAACCCGTTCTGCAATGTTTTGCAATATGCCGATGACCTAGCATTATACACATCCTCAACTTCTATTGACATTGCCGCTAATAGCCTCAACCAAGCCTTATTCTATCTTGGGGAATGGCTTTCCTCTCATGGTTTGACCTTAGCAGCGTCCAAAAGTAATACAGTTATTTTCACCAGAAAGAGATCTATTCCTAACATTGTCATTGCTTTTAACGACGATCCAATACCTATCACTAGTAAGGTAAAGTTTCTGGGGGTTACCCTGGATTCCCATCTATCCGCGACTCCACACATAAACTACGTAGTTCAAAGATGCCAATCTAATATCAACATCCTTCGTTGCGTTTCTGGAGCATGGTGGGGTGCCCACCCATACTCCCAGAAACTTCTCTACAACGCTTTAATCCGTAGCATTTTGGACTATGGCGCCTTCGTCCTTGAGCCTTGTAGTAAAGTCGGTTTACATAAATTGGACAAGATTCAATACCAGTCTCTCAGAATTATCCTGGGGGCGATGAAATCGTCACCAATTAACGCACTGCAGGTGGAAGCTCTGGACGCTCCCCTTTCTCTCAGACGCCAGTACCTAGCTGATAGATACTTTTATAAGATATCCCTTCTCACTGAGCACCCTCTTCTTCCAAAACTACAAATTCTCTCTGACCTAATTCTTAACAACAATTTTTGGTGTAATAAATCCATCCCGTGTCTCATAAAAAGTTATCGAAAATTTCTCAACCTCCCTCATCCGTCGTATTCCAGTTCTATATTCCCTCTTTTCGCTACTGACTATGACGCTTTAATATTTAAACCCAGCATTGTTTTGGACTTTGGAATAGTGAAGAACCAGCCGGGTGCTAATTCCACGTTCAATAGCAAAATCAACAACTTATGGCAAGACTGGTTGGTGGTGTTTACGGATGCTTCAAAACTGTCAGGGGATGGAGTAGTTGGGGCGGCAGCGTGGATTCCCAAGTATTCCATCGTGTTGAGCTTTAAATGCCCACCACTTGCGTCTGTATTCTCGGGTGAACTGGTCGCCATTCTGGAAGCCATTAAGTACATAAACTCTCACAACCTTAACAAGTCCGTCATATTCTCCGACTCCTTGAGTGGTTTACAGGCCATCAAGTCCAATCAGTTCACGTCCAAAAATGTATACCCACTAGTCCTTCTCATAAGACAGTCTCTATTCGAATGCCACATCAGGAAGATTGAGGTCTCGTTGGTGTGGATCCCCAGTCATTCAGGGATTGTTGGGAATGAGTCGGTCGATGCCCACGCGAAGCAGGCTATAGAAATAGGTTGCCCGGAACACTTCCATTACTTTTTCCACGACCTCTTCGCCCTCGCTAAATCCTACTTGGACTCTAACTGGCAAAAAAGTTACGACCATTCTAAATCAGTTAAAGGGCGACATTATAGTGACATACAACCCAAAATTCCTACCAAACCTTGGTTTTCTCGTTTCCGTTTAGCTGACAAGCATACGACATCGGTCCTTTGCAGGCTTCGTATTGGACACACGTGTACCCCGCAACGCCTGCACAGGCTGGGTATAATCCAATCCCCAATCTGTGCATGCGGCCTGGAGGAGGGTACCCCGGAACATATATTTTTTAATTGCCCAAACCGATCAGTCGCCCTGTATGACATTCTCCCTTCCTTCATACCCAAGCCTACTAACTTAAAAACCCTTCTCTTCCTTGCATCCTCTAACAATGACATTTTAAAAAAACTAACAGGATATATTCACTCCCAAAATATAAAACTGTAATCAATCACTGGTGGCTTAAGCTTATCTTTCACCCCCCACTTTTTAATATTTGTGTTGTCTATATGTGATGTGTATGTCTTCCACAGGTTTCACAACAAACACCCCTAAATCCACGTTTCGGCCCTTATCTAAAAACTGGTCAATCAACTTAAACGCAGTGCTGTTGTCATAAACTAGTCATTGGCAGTAATGGTTGCACCCCAAAAGCGATCGATTGCCATAAAGCAAAACAATTGAATTGAATTGACAATATCACACAAAACGACCTAGTCCCAAACTAGTTGTAAGCTCTAGGCTTGTACTATGGGTACTAGACAACGATAAACATACTTATATAGATGAATACATACGTAAATACATAGAAAACATCCAAGACTCAGGAACAAATATTCGCGCATATTCGCGTATTCGCTCGTTACACAAATCTGCCTTACCGGAATTTGAACCCAGGACCGCTGGCTTCGGAGTCACTCCCAACTAGGCTATCGTGTCGTCAATTTCATCTAAAAATACTGAGGTAATACTTACAAAGCTCAGCTCCCTATTTTACGAATCTTCCAGTGACAGATGATCGGTGTACGTTGCGTAGCTTATATGTAGGCCAGTCATGTAGGAACTCATCAACATTGTAATGGACACCGAACAATCTGTTACCTATAACGCCTATGAGCTTTGTAAAATAGGGGGCTGAATTTATATCGTCTTCTTGTACTTAACTTTATCTAACTTGTCCAGGAGTTTATGATCGAAGATAACGAGCTAGTGAATAAGGAAGAGTTGCCCGTGGACTACTCGGCTGATTATTGGGAGAAGCGATACAGCATACAAAAGGACAGGGTACCGAAATTCCTCGAGAAGTACACCGACATTATACTCCGGACTGGAAAGTACTTGAATGTCATCAGCCAATGTGGTAAGCATGCGTTGGTTCTACTAATACTAATATTATAAATTTAATTTGAAAGTAACTCTGTCTGTTTGTAACGTTTTCACGGGTCTCTGCGGTAGTAATTTCAACAGTCCGTTTTGTAGGAAAAACATGCATTAGGTTTCAAACTACTAAGTACTTGGTTACATAATATGACCATACGATATGCCTCCTTATACATTACTTTTTTTTTCAGGCAACGCAATAATGAAAACGAATGTCGAAGAGATAAAATACTCGCTCATAGAGCAAAACTACAGCGGCGTCGTACAAAAAGCCTTCGCATTTGCCAGCAAATCGCTTCTAGAGCTGTTGCTTAAGGAGTACGACTTGATGGGCCGGCTCAAGTCTGTCAAGAACTACTTCTTCATGTGCCAAGGAGATTTTATCGTGCAATTCATGGATGCGACCGAACAAGAGTTGTCCAAGAAAATCGATGACATTATACCGTCCAAACTGGAGTCGCTGTTGGGACTTTGCTTGAGGTATGTTACTTTGAAAAAACTTTTATTTTTGTATTGTTTACGTATTACAGGGGTGGATCTTATAATTGAAATAGAATTGGAATAGAAATAAAGGAATGTTCATTCCGACAGCTAAAAAAGCCCCACTGCAAATCAGCGCCGTGAGTTCTTTGTTTACTGTTAACCGTATCGGTTTTGTGTCAAGAAATATATTTACTTTCTTTCTTTATTTTCTAACAAAAGGACAAACTTAACAAAATAATCCTAAAACATGTGGCTGACCTAATGCTTGATGACATGAAATGATCCCAGCTCAGCATGTTGTTGGTTGTAAATAAAGATAGTTTGTTCAACCTGTAAATGGATCTATATCTGAATCCCTAAAGTTTTTTAACCTATTTTTATATTCCCTAACGTTGTATGTCATAATGATCACTTGTCCTAACGCTCACATGGCCTATCTTTAGGATTCCTAACATCGTATGGATGATTTTTTTTCCATAATGTTTTATTTCCTAACATCACTTGCCATATTGATTCTTCATCCTAACGTTATGTGCCATAATAGTCATGTGTCATCCGTGTCGTCTAAGTCTGGCACGACCGGATTCAAGTTATTAATGTAAAATTTCAAACAGAGGTAAATTCAAGTTGTTTTGTTCTTGCACTATAGGTACTCCCTGCCTTATTTTAAGCCCCAAAAACGGAGAATATTAGCATAGTTTTTTCAAGGGATATCAAAAAAAAAATAACGAGTTAAAAAAATATATTTTTTTGTTGCAAATTATCTCTCTTTTACCTTCTCGTGTGGACACAAAGCCACACTAGAAATGATGACATGGGTTGTCAAGCTGTAGGTATGCGATACACTTTATTGATATTCGAAATTTGAAATTTCATTTTTTTTTAATTTCAATTTCAGATTATCAGACAACAAGCCCCTCTACTACTGAGATTCTAAATTTGAAATTTCATTTTTTAACTTACTTAACAACACTCCCCTCTCCTCGCACCCCTGCATTAGAGGGTCCATGAATATCGTTAAGTTAGTGGAATCATTGAATCGACAATATCTCTAATATTTTTTTAAGCTAGAGTAAAAATAATGTTATTGATTAACAATAGCGAAGCAAATATTAAAATTTGTGCACCTATTAAAAAAATACCCTGTATAGTTGTGAACAAGTTAAAGATACCCTTTGAAAGAGTAGTCATCATCATCATTATCATCTAAGTGGAAAGACGTCCATTGCTGGTCACCAAGCATTGGCGCAATGACCAGACATAACAAATATCGATACTAGAGTCTGGCAAACGAAAACTGTCCCAGAGAAGAGCGGCAATTTCAAGAAACCTGCAGCTTTTAACACTGACTGTACACTGATTAAACGGAGTTGATACTCCAACACTGATGTGAAGAGATCAGGAAATCAAGTAGTATTAACTCCGTTTATTCAGTGTACAGTCAGTGTAAACAGCTGCAGGTTTTTTGAAATTGCCGCTCTGGGACAGTGTTTGCCGGACTCTATGTAGAGTTCAAACACTACATTATACCCCTTATTTCTATCATTCCAGGCTATCAGCGGCTAGTCATGATCCATACAATGAAGATATGAGGGTGGAGCTGTTACCGTACGACCTCCAGTTCCAAATGTTCAAGATACTCTACATAGAGACGGAAGATGAAAAAGGTAGAGACGGAATATAAAAACGATTAAAATATAAATGTATATTTATAGGTTAATCAAAATTCGAAATCATTGATTGCGTGCAAGGTCTGCAATGTTTAAACTCCTGAGTCCTCTCGCTTGAGGACATAATACGTAATATAAAAGGTCCCTATAGTTCGACAAAGCAGCAATTAAAAGTTACTTAACTAGGTATAGTCGAAAAACTTAACCTCCTAAGGCCTCTCGTACAAAAATTGTACATAAGGCGTTCATTAGAATATAGACCTATTACAAAGGAAATAAAGCTGATTTTCCTTTGTTTTATGAGAGACAATCAAACTAGAAACTTGACTCCATTGTATTTGTAATAGGTTGATATTTCATTGGCAAATTTCGTTGTATGGTGGGTCTTAGGAAATTAAGTAAATGACCTGTTGTATGAAGTTGCAATACATCTGTATAGACCATTCGACATTCTTTAATTGTAATTTGACATAAGCTTCATATTACTTTTGCACACAACTACATACAACAGGTCGTTTACTCAAGTTTTTCACCTATATTCGTTCTTACGAGGGTAAAGTCAAGCTAGATGCTACCCGATTTACTTTTTTAACGGGAGAAGTGTCAGCCGCGCGACGGTAAATTTTCAAAAACGATTAATGAGTCTGAATTTATTTTAGACTTCACAAATATCAATTTTAATTTTTTTTGACCATTCTTTCACTGTTGAAACGTTATAACCCGTGATCGGGAAAAACGGTGCAAAACTTTAACAAAACTTACATTACAAGCATGAAAATATTAATATAATAATAATAATAATAATAATAATAATATCACGGGACAATGTCACACAAATTGACCTAGTCCCAAATTAAGCCCTAAAATAGGCTTGTGCTATGGGTACTAGACAACGATAAACTTACTTATATAGAGAAATATATACTTAAATACATAGAAAACATCCAAGACTCAGGAACAAATACTCGTGCTCATCACACAAATATTTGCCCTTACCGGGATTTGAACCCAGGACCCCTAGCTTCGAAGGCAGGGTCACTCCCAACTAGGCTAGCGTGTCGTCTTTATACGAAACCCGAGACTCTGATATAGAGTTAATATATTTATACTTTTCTTGGTTGTATGTTCTCCTTTATCCCAGCTGTACAATCACTGGTTAACTAACTGACTGGATCCCTGCGGTTGCGACGTCTACATATTTCCGTGTCTAAGGGCTGGCGCTCATCAAACGCAGCGCAGTGCAGAGACGTTTTCACTGCCAAAGCATCATCGTCTTTTCACGTGTTGAAATAAGGGGAGATTATTCATTTCAATCTTATTTTATGTTACACTCATTTTATATTTTAGTGGTGGTAGGACCCTGTGCAGGGTGCGTCCGGATCGCTACCACCATCTTATCCAGTAACCACCCGCCAAGCAACAGTGTTCGCATTGTTGTGTTCCGGTGTGGGGATAAGACAACCGGTGAAATTACTAGCATAGAGGCATTCCAACTTAGTCCTCAGGGTTGGCAACGCATTTGAGGTCTTAGGATTATAGTCTTGAGAGTTCAAATGTCTATGGGTCTCAGATTCCACATACCATCAGGTGGCCTGAGTGCTCGTGTGCCTTCTCCGTAATACTAAAAAATAAAAAATAAAAATTCAACACGTCCAAAAACGATGATGCTTTGGTGAGCTTGTCACAGCTTGTCACTGTTGCTGGCGCTTAAGAGAATTGTAAAGCGATGCCTAAATCGCGTAGCCGTCAAAAATAATCCATACAAATTTAGCTCCGAGCGATAACGTTTCTCACCCCCTAAATCTAATCCGATTTCTACTATTTTGAAGTATGTTGTAGATATTATGGAAAACTAGGTCTGTGAGTTTCCGCTTTTGTATTTTTATTTTATTTTCATTCCAATAAATATTTTCTTGGAAAGGAAAACGTACAGACATAGTTTTTCATAATTTCTATACCATATTCAAAAATCGTAAAATTCGGGTAACGTTTCGCATCTTTAGAATTATAGTGACCTAATCCACATAAAGTTGAATTTCGACTTAGGTCTCTATACTACTAAATTTATGACTCAAAATCGAAAGCTGGAAATTAGGTCACTATAATTCTAAAAGTGCGGTTTAAGGGGAGAAAATCGTTATCGTATTTTGTATGGAGATTTGTTGCTTCACAGTCCTCTTAAATGTATTGCTTTAGCGTTTTCAAATCGCGTTTAGTGGAGTTGTAGTTTGGTTTTTAAGGTTGCATAACCAAAGGGGACCTGTTACTAGGCCTCCGTTGTCCGTCCGTCCGTCCGTAAGTCTGCCTGTCGGCGGGCTGGATCTCAAAAACCGTAATAGCTAGACACTTCAAACCGTAGACCGTATTACTATAGCTGCTATAATAATAACGAGTAACAAAAATAAATAAAAAAGGTAAAATGAAAGGGTTATGTTTCACGCTTATTTTGTTAAATCTTAGAATGGAATAGAAAATATTAATAATTGATTTAGGTAAATAACATAACAATGAGTGTTGCCTAATTCTACCGACGACAATGCGGCGCGCAAATGTTAACCATCGCTGTATCTCTAGGACCGTGATAGGTGGAAACACAATTGTCAAAAATACCCCGGTTTAACAAGAATCAATAATAAGTAAAAAAAAGGAAGCCTCCAAAACGAGATTGTTACGGAACCCTTTGCGTGCGAGCCCGACTCGCACTTAGCTTATGTATGTATGTATGTAAACACTTTCTTGTATTGTACCAAAGACAGAAATTCAAATACAATATTCACAGAATAGAAACGTACAAAGGTGAACTTATCCCTTTAACGGATCTCTTCCAACTAACCTTTGGGTGATTGAGGAAAATAAGAAAGCAAAAAGTATAGTAGTTATTCTAGGTTTATAAAAATCCCGTTGTTTTGTTACAGAATACAAACAGAACAAGGATAGTCCGCCGTTAACCGGCATCGAGACGTTCACGTTTGGTCTGGAAGTGAAGTGGCCGGTGTCCCTCATTCTCAACCACAAGGCGATCGCCTGCTACCAGATGATATTCCGACACCTCTTCTACTGCAAACACGTCGAGAGGCTGCTGTGCAAGTGAGTTATAATCTTTTGTACAGTCGGCGTTATGCGAAGCTGCACACCTTTGTAGCGTTTTAATGCCTTTGACAGATTCATGTGTAGGTCGGTTCACAAGAGCTGGCAAGAGAGTAAGAGTGCCCATAGGAGCCTCCTAATATTTTGTAAACAACTGGATTTTTTTATATTTCAAGAAAAAAAGAAAAATCTGCACATTATTAAGACCAAGTAGGTAAAATATATAGCAGTATTTTTACTGCAGATTGCGACTACGGATTTAAATATAACTGCAGATAATTTTGTACCAGTCAACGTCATATTTTTTTTTAATTCAAATTTACTAATATTTTTATACCGTATTTGGGCGGTTATAAGACAGGGTTGTCTAGAATCACGATTATTTTTTATTGAAAGCATTTTGTGAAGCACACTTAGGTATTATCATTCAATCATTCGATCCATTCGTGCCAGCTCTTGTGAATCCGCCGTACAGTAGTTTGGACGTTAAAGTGACAAACCTCTATAGTGTTCACCTACTTATCAGGCCAACCGAAATATCAAGGAATTTGAATGTTTAGCAGTTTCACATCATAATACGTATTGACACGTAGAAAATGTAACACCGCGAATTTGGGCGATTTATTGACAAAAATTATGATAACGATAACTTCGAGTAAATTTTTATGTAAATCGGAGCACTACCGGGGATAGTTTATATTTCTTGTAAATTAATGAATTCGTGTTAATTATATCTGGAATAATAGGCAAAGACAGCAATGACGGCGGTTAAAACACCGAAGAATCATCCATTTACGTATTATGTCAAACAGCTAATGATTAACCCCCTTACTTATGAACGTGAAATAAGCTTGGAATAGTTTATGCCATGCTTTGTCACTTTCTGTCAGATGCAAATGTCACAATTACAGATAAGGACAAAGCATGGCATAAACTATTCCAAGCTTATTCCACGTTCATAAGTAAGGGGGTAAAAGTCCTCGTTAGTACATTTTCTGCAGTCCTAACATTGTCAACCGTGAACTAAGAAGTTATGTCTCTATGCTAGTGCACAAGGTGCTACCGCTACTATAAGTACCCCACATGTAAAAATATGTTTTGATAATATTTGATGGACAAAAACTTAATCTATTTATATTAGTAATTAATTAAACTACACTCGCTGTGCTGTAGGTGTGTGCCTGTGATAGCTCATTTAAACACATTAGGAATATCAATAATTAGCCTATTTTTAAATAACCGCTTGTGAGCACAGTAGGTGATTAAAATAACGAAATACAGCTGTCACAGGCACCATCTTACAACGCATCGAGTATAGTAATAAAATAATTCATCGAAGTATTGCATCGACGTGTTTGAAACAAACTGTTAGTGTTGGTAGAACCTTGTGCAAGGTCCGTCCAGATCGCCACCATCTTTTCCTTACCGCTAAACAGCATTGTTTGCTTTGTTGTGTTCCGGTGTTGGGATAATACAACCGGTGAAATTTAAAAAAAAAAATAGCATAAAGGCATTCTATATTAGTCCTCAGGGTTGGCATCGCATTAAAGGTCTTACAATTGTGTCTTGTAGAGAATAGGCTTGAGAATGCGAATGTCTATCGGTCACAGATTCCACTTATCATCAGGTGGCCTGTGTGATCGTTTGCCTTCTCCATACCATAAAAAAATATAGAAACTACAATACCATACTTACCCCCTATCAACTGCTAAAGACCACACCAACATTTTGAATTAAACTACATACATAACATCCCGCCTTCATTACTGGTAATGAAGAGACTGTAGCTCGTGGAGTGGGGTAGGCAGAGCTACAGAAGTACCAACAACTCTAAAAATACTTATTTATAATTCTGTAACCAAACAGGCTAAGATGTTTACCAGTGTATTAGTGACAGGTTGTAAGCCTTTATTCCCTTAGTCGCCTTTTATGACATCCACGGGAACGTAACCCAGTGAACACACGGGCAATTAAACTAAAGATTTAGAAATGATCTCGTTTCAAGTGTGCGTGTTGTTCCCAGAGTGTGGCTGTACAACAAGGTGGTGAAGCGGTTCTCGGAGGCGCGGCTGTACGCCGACGCGTTCGCGCTGCGCCAGCGCATGCTGAGCTGCGTGCAGCACCTGCAGTACTACATGTGCGTCGAGGTCATCGAGCCCTCCTGGTGCCATCTCATACAGAACCTTGAGAAGGTCAGTCATATGAATTAGCCGGTCGTTATAGTTGACCTCAACTCGAAAGTTTTCGACCAGGGCCTCTATTCAGGTGCGTTAAAACGATATCGTGTTTGACACGTTTAAAAATCGTTTATGTCACAGTCGCCATTATTGTAAATGACATAAGAGTTATCAAAACGTTAACAATACGGAAACAGGTCAAAAACGATATCGTTATAACGCAGTTGAATAGAGGCCCAGTGCGTTTTACCAATAATCACCTGAAACGTGGACACTCAGCTCGACTGGTTCACCAGTTCAAAGTCGCTCAGTGCGCTATGGAAAGGACTATGCTTGGAGTGCCACTGAAAGATCAAATTACAAATGATGTGATCTGACAAAGAACCAAAGTAACCGATATAACCCGCCCAATTAGCAAGCTAAAGTGGCAGTTGGCCGGTCATGTTTGCCGCAGAACTGACGACGAGCCGTCGTATTCTTGAGTGCAGACCTCGTCACGGCAATCGTCGCGTGGGACGGCCTGGGGCAAGATATTGACGACACGTTGGCCTAGTTGGTTAGTGACCGTGCCTTCGAAGCCAGCCGGGCTCGAATCCCGGTAAGGGCAGATATTTGTGTGATGAGCGCGAGTATCTGTTCCTGAGTCTTGGATGTTATCTATGTATTTAAGTATATCTAATATATAAAATTCACGTGTCACGGTGTACAAGGCTAGAGCTTAGTTTGGGGATAGGTCGATTTGTCCCATTATATTTATTTATCCATTTATTTATATGCGTAGCATATCGCATTGGGCGGTGTAGGTTGGATGAGGGAAGCTGAACATCAAAATCAGTTGCGTGCATTGGGAGAGACTTGTCCAGCAGTGGACTAATACGGATTGATAATGATGATGGATAGTTTAATGGGGAGGACACGGGGAGGACGAGCAGGCGACAGCCAGTCATTCATTTTAAAAAAATACAGCTTTTTTTCAAGTCGTACTAAATTGCAGTCTCACCAAAAAACTTAATTCGGCATTTTTAATTTTAAATAACTGACAACCTCGCGGGTTCGTAGTCAGCGCGACACTGAGACGTCACTATGACAGCAGTAGCAGCAGCACACCAGCAGTAGCAGTAGCGTTTTGACACCATTGAGTTGTCGATTTACTGCCTATTTCACAATCGACAAGTAAAGCCTATTTGACAGGTAAATGTAGCCCTTTCTTTTTCTTACACTTGAAAATAGACAAGGAGAGAGACAACTTTAAATACATACATACATTATATCACGCCTGTTTCCTAGAGGGGTAGACAGAGACTACTTCTTTCCACCTGCTACTACCCTGACAAATCTCTTTCGCTTCTTCCACATTCATACATCGAGTCATGCATGCACGTCGGTTTCGGGTACTTAAGATTCGGCCCTTTTACTTTAAATGGCAGATAAATTTACTCGTCGGTTGTGAAACAGGCCCTTAGTGTCGCAGAGACAAGGCCATTCGAAGTAAAATATTATGATGTCTGTATGCTGACAGTATCTCGCGTCCTTTCCGCTTCACAACCCACGGCCAGGCCTTCGTAAAGTTATGAAAAATGTCTTTATCATATGGCTATATTTCGATAGTGCTTAAATATTTGTTTAAATTAATCGATATTTTTTCATTTTATGCTACATCACAACGAAATCGACTTCGTAACAAAACAAGAAAATATCAATATGAAGTTTATATCGTATAGAGCATGCCGGCGACTTCGTACGCGTAGAATTAGTTTCCCCCTACTCCCCCTATTTTAATCCCTTAGGGGATGAATTACCGAAAATCCTTCCTTAGTGCACCCCTACACCTCATAAGGAACCTAAGTGCCAATTTTTTTATCTCTAGACCCAGCGGTTTGGACTGTGCGTTGATATGCCAGTCGGTCAGTCAGTTTATTCTTTTATACAGGTGGCTCATTTAGATCGGTCAGTATGGGAAAGTCTAAAAACTATAAGACATACCTACGAAGATCTGTTCTCAGGAACCATGTCATCGATTTCAGTAACAAGAAAAACCGGGCAAGAGCATTTCGGACCATGATAGCTAATTTTGTATTTAAATTCAATTGGTGCCGTCTTAGATGATTTTAGTAGGTATAAACACTTTAATCGCCTGTATCTCAAGAACCAATGATGTCTACTTAGTCGTGATAGTTTTCCTTTAAAATTCGTTATATATGCTCTTTAATTTAAGTTTTTTTCTGATTTTTAGTATTTGAAGTTTGGCTATGGGGGGGGGACACTTGAGTTTAACAAAAATTAGCGCTTTAATGATTAATATTTCATAAACCGATTACTTAATCAATAAACTGTTTTCACAAACTCGTCATATTTTTGAAAGACCTATCCAACGACACCCCACACTATAGGGTAGGCGAGAAAAAGAAATACCTCCCCACGTTACCCTAAACATTTTTTTTTTAAATTTCATTGTACCGCTTTGTTGGCGTGACTAATATGCATATTTATGACAAATTACAGCTTTCTAGTACTAAGAATCTCTGCGCTAGGCTGCGGACGGACGGACGGACATGGCGAAACTATAAGGGTTCCTAGTTTGACTACGGAAGTCTAAAAACTGCATTAATTCATTTAAAAAAAACTTTTACTTAGCCCGGGAATCAAACCAGAACGGTTTGAAAAATAAAACTAACACTATTTCTATTTAGATATCGATTGTGTAGGTCTTAAGCAGCAAATGTTACATGATGTCTAAAATGAATAACAATGCATGAAAGTTGGCATGTTACAACTATGGAATACTGTATACAATATCGGCAAACTGTATATTTTGTAAAGTTTTCATATAATCGGTAAATTCCGAAGTATTATTCACAAAAATAATAAACCAGTTAAAAAATATTTTTATTTTTAATATGTTTTATCAGTTATGGAAGGCAGTTTTAAATATGAGATTCTTAACATTGCAACACTTAATAATAATGATTGTATACAAAGTTTAAACGTTTGTCTAAGTATATATAAATGTTAGTTTTCTTTGTACCAAGACAAAATAAATACATACAACTAGGGTTATAAATGTTATGAAAAGTGTTCGTAATAATTATACTTCGTTTTAAACTTTAGTAACAGTTTAACTTAATATAATGTAAAATTATTCGTTGCGAGCACATCACTGCCGACTCTGTAAAGATTCTTTTAGCATTTGATGTAGGTCATCTATTCTAGATTTTAGTTCATCAATTTCTGATATGTTGGTTTTTTTACTGATGACAATTTTAGCATTCTTTACAATTTTCCTGTCAAGCCGATAATTCTGGCATTTCTCGAAACAGCATCCACCGCCTTCAATGTCTTCGTAGTCATCACCAAATTTTCCAATCGGCTCTGCATGCGGTATTTCTATGGTGTTATCCTTATTTGGCTTTACAAGTATTCTGTACTTCGGTAAGAAGTGCGGGAACAGCGATATCCGTTTAGCAAACGGCTTCATGCACAAAGTATTTGGTTTTATAATGTTCACATCCCGAACCCACTGCGGCAGCCAAGCACAGCAAAAATAAGGTTTTGAGTACGATCCAGTGTTTCCAATGAGAACGCTTTCGAAGTATGAAATTAATTTCACTCTGGAGATATGTCCGACTAGCTCAGCGTCAGCCCTAATTTCTTGGGTGTCGCTCACAGCTAAACCGTTTAGCAAATTAAACAATACAATAGGAATCATAAAGACAAATACGATAAATATGATATGACTTGTTACTGGGAATGTGCTGAATTTTATAGACCCGGCGTCGAATTCTCCGGTCAACATCACTATGGTCTTGAACAGCGATCGACCTGGATCTTCGAAGAAATCTTCCTCTTCTTCCTCTCCCTTTCCCGCGGCATTAGGGTCCGGTGCTTTTTTGTCATCTTCGTTCTCGTTCCTGAATAATGTATAAAAGCTCAAAGCAAACGCGATTATCAAAATGCAATACCAGAGTAAGAATTTAAAAAAGTTCCAGGAGACAGTTTTTAACATGACTATGTTTGTTGATAATGTGGGGAACTGACCGATCAGGAGAACTAATTCAGCCGACGATAGTAAAATGGCGACTGCAGACAGTTGTTGCTTTGTATTTTCCTCCGCTGAGTCATTGCACACGATAAAAGCCGTCACAAATATCAGAAAGATTTCCATCCAGTTTTCTATACTTTGAAAATATCTAGACGGTGACACTAACATTTGAAATAGTTCTCGTATTATCAAGAGAATCAATCCGATAGCTGAGCCGATATGCGTTACGACGTTTAATGCCTCGATGGAACTTGATTTATTCTTATTTACACCATATCCAAGTATAATGTAGAGAATCAAGCACAGCCATAAGAGGGAATAGAAAGTTATGTTCGCATAAAATAAGCAGCTAATCCTTTGCCATTTTAAGTAAAGAAAACTGGTTATAACTGGATGTTTTAAAAGTGGTCTTAGCTCTTCATTTCTTGTCATGTACAAAAGAGCATCAGTTTCCGGAGCCAGAATTGCGTCACACTCTTTTACGTTATTGTTTGAAGTGTCGATGAGCGGAACTTTGCATACTTCGTTTTCAATGGACTTGTTAGGGTAAACGAGGAAGCTGTACTTCATATGAATTTCGTAGTCGTCGTCGCTTGGTCGTTCGCCGTTGGTTGTGATACACTCGTCCAAGTAGGTTTCCAGTGTTTTTGCGTTGATATCTGCTAGAGGCGGTTCGTTGAATCTATTACGTAGGCCCACGCAAGCTCCATGCCTCAGCAGTTCCAACACTGTTTCATTTTCCCCATTTCTAGCCGCGTAATGTAGAGCAGTATTATTTTTAATGTCTGGATGGTTGACATTAATGTTGATTTTTGAATTCTTCAATAATAATTTTAAGCAACCCTTGTAGTCAGCGTAAGGATTATTTGAATATGACCTCATATTCTTAACAGTGACCTGAATTAAAGATTCGCCGTGGACAGATTCAAATAACGTAGATTCGTTGTCAGCGTACATTTTAAGTATGGTGGAGTATCCATTTTTGCAAGCGAGTGCCACTGGACGGCTGGTCTCACCAGAACAAGTTGCATTAGGATCTGCACCTGCGTTGAGTAGAGTCTCGACCACTTTTTCAAAACCTTTTTCTGTTGCTAACTGCAACATTGTAAACGTACCATTGTTAGCAGCTAGCGCTGAACGATGCTCGTTGTTCTTAACGAGTAAAGTGAAGTCGCGAATAAAATTGTTCTCATCATGTCGGCTTAGATACGAAAACAACTTATCGCTGTTGATTACCTTCTCTGTCTCTGCCGAAGTGTCAAATTTGTCCACTAAATGCGGAAATGCCTCTTTCAAGTAGTAACGAGCTGTTTTGCCCCTTCTATCTTTGTATGTATCGATGTCGACTGGGTTTCGTGCGTAATCGATTATCATAGTTATAACTCTTTCAAGTCCTTGTTTGGCTGCGGAATAAACTGGCGTGACTCCTTTTAGATCAGGCGCGTTAGCGTCACATTCTGCTTTTAATAACAGCTCTATTATATCTTCGTAAGTTCCAAGATCCCTTTCTCGATCATCCTCTAAATCTTCAATCTTTTTTATCGCAAGCAATAAAGCTGTATTGTTGCCTTTGCTTCTAATATTGACGTCTATTCTGTCGTCATCCAAAATTGCCTTTAAACCCTCAATATTGCCATGTTCAACTGCGAAATGGATCGGTGCGCAAGCGAACGTTTCGTTCACTTTGTTCACTTCGACTTCATGTTGGAGTAAGAGTTTTAAATAAGGCAGTTTGCTGGGGTCCGATATTGCTAGTTCGAGGAATGTTTTGTTATCTGGGTATGGATTAACACATTCTAAGTCGACGGAGCCGTAGCTGAGTAACTTCTTGAATGTTGTGAAGTCGTTGGTACGCAAGGCGGTTCTGAGTAAAATTTGAGGATCTGTGCCGAACAGCGAGCTGCCTCGGCTCAACTGTCGCGCATCCATCTCGTATGTGTCCCGCGTCATGGTTCACGCCGCACTGGCATCTGTAAAAATAAAACAATAGCTTAAATAATAAGTGCCCAAACAATTATCTTGTTGAGCCAAATTGTTTTGATACTGTTGTATAGTATTACTACTCGTTCCACCGATTATTTAATTGAATTCAATTTGTTACATCTGGCGTACTTTCTCATGGCAGCGAAGCGTCGGTGTATTTAGACTTTACTTGTTTCGGTAATTTGTTGAGTCAACAATGTTTTTGATGAAGAGTGCTAAACGATTGTGCAAACATTCGTGAGAAGTGACCGTGGTACTGAGGCGGCATCGTTAGTTGTCTATAATCTTTTGTTGGGTGTGTTAACGGCGCTCACACTCCAAATATTAACACTTCGTTCGTCAAAATGGTAATTGTTATAAAGAAGGTCTGCGTAGTGCTTAAACACCAAAAGATTTGGAATTGCTAATATTAAAAGCTATAGAAAGATTGGAACTACGCGCTGTGCCCCGTTATTTATTTAAACATATAAGTTTTTATCATTATCGTCATCACTTCTTTATAAGGTTTATTTATGGAGAATTAATATTTGGCTTTAAAAAGCATCTTCAATAATATTCTTCCTTGTAACAAGTTTAAAATCTGAAAGTAGATTATTAAATCTACCAAACTATATAGATAAGTTTTGTGTTCAATAAACACTTTTTTTTGTAAGTTTTCCGTTGAACACTTTTTCACGCAACGGAACTGACACGGAGTATAATTTATCTTTACAACTCGAATACAAATGGAATTATTTACGGTAAATTAACACGATGTATTCTCGGACCGGTCTTAGTCGATTAATCAATGGGCAGTATTAAAGTCGGCTGATCGGCTGACTATGAACAGGTGGAACCGCTCTCAAACACAATAGTATAGATAAATCACTCGGAACATGATATCTTTACGTGCATTGGTAATGCCACTGCTACAAAATGGACGTACTCACTAGTGTAAGCTGTGTAAGTGTGCTTGTGTAAAATTTTATGTAAAATACGTTAGTCATCTGTTCATACAATGCTTACTCACACATGTGCAAATGCAAGTTCTAAGCGGTTAAGATATCACTCGCTTTTTTATATGAAATTGACTAAAGGAGATCACAATGCGCTATATATTTTCTATGTATATTAACAGTAGATTGAATCAACGTTGAGCTCGCGTTACATTGTTATTGCTATACAAATGTCTAACGGGGAGAGCCGCGGCTAGATCGCCCCTCGGTACTTACTTTTAACTATTCCATAGCAAATAGGTATTCAGTGAGTAACAAAGCCGATCAGTAGGTTAAAATTAGGGTATCTGGATACAGATCTGAGTTATCCAGATCCCCTAATTTCAACTATTCAAAAACTGAATTCTTCTATTTAAGATGTCGATCAGGGTGTACCAATCTATTTAAAAATCGTAATTCATCTATTAAAAACTCGTTGTTTAAACTATACCTAAACCTTTTCGAAAGTGACTTAATGTATTCGAAGTTGAATTCATCTATTCAAAAAGTCTTAATTCATCTATTCAAAAGTCGATGTTTTAAACGTCAAAGTTAATTAATCTACTTAAGTTATAAATGATTTTAATTTTATTTAATTTTTAATTAATAGTACCTACTAATAGTCTCCGGATATGGGAAGTAATCTCATAACGTTTCAAAGTCTAATGCACCGGCTGTCACTAAGGATTATAATTAAAAAGGCATAGAATCAGAATCAGAATCAGAATCAGAATAATCTTTATTCAAGTAGGTTTACAAATAATAAACTCTTTTGAAACGTCATAGTAGCGACTTAGCCTAAATTGACTGCAGGTTCAAATCGCGACCGATCAGAGAAGAACCTGTAAGAAACTCTGTCGGATGTCTTTTTTTTTTTTTCGACGTTCGCAACCTTTTGTCGTAAGGACTAAACATTTTATTACAAGCAATTCAGTCCCAAGCATTGTTATCATTAATATAGTCTTTAATACAATAATATGCTTTAGAAATTAGTTTACGCTTAACGTAACTCTTAAATTTATTTACTGATAGTTCAGTAACATTACTTGGGAGCTTATTATAGAACCTAATACAATTACCAATAAAAGAGTTTTTTATTTTATGGAGCCGCGTGAAGGGCACTGCGAGCTTATATTTATTTCTGGTATTAACATTATGTATGTCACAGTTCTTTCTAAATTTAGCGATGTTTTTATGAACATAAATAATGTTTTCATAAATGTATTGACTGTGCATGGTCAATATATTAATTTCTTTAAACTTATCTCTAAGCGAGTCTCTCTGGCCCATCTTGTAGACAGCACGAATAGCCCTCTTCTGCAGAACAAAGATGCTATTTACATCAGCAGCACTACCCCACAGTAAAATACCATATGACATAATACTATGGAAGTAACTAAAATAAACTAATCGAGCGGTATCTAAGTCTATTAATTGCCGAATCTTATTAACTGCAAAAACTGCTGAACTGAGTCTACCCGCCAATCCAGCAAGATGAGGACCCCATTGGAGCTTGGAGTCTAACGTTATACCAAGAAACACTGTATCATTAACTAGGTCTAGTTTGTCATTTTTAATAGTTACAGTAGTTTGACTATTTTTCACATTAGTAGTCATGAACTTTATACATTTCGTCTTTTTTTCATTCAGTAATAAATTATTAACACTAAACCAATCGACTACTTTTGATATAGCATTGTTTACATCGACATTAAACTGCTGTTGTCGTTTAACTTTGAACACAAGTGACGTATCATCAGCAAACAATACTATATCATGGTTGTCCTTTATAAGGTAAGGTAAGTCATTTATGTAGATGAGGAATAAAAATGGACCCAATATTGAGCCCTGTGGTACGCCCATTGAGACCAATGACCCAGGTGATCGTACTCCATTCGCGTCTACCCTTTGTATTCTCCCGTATAAGTACGTTTTTATTAAGTTTAGCGCAGTACCTCTAACTCCATAGTGGTGTAGTTTCCTGATCAATGTGTCATGGTTAACGCAATCGAAGGCCTTGGACAAATCACAAAAAATACCTAAAGCATCCTGTGACCCTTCCCAGGCATTAAAAATGTTTTTAATCAACTCAACACCAGCTTCGGTTGTCGAGCGACCCCGAGTAAAACCAAATTGTTTATTGTGTAATAAATTATTATACCGAAAATGTTCCGCTAACTGTGACAAAATCAATTTCTCAAATATTTTACTGAAAGTGGGTAGTATGGATATTGGTCTAAAATTTGTGGGGTCAAAAGTACTACCCGTTTTGAATAATGGAATTATCTTACTATGTTTCATAAGATCAGGAAACTCACCACAATCAACACAGTGATTAAATACGACCATTAAGTCAGATGCTATGACTTCAATTAAGGATTTGAGTACATGGACCGACACTCCCCAAAGGTCACTGGTTTTCTTTATATTGATTGAGTTGAATGCCTTAATTACATCCAAGGCAGTAACGCGCTTGAATTCAAAGTATATACTGCATTCAGGCACGTTATCTTCTAAAAGTACAATGGCAGACGCAGGCGAAGAGTTCAAGCACTTAGTCGTGGACACTGGTATATCGGTAAAAAACTTTTCAAATTCAATTGCGATATCTGGATTGGAATCTATTATTTTACCATCTACTTTTAAACGATAGTCGTTAATGTTCTTTTTTCGGCGACCTGTTTCTTCATTAATTATTTTCCAGGTCGTTTTAATAACATCAGAACTATTCAAGATTTTGTTACTTAAAAAATTTCGCTTAGTTATACGGCAGTCTATCTTGAATTGCTTAGAATACTGTTTGACATGTTCCTTAAACTCCTCACTCGCGTTATACCTCCGTTCCTCATATAGTTGATACAGTAGTCTTCTACGCTTATGTAAGTCCGCAGTAGCCCAGTCACTGAAAACCTTTGCACCACCAACCACAACCGATTTGGATGTAAATACTGCGTTAAATTGTTTCATGAATGTGTGAAAGAATGAGTTGTACATGTCATTGGGTCCCTTATCAGTTGTTAGAAAGGGCAAATTATGCACTAGGTTATGTCTCATTCTTTCCACACGGTCTGCAGTTACTGGCACAAAAAAAATAGAATGCAACTTCAGCGTAACACGAGCTGCATTCCAGCGAGCTCTGACAATTATATTTTAACTAGTCATCCGGCCTGGCTTTATTCTTGGATAGATTTTATTCTTCGATTTTGACTTTAGTCTGTCTGTATTGAATTAGTTTTTAAGATTTGCGTGAACATTCAAAGGCGAGAGGAACTTTAATTTAAAATGTGGCAGTTTAAACATGATGTTAAATAAACACTATACTAAAGTGTTAACATACCAAAGACGTCAAACGAACATAAATAAATGAACAACATGTTACTCCAAATATAATTTATTTAACGTAACTATATAAAATATACTTTACTTACATACTACCTATATCTATGAACACACACACACACACGCGAGCCTAATTTAAGTACTATAACACTTAAGCGTAAAGCTTAACAATTTAGGTACGTTTATAATAATGTGTAATTATTATACGTGTCCGATGTTATGGACTCCTCCATCTTTTCAATAATTCTTCGTGTCGACGCGTAAACATCGTCAAGGTGAATGTTTTTCACCACGTATTGCGCGCACAACTCAGCATCACACGTACATATTTGGTTATTCTGGTCTATTTTGTCACTATCAATTATTTCAATTTTGATAACTTTAATTGCACCGCTGCGATGTGGTTTTTTAACATAGGAGTAAACAGTCGGTTCTGATTTTCTTTTAAGGCCCAGTCCCAGCCGTCGTTCGCTCGCAGACTTTTTTTGTACCGGAGTGTCCGGTACAAAGTTGAAAAGATGTTCTGAGGTATCCTGAAATGATAAGTAGATTATTGTATATGGAGAAATACTTTTTTTAATTGGTATTCATTTCGTATATATCTCAAAAGATTATAATATGTAGGTACATGATTTTAATAGTGTATTTTTTTTTAATTGCTCTTTTTAGTTTTTATAAAGATGAATTATTTATTGTATTTAGTTAGTCTATATCGAATAATTGAATATTAGTTAGTTGCCATTTATTTTAATTAGGTAACTACCTATCACTCATTTATAAGATAGGATTTGCGTTAAAAATTCAACGAGATTTGTCAATGAGAAAAAAAATAAATCAATGATAAGATATTTAAGAAATTTAAATGAATATAAAAATCACAAATAAAATATATTTTACAAATTATTTACTTACCGACATACTGCTAATACGACCGTGCACTAGTTAAAATATTTTTTTAATAGATTTGATTATGTAATTTTCGCGATTTATATTAGAAAACCAAAGTGTTAATAGAGTTGAAAATCTGACAATTAGTACACATTTCATATAAGGTGCGATCGGCGCCAAGAGTAAGATGATTCCGTCTGTGTTGACATCATATATAACATGATGAATTTTGTCTGCTTGTACGACACATTATTTAATTATAAGTGTAACATACTAACTCTAACCAAAATTTTAAAAGTTGAATCTGAACCCTTAGTAACGGCTAGAAGTAGTTTTTTGGGGGTTTAAATGTACACAAGCAAAGACACAGAACAATATTAGTATTTCGAATCCAGATTGAGATACATATCAGTAGTTGCTATTTCTATTTGGTTTTTTAAATGTATAGAAGCAAAGACACTGAACAATATTAGTATTTCAATTCCAGGTTCTTATGAATGTTTTGTTGAACCTACCTTAAAGACTCACAAATAAAATCGATTTTAGATTAAACTAATCAAGTGATTCCCCATTATGCTGCATTTCTCGTTATGGGATATATATTGACAGTGCATTTTGTCTATAATTTGAAATAAAATTATTGTATTATGGGCATGGATGACGTAAAATCAAGGCGTATATAAACCTTACTTCGAGCATCCAAGATCATTGCTCAGATCTCTATCCTTCAGGACAAGCTCTGCTGCTCGCTCAAGATCATCAAGAACCCCGTGAAGCACCCAACAACTGTCAAAATGTAAGTACATGTATGTGTATTACGTTTGACGACGCGTTGACCAAGTTGATAGTGATCCAGCCTACGAAGCTAGCGGTCCTGGGTTCAAATCCCGGTAAGGGCAGATATTTGTGTGATGAGCGCGAATATTTGTTTCTGAGTCATGGATGTTGTCTATGAAATTAAGTACCCATAGTACAAGCTTCGAGCTCAGTTTGGGACTAGGTCAATTGGTGTAACATTTGTCTCTTGATATTCATATATATTATTTTACTTAAATCTGTTAGGTATATATTTTAAATAGAATACATTTATATCATTTCATGGGTTAAGTAGTTTAATACACTCTTCGAATCATCAAATTATGCAGTTATCTATTCGAAAGCAGTTGTAAATTATAAATACCTAATAGATCTGCTATTCATCATTTAATAATAGATTGTCTTGTTTATTACTGTATACTTATCACTTTCAAACAGAATGTACATCTATTCATGACATGTATGTTTTATGTATGTCTATTCATGACATTTGTATCGCAATATTAATACTATTTATTTTATCCTGTAAAGTCATCTATTCGAAAATATCACAATTAGAATGCAAGTACTTTTCATTCATGTCTCTATATTTTTTTATTTTTTTTTTAAATATAGCTTAACAATATTTTATTAGATGTTATTTTGAACACAATTACAGGTTTTGGTATTTTTTTTATGCTCCTATTTATTCGTGTATATTTTTTTCTATTTCAGGTCTCTAGCCCAAGATTTATTCTTTTCTGACGACGAGCGTGAAACAGAGCTCAAGACAAAAAACAAAAAACACAGCAAGCGTCCTCGGTGCGAGAGTACTGAGCGTTCTATCCCATCGGCTTCGACTTCGAGTAAGAAGAGCAACGAGTCCACTGCTTCAAAGAAAAAGAAGACGGTTATCAACCCTATCACTGCTCCCATGAAGCCAACGATGTCAGATTTGTTCGGCAGTGACAGTGACGAGGACAGTGTCAAGGTTCCATCTGAGCCAAAGAAGGGTACGCCGATTTATTCTTATTTAACCAGAAGGCTAGCTAACGGTGTTTCACGGCAAATGAGTGAAAGTAAAACTGGATCTCATTACATAGAGTTAAAAGTGTACTCATGTAATGATATCGAGCATATACAGCCTATGAATCGGTGGCGGCATAGTGTCCTAACTATAAAAAATAGAACAGATACCGACACTGAGGCTTGGTCCCGCCTCACGGAATTTGTTGCTGCCACTCGAAAAGAGTTCAAACATTGTCCCGCAACTTTTAACAATACTTATTATTAGAAAGTTAAATTGATGTGTAATTAAACAATAAACTTACTTATATTACTATACCTACTTCATTTATTCAATTATGTTTAATATAATAAAGTCTTTAAAATTGAAATTGTATCTTTACAGCTAAACTATCATCCCCTGAGTCGAGACGAAATCTATTTATGAAATGTGATAAATGTAATGTCGCAATTTCGAAAGATAAATATAAATATCATATGAGAACGAATATACACAAGAAAAATTGTTTGATAAAGTCCGAGTTCAGAAATATCGACATTATTGCTAGCGCATTTAAAAACAGAATCGTAACATATCGCATCAATCCCGCAAATGAAGTCGAGCACCTCACCCCCGAGGCGTTCCTGTGCGACCGTCAAAATGATGTATTAAAAGTTATAAATTTATCACTGCTTAAACACACATGCATTAAGTTAAATTTTGAACTGTTTGCTATCTTCGAGTTACCTCACTCGGGCACGAAACAGTTGAAATCGTTTATTACAAAATATGATTGTGTATTTAATAACAGTGATACTAATGAGTTGTATTTGAATGCTTTAGAAACATTTAAAGAGAAGGTTACAGAATTTGAGCATTGCGAATCTGGTTGGTCTCTTGTTTCAGTGAGTCATTTAGAATTAAACGTTAATAAATACTGTCCAATGCGAGGCGGTACATTTATAGAGTTGCCTGCAGTTGTAAAAAATAATAAAAGTTGTTTGAATATACAGAACAAAGATGAACACTGTTTCTTATGGAGCATTGTCGCTGCATTGTATCCCGCCAAGAGTAATGTATGCAAAACAAGTTCATATCCACATTATTCAACTGTTCTTAAAACAGACGGAATGTCTTTCCCTCCATCGTGTAAAGATGTTAAATTATTTGAAGACATTAACGATATCAGTATTAATATTTATGGATTAAGTAAAAATAACTCAGTAACTGGGCCTCTATATTTAAGTAAAAACCGAAAGAAAAACCATGTTAATTTATTATATTTTGAACAAGGAACCAAAGGTCACTACTGCCTTATTAAAGATCTTATAAAATTAGTACGACGACAGTTTAGTAAATATAAAGGTAAAATATATATGTGTGAAGCATGTTTACGGTTTTTCTGTTCTGAAAATATATATATATCACATAATTGTTCACAAGTTTTAACTGAATTACCTAGAAAGAATAGTACACTCCAATTCAAAAATTTTGATAGACAGCAAAAAATCAATTTTGTTATATATGCCGATTTCGAAAGCTTATTAGTTAATTGTAAAGATCATAATACTGGAAATACCCGAAATTTTAAAATTCATCAACCTTCATGTTTTGCATATTATATTTGTTGTTCGCATGATCCACACTTAAACAAATTCGTAACATACAGGGGGTCGGATTGCGTGGAGGTATTTATTGAAAGATTGATCGACGATGTTAGACGCTTATATAAAATTTTAAATGTTAAAAATCCAATGTTACAATTATCGGAAGAACAAGAAAAAAAATATCGGAACGCTACAATATGTCACATTTGTAATAATTTATTATTCGATGATAAGGTTCGCGACCACGATCATGTTACAGGTGAATATAGAGGCCCGGCTCATTCACGTTGCAACTTAATGCTTAAAGTGTGTTCATTTATACCAGTAGTCTTTCATAATTTAAGTAACTATGACTCACACTTGTTTATCAGGGAATTAGCTAAACACAATGGAGCAATTACAATTATACCAAAAACGAAAGAAAAATACTTGTCAATTACTAAATACATTGAATGTAAGGACTATAGTCGTTCAATACAAATTAAATTTATAGATTCATTTCATTTTCTGAGTTCAAGTTTAGACACCCTAAGTAAAAGTTTGTCCGACAAGGATTATATTTATTTAACAATGATGATAGACAATAAAAATCTACATTTACTTAAAAATAAAGGTATTTATCCATACGATTATATGGATTCCTGGCAAAAATATAACGAGACATCACTTCCAGCAAAGAATAATTTTTATAACACTTTGAATTTGAAGCATATAAGTGACTTAGAATATACTCATGCACAAGCGGTGTGGAAAGAGTTTAAAATTAATTCCCTTGGTGAATATACCGATTTATACCTTAAATGTGATGTTCTATTGCTCTGCGATATATTTGAAAATTTTAGAAACATAAGTTTAAAATACTATAAGTTAGATCCAGCCTATTATGTAACATCACCTAGCCTGAGTTGGGACGCCATGCTACTTTCAACGGGCATTCAACTTGACCTAATCGATGACGTTGAAATGTATCAAATGCTAGAAAGAGGAATACGTGGAGGATTAGTTCAGTGTTCCTTAAAAAATGCTAAAGCTAATAATAAATACTTACCAGGATTTAATGATTTCGATCCGTCTTCTTATTTGATATATCTAGATTGCAACAATCTATACGGACATGCAATGACTAAAAGTATGCCTGTTTCAGACTTCAAATTTTTAAACGATGATGAAATTAAAGATTTTAGTATTTTCAAAGTACCGGAAAATAGTGATATTGGCTATATACTGGAAGTGGATCTGGAATATCCTGAAAATTTACATGATTTACACAGTGAATTACCATTCGCTCCAGAGAAATTTATTCCTCCAGGAGGAAAATCTCCAAAGTTGATTGCGAATTTATATGACAAATATAACTACATCATTCATTACAATCATTTAAAAGAATGTTTAAAAAATGGTTTAATTTTGAAAAAAATTCATCGTATATTAAGTTTTAGGCAAACCAACTTTCTAAAAATATACATTGATTTGAATACCAAACTGAGACAAGGGTCTTTAACTGATTTTGAAAAAGAGTTTTTCAAACTGATGATAAATGCAATCTTTGGGAAAACTATTGAAAATAGACGCAAACAGGTAAATGTGAAATTGGTAACAAAGTGGAGTTATACTGATAACATTACAAATAAACGAAACGGAGCCGAAAAGCTTATTTCTCGACCTAATCTAAAGAACATTTCAGTGTTCTCTGAAGACTTTGTAGCACTTCAATTTCGCCTAGAAAAAATTAAGCTAGACAGGCCAATCTATATTGGATTTTCGGTCTTAGAATACGCAAAGCAACATCTATACAAGTTTCACTATGATTTTATTAAAAAAAAATACAAACAAAATGCAAAACTCTGTTACACAGATACTGACAGTCTGCTTTACTTGGTTTTTACAGACGATATTTATCGAGACATAAAGAGTCACCAATCAAAATTTGATACCAGCAATTTCGAATTAAATAATCCTTACTTCATACAAAGACTGAATGCTAAAATTCCAGGTTTATTTAAAGACGAACTTGGAGGAGATATCATTAAAGAATTCGCTGGTCTTAGAGCAAAACTTTATTCCATCGAAACTATGAAAACACGAATCAATAAAGCTAAAAGTGTTCCTAAGTGTATATCCGAAAAATTTACATTATCACTTTACAAACACTCATTATTTAATGATAAAAATTTTAAATGTAAAATGAATTTCATTAAGTCAATTAAGCATGTAATTTACTCGCAGGAAGTAAATAAAACTATAATAAATAATAATGATGATAAAAGGCAGATACTTTCAAATAGGATTGATACAATACCTTGGGGCCATTGTAAAGCTATGCTTTAGTTTACAATTACGTAATTAGGTATTTGACTTTGTTTATTTATGTTTGTAGATATTGATTGATAAAATCTATAAATAATGTATTAGATGATAATAAGTTAATAATATATTTCCTATTTGTAATGTGTGTTCATTGTATTTCCAAACTTGTAATAGATTCATTAGAAATGTGATTGTTTTGTTCATATTCCCATTACCAATTATAAATTCCCTTCAATACATCAAGTAGGCACACCTAGACTAGAAGCCTATATAAAGCATTACAGTATACTTATTTCGCAGTCACGATGAAGTTCGTTAAGCATACTCAAACTCTTGAAGTAAATAATATAAAAGTGGTACAGCATGCTCGAAAAGTAAAACATAGTACACTATTTCCTAATACAATTCGCTGTATAATATGTGGTCCTTCCAACTGTGGCAAAACTAATATCATGTTAAATTTATTGTTACATGAAAATGGGTTAAAGTTTAGACATATATATTTATATTCAAAGACAGCCTTTCAACCAAAGTATCGATATCTCCAGCTTATCATGAAGAGCATTCCGGAAGCAAAGCTTTTTATATATAATGACAATAGTGAGATTATTCATCCCAATGAAGCCTTGACTAATTCAATTATGATTTTCGATGATGTTGCTTGCGAAAACCAAGTAAACATTCGAAATTATTTTGCTATGGGAAGACATAGACAGATTGACTGTTTTTATTTATCTCAGACTTATTCAAAAATACCCAAACAACTGCTCAGAGACAATGTTAATCTATTGATTGTATTTAAGCAAGATGATATCAATTTAAAACACTTATACAATGAGCATGTTAATACTGATATAGATTGGATAAAATTCAAAGAGCTTTGTACTACTGTGTGGATAGATCAATATAGTTTTCTTTTCATAAATAAGGATTGCGCACTAAATGAAGGAAGATATAGACGCGGATTTGACACATTTATTTACTTTTAAACTGGTTATATAACCTTGTTTTTATTTACAAAACTCATTTTAAGTCGAGAGTCTGGATTGAATGGCTGAGATTAAAGTTTCTAAAATGGATATAAATTTAAAAGAGCAACTTATAAAATCAGTAAACAAGATAAAAAACAAGATAACTATGATTAAAAATGAAGAAGATGAAGCTAATATTAAAATGAAAAAGGTTTTTAAATCGATAACAGATCCTTTGGAAACACTGGTCAGTATAAATGGGAAAGTTAAATCACATGTTAATACTCCATCATTGATGGATGTGAATAATACAAACGAAAATTTGAACTCGTCTGCAGGATACGAAAATTTTAAAGACTTATTAAATGCCGATTCTAATCAACATTCAGAATATTATGATTATACTGATGAAGATGATGATAAAAAATTGATAAAATCAAGTGACGACACACTCTTGTCTCTAAAAAAGGAAGACATGATTGATATGTACGAAAACATCAACGTACCATTCGGTATTCGTAGTGTTAATAAGAAACTTATGATGGGAAACACTCCTGTAAGCTTATCATTTATTAATGATGCTACGAACTGTCAAAAAAAATACGTGGTTACCATAAATAATAAAAATTATGACTTAACCGCGGGTTTGAAGGAGCTTTTAATGCGCAACAAACCTGATCTTAATCTTGTAACTGAAAAAGATAAAACTGAGTACAAAGAAATGTTAACTAAAACAAATGTGCACAAACGGGACTGGGACCCAAACGGACAATTAAAAGGTGACAAAGGACTAAAATATTGTAAAATTATTAAACCTTTATTTGTTCAACCGAATGATGCAGATGAAGGCGTGCGGAAACAAACGCAAAAATTAAAAATTGGCGGTTATTTACCTGAATTAAAACAGTATAAAAATAATACAGATTATATTTATTGGGATGATCCGAACGAGCTGATTGAAAGACTAAAACTTTTAATCGCATCTAGAAACGCAGGTAACAGCAATCACGATAATGAAATTATGTCAATCATTGAAGAATTAAAGGAGGCTGGTATTATAAAAGAGTAAGATTGTTGAACAATCGTCATTTTGATAAGTAAACTAAGGCATATTAGACATGAATATCAAACACAATATCAAAATTGGTAACATTGATAATTATCAAATTTTAAGTAATAAAACCTTGGCTGTGGAAGAGTCTGGTTTGTATAATGGTGTTGATAAAGAGTATGTTGATAAAATAGTAGAGGATTGTTTGAAAAAAGTGTCATATCTCACCAAACAAATTGTGATTTTAACACAGCAAGTAAAAAAAGTTGAAAAAGATATTATGTATAAAGAACTTGAAGAAAAAGTTAGCAAGCATCTTGGGTGTAGCATACGTTATAAATAAAGATCTTGTCATCAAAATTAAAAATTAAAAATAATTAACAAGCACTATGAGCAAAGCAGATGTTGTAAATGAAATTCATAAAAATGTTAGAGTGAACTTCCCTCGGAGAAGTGTAATATTAAAAGATATAGATGATCTCTGGCAAGCAGATTTGATAGACATGCAGAGTACATCAAAATGGAATGCTGGGTATAAATACATATTGGTGATTATTGACGGTTTCTCGAAATATGCTTGGGCATTTCCACTCAAGCGAAAGACTAAAGAAATTGTTTCTAAACAGTTTCAAACATTGTTTGCAAAAGGGCGTTTTCCGAAAAATTTACAAACAGATAATGGTACAGAATTTTATAATAATACATTTAAAAAAGTTACTGAAAAGTACAATATTAATCATTACTCTACATTTTCTACAAAAAAAGCATCAATAGTAGAAAGATTTATAAGAACTCTAAAAAATAAACTGTACAAGGAATTTAGTTTAAAAGGCAATTATAAATGGATTGATGGAAATCTTGACAAGAAAGTTTACGAATATAATCACACTTTTCATAGAACTGTAGGAACCCGACCATCAGAAATTAATCATAATAATAAAGCAACTGTATTACAGAGATACATTAACAATTCAATGTCTAAGAAAATACCAAATCGCAAAAGAATTCAAGTCGGAGATTTTGTAAGAATCAGTAAATATAAAGGATGTTTTGAGAAAGGGTTTACACCTAATTGGTCTACAGAAATATTTAAGATTACAAAAGTCCAACCCACTAAGCCTACTACATATTTATTAAAAGACGCAAGGTCAAGACCTATTTTAGGAGCATTCTATGGTCAAGAAATCCAGAAAACTGCATATCCTGAAGTGTATCTTGTTGAAAAAGTTTTGAAAAGCAAAGGAAACAAAGTATATGTAAAATGGTTAGGTCTACCGTGTAGTGAAAACAGCTGGATAGATAAAAGTAATCGATTGTAAATGTAAATGGCGTGTATAAATATAAAAAAAAATCGTTTATCTACTCATTAGTATTCGGTTATTTAAGCAAACAAGAGCTTTTTATACAGAATATTGAATATTATTTTAATTAAATTTTTACCGAAAATGAAACGCCGAGAAATAAGTTTCGATAAGGCAAATAAGAAGCAAAAGTTACCAGCAAACACTCAGAAAATCGGAGCTGGACTAAAAAAAAGATTTAATAATATTGTTTCGCACGCTAAAAGACATATTCGTAATCTGAAACCCAAATGCAAGAAAATGTTAACGGAATTAGCATATGCAGCTGCTCAAGAAATAGCTTCCGAATTGCCTATACAATTACCTCGAGTGATACCTGTACCTAAAACTGGTGGAGTCCTACCATTAATTCCTATTTTTGCCGGCTTATCAGCTGCGGGTGGTTTAACCGGAGGTGTTGCTGGAATTACTGAGGCTGTGCGTCATTATAAATCAGCTAAAAAGCAATTCACAGAGTCAAAAAAACATAACGTCAAAATGGATTCAATGTGTATTGGAGGAAGATTACATCTTAAACCGTACAAGGACGGTTTAGGAATTTATGTTTCAAAAAAAAAAAAAACACCCAGAAACTAGGCTACCCGATAGAGCATTAAGTAATATCGATATACTAAAGCACTCAAAAAGTATTCCTCATTTTCGTGGTGTATATATGAGAGATGAATTACCAGAAGTGCCATGGCCGATAGAATGCGGCGTTATCAATTTGGATACGTCTAAAAATTCTGGTACTCATTGGGTAGCGTATGGAAAACTTAATGATTACATCGAATACTTTGACAGTTACGGTAATTTGAAACCACCAAAGGAATTTATAGCATATGTCGGATCTAATATTCGGTATAATTATAAAAATTTACAAAGAAACCATTTATATCATTGCGGGCATTTATGTTTGAAATTTCTTAAATCATTTTGGGACAATAGATATAAATAAATAATAAATGATAAATATATCAAACAGTAATTCTCTACAATAAAAATGACATGTTAAATGAGTATTATACATTCCTTTATGAGCAGTGTTCAGGATTGGATGTTAATTTCTTAATACTAATTAACCAATTTAATTTAAAGGTTTACTATCTGTGTGCTAAATTAGGCATGTATGTTTTTAATAAAAACCCTAACAAAATCAAAAAATCCAATATTCAACTGCCGATATTCAAAGAAACAAGACGCTTGAATACAAGGATTAATATTACTAGAAGCAATAAAAAGTTTCTCATTTCTCTTGGTTTCAAATTATTAAAATAAAATGTTGCAAATTACCGATTCACCACAACAAGACAACTCTATCGAAAGCTATGAAATCCACAGTTACAATCCCTACAGTCATAGCTTTAAAGAAAACGATGAAATCAGAATACCTATTCATCAGCAAGATGTTTACGTACTACCATCTGCAAGCTCCATATTCATTGAAGGCCATGCGACGGTGTCCGGGTTAGATGCAGCGGGGAAAGTAATATCGAAGGATATTAGTTTTACAAATAATCCAATAATGTTTTTATTTCAAGATATAAGATACGAACTGAATGGTGTTGAAATAGATCGCATTAAAAATGCTGGAATTACAACAACAATAAAATCTTATATATCTATGAATGATGGAGAGAGTAAAAGTGCACAATTATGGGGTTGGAATTTCAATGGAACCGTGCAAAAGAATGGTTATTTCTCTGTTATCATACCATTAAACAAAGTGCTAGGGTTTGCGGAAGATTACAACAAAATTCTCGTTAATTGTAGGCATGAACTTATACTTCATAGAAGCAATTCTAGTTTAAATAGTGTTTTGATTGATAAAAACGAAAACATTGAAATAGAAGTACAAAAAGTTCAATGGCGCGTACCACATGTTAAAGTTTCAGATCGTAATAGATTACTATTACTCAAGCATTTGGAAAAAGATCGAGCTGTACAACTATCTTTCCGAAATTGGGATTTATATGAGTATCCTCTTTTACCTAGAACCACAAAACATTCGTGGTCTGTCAAAACTGCCTCTCAGTTAGAAAAACCAAGATATGTGATATTTGGTTTGCAAACAGATAGAAAATTTAACAAAATGAAAAGTTCGGCTCTGTTTGACCATTGTAACATAACAAACGTGAAGTTGTTTTTAAATTCGCAGTACTTTCCTTATGATTCACTCAACTTACAATTTAGTAAAGACAAGTACAGTATATTATATGAGATGTATGCCAATTTTCGTCAGTCGTATTACAACACCAGTATCGATCCCTTGCTTAGTTTGAAAACATTCGGAGTAAAAACTACACTTTTTGTTATTGATTGTTCGAGACAAAACGATACACTGAAAACCGGGCCAGTCGATGTGCGATTAGAAATCGAGTCGTCAGAAGACATACCCGAGAATACAGCGGCTTACTGTTTGATCTTAAACGATCGTCTTATTGAGTATAAGCCTTTAAGTAACATAGTTCGAAAAATATCATGAAAGTGATTATGGATGTTCAAGGCTTTAAAAATGAATACAATCAATTTATTCCAAAAGAAATAGCAATGATCTACAAGAATAGTTTTCTTGTATTATTGATTAAACCACCATTTCCATTTTATGACTTAACAAAGAAAGAAAAATTACAAGTTGCGTGGATAGAAACAAACCGAGGAATTTTATGGAATGAGGGATATGTACCGTATTTTAATTATAACAGATCGTTATTAAACTTTTGTAAAAATAAACGAATTTATACAAAAGGCAATGAAAAAGTGAGGTGGTTGAAGGAGATATTAGAAAATAATAATGTTTATGATTTAGAAGAGATTAAGTGTCCTAATTTAGAAACACTTCATGAAAAATATGCTTCATCATCTGATATCCAAAATTGTATTTATCATTCTAATACATGTGCATTCAAAAATGTAACTTGCTTGAATAAGTGGTGCTTAGAAAATAGTTTTTATAAATAAACGTAATATAATGTGTAAATATGTGTTTGATTTTCTTCTGTACTTTAAGAACGGTTGGTACTTAAAATGATGTCATACGAATAATCGATTACTGACTTTTATTAGGAGCAATGTCAATGTCAAATATCATATAGAAGATGTACGTAATCCTTGTAAGCAGACTAAATAATACGGAAAATAGTTAAATTCAGGGATCGTATACCAGTATTCTTTTCATACAAAAATACCGGTATACAATTTCGGTATCTCGCTTATTGTTAAATATTTTTGCTCTTCAAATAATTTATATAATAGAATAGTGGTATTACCCAATTTACAGTCGAAAATATCAAGGAAATAATGCAAATTCAGGAAGATATTTCAATTTTAATTAATACCGGTATTGATCCCTGGTTAAATTAACATTTTGAATACAAGTCGACTTCTTAAAAAGTCGAATCTACTTGATCGACTTCTTAAATACATTAATTCACTTCTCATTGTGTATGATTTGATAAGTTCGAAGAGGATTTATAGTTTAAACAACAACGTTTTGAATAGATGAATTACGACTTTTAAATAGATCGGTACACCCTGATCGACATCTTAAATAGAAGAATTCAGTTTTTTGAATTGTTGAAATTAGGGGATCTGGATAACTCAGATCTGTATCCAGATACCCTAATTTTAACCTACTCCGATCGTATTAACCTTTGACAGGAGCATGGGATTTGCAGTAGGTACGAAGTGTATGTATGTATGTAAATACTTTATTGTACAAAATAAAACAGAAACAATACAATGAAGATACAAGAAAATAATATACAAAGGCGAACTTATCCCTTTAAGGGATCTCTTCCAGCTAACCCTTGAGAGATTGATAAACGTGAAAGGATAAACATACTTAAACTTACATAAACTACATTTATGTAAAGGACAGTTGATACAATATTTCATAAGCGCTGTAGGTGGTTACTAAAAAAAAAACACATTAAATGTACCACCTTTCGAACTATAGAAAATCGTAGAATATTGATTACCTATCCTAAAAGTTTCTATTCTATCCGAACTTGTAAGTGACACCCTGTATGAACAATTTAAAGTTGTTGTCCTATTGGTTAAATTTTTAACTAGAATTAGGGAGGGTGGTTTATTAATAATTATCCCTTATTTCAATTATGTCATCAATAAAAATACAATTGATTCGCGAGTCATTATGTACCGACATAAGCAAAAACAAATACGGCTTACTTACGTTTAATTTCATCAAGTTCGTATGTAGGTACCTTCCCGAAAGGGATTCTCTTTATAGTAGCTGTTAAAGACCACTTGCGATGTAAGTACGTGTTTTATTATTGTGTTATAACGTTCACTCGAACACATGGAGTATCTCATTGCGTTCCGATGACCGAGCACTTGTATTGTTCGGGCACTTTATGGCTCTTTGAACTTTACGTTTTCATCTTTATTTTGAATCCGCGCGGCGTGTCGAAGCGAAAAGGCCAACTGGTGTTTAGTTACTTTAAAAATTCCTTGCTGACCATCGAACTTCGAGGTTTATGAAAAATTACATAACTGCTGCGGCATTTATTTTTTGAAGTTAGAACTAGGTATTTAATGTTTTCTGCATTAAACTCGCACAAAAGGGCGGAGCGTTTTTTCTTTCTTATTTACCTCATTATTTAAACATTTTTTTAACCTAATACGATATAGGTACAAATGGCGGACTTTATGCCTTCAGGTATCTCTACCGACACTGAAACTGAAATTACGTAACTTACTTTCCGGTTACCGGTAGTTATATTTGATGACATAAGGACTGGCCTTTAAATTTACAAGTCGTTAGCTTAATACAGATGAGGAGTATTACCGAAAACGGCGACTTTTTTTGGTGTTATATTTTCAGGAGCTACGTGATGACGGTTAGTCATCCGCCTACTTGTTAGTAGGTACATATAACAGCTAAGCCGAAGACAAATATTATTCTAACAAGACCGGCTAGCGTAGCCAATTGAGCACCGTGAACTAATTGAGGATTATTCAAACCTGCTCAGAGTATACCTACCTTGAAAATCTTGAAAAATCGCCACAACGAAACACCCATGCTATTTATTATTACAGTTAAAAATACCATACCGGTGGTTGACATAATCGTGTACCTAGGTATAGTTTGGGTGCGGTTTCATGACCTTATTTTCTTTAAAAAAAATATTATACTTATATGGTATAGTAATGGTTTTTGATAGGAGGTTGAGACCGTAAAATCATCAATATATGATTAGCGATAAATAAGGACTCTTTGCTTAGGCATTATCTTACTCGGTTGTTGAATATATATTTTTAGAAGCTAGTCATAGTTACATCAACGAGATGTAACTTGTAAACAGTTTTTTTAAACACCGTTCCTACCAAAATAGTAGGTATTTCAATTTGCTGCCGATGAAAGTTTACATGTTTACAACAGCACATGCGGGTGCTTAGTATGCAAATTGTAAAACAAAGCACACGGACTGTACTTCATCGATTCATCAATGCTTCACTAACAACAATTATACTGCAATAAAATCTTGCCCAAATTAACCGCTGGGAAGCGTTAAAGCGAAAACGACCTCCTTTGTAATCAACATCATGATTTCAAGGTTCATTTTTGATTGTGGTTAGATAGAAATAACATAATGTAGTGCGTAAATCGGTCCAATTACTTGTTTCTAGCGAGAGAGACGCGAGTAGCATTAATTTAATGGTCTAGGAGAAATTTAGAGCGATTGCCCCCTCATTATAGCTCCCGTTTCGCCTGCAGCAACCGTCACAAGCTCAACATGTATGAGAGCTTAGATTCAATAAACAGTGTGTGTCGGCCCTTGATCACGTGGCCCTTTTAGTGCCTAGTTCTCTGATTGGGAGACAAAATTGACACGATCTCGAGTAGTTGGCATCTGAATGTGTTAAGTACGACTCAGATACATCATAATTAGTGCCGTGCCTCAATGCCCGACTGCCCGTTGGTCATCAATGTAACTTTTTGTGATCAGAAAAATTACCAATCGGTAGCGATATGTTGCCTTTGCTTTACTGTGAATTCCTTTTCTTGGTAATACTTCTTTTGGCCCTTACCCCAAAGTTTATGTTATGGTTATGAATTACAATTGGTGAATTTTAACTCCATTGGGTGCTTAAAGTACCTAGGTAGGGTTTGTCACTAGAATTGCAAATAATAAAGAGCCTTTACCTTTCGCAGCCGGTAACAACTCTTTTTCAATTGTTAACCAAATGTGGTAATGCATAAATACAATAAGCTAAATAGATTATCGGCGCATTATGACGTGCATGCGCCGAATAGCTGATAACGATACGCTAACTGGTTTGTTAGAGCTGAGTATCCCACTTGATTAAATACATACGCTCTTTGTAGCGTCCAAATCTTTCTTTAAGAGTAGATAACTTTGCTATCAGATATTTGGCATTTAAGCGCCCTTCAATTATGCTGCATGTCTTTCAAGTTTCAAAATTGACCTTTTGGCTATTTATAGTTTAGATTGATTTCCCGATTACAAATTCAAATAAACGATTTGATACACTGCTGTTAGAGCGCTTTTAAGCCATGTACCTACGTGCGGTCGAACTCATAAGTTGCTGTACATTTTAGTTCCTTTTCGCAGTAACGGTTTAACCTTTAATAAGACAGAGGCTCTTTATTGACTTCATTACAATAAGCTAAAATTGAACTTTACTACCTACATTTTAGGATACAATTTTAATTTTATTTTCCCGAAATATAACATCATCTATTATTACTTTTTAGAGACTTGTGATTCCATGACTGTATTTCATTTTGGTCTAGTATTTTTACTTTAACGGGGCCTTATAAAGGCTTAAAGTGAGAGCGATAGCTGCGACACGGTCCTAAAATGTGCAAGAGTTCGACCGTACCTACCATAAAGCTTACTTATTTATAAATAAATAAATTAATTTACCCCGTGTGGTTGTCGGGTTAGAATAGTGTCACTTCATGTCTTCCCGTGGGTGTCGTAAGAGGTGACTAAGGGAATAAGGGCTTGTAGTACTGTTAGCTGTGTTTGCAACCTGTCACTAATACACTAGTAAACTTCTTGGCCTGATTATGTAAAATGTGGTTACAGATATATAAACAAGACTTTTTAGAGTAGTTAGTATTTCTGTAGCCCTGCCTATCCCACTCTGGGAATGAAGGCGTGATGTAAATAAATTCAACAGAGTCTCATCTATTCTACGAACTAATGGGAAAAAATGCTGAAACATGATTTCTATTGGCGTATCTATCTATCAATAGCCCCCATCGCTTTTATTTGAATAGTGAATATGTTTATTTATACAACACGTCAAACGTTATTTGATTTATGCTCTAAACGGTGTTTCCAAGTACACAAAAGAACCATTTTACGAAATCAATATGCTAACTTAACTTTAGTATGAAAAGCATAGGTTCTCTATTTTCAATTTGTTGTATTCTCTGATGGTGCTCGTAATTAGCCCCTTCCGTTGTTTCTCAATGGTATCAGTAAGCGGGTTTTATCTCGACGCTACCGACCGACCGACGCTACGCCCTAATTGTCGAGCACGCCTCCACAAACCACGGTGGAATTGGTGTTACTATAAATTAACAAAAAACTAAAGGTACCCTTTACTTACATGTACCTATACGAACATGGTCATATCGCTACTGAGGAAGTGAAAGCGGGTTTAAATTAATATAATGGGATTATACGAACGGCGCACGTTTTACAAAATTGAATTAAGAACGTGATTCAATATGCTGCTGTAATTTAAATAAAATAATTTGCTGCAACTAATTTGAGAGTTGCGGTAATAGTTAACTCTGTAAACCCGAAGTTTATCAGCTATTCCACGTCCGTTAGTCCACTTGTTGACTTCTGTTTAATGACCGTGACCACGCCTTGCTTTACTTAGTAGCCAGTCAATGACTAACGTATTGATATAGATTGGTTACTATATTTGTCAATTGTAGGTATTCTAAGCTGAATTATTCATGATTCATGTTAACGATTTAAAATAATTAATTTCTATTCTGCTAGTTAATTGTCAAGAATATGTGACGGACGGTCACTGTGACTCACGTTCAGGCGTGGGTGTGCAGGCTTTTCGGATACTTGTGAGTTAAAAAATATTGCATTCTGAGTCAACTTGCATGTCATGTTGATCGCCTTGACCAGTTTCGCTACAAGGGGTGTTATTCTCTTAAGCACATTACGTATCCGACGAATTTAAGTAGTCCCGTCAGAACATCCAAAATACATTTTAGCGCGTGTATTGTTAATAGAGAACATGCATGACAATAACAATTGAGTTTCATTGATACGATTTAGGAGAAAATGTATGTAATAAAAGCATGTAAAACGCAATACACTAAGTTTTGACCCGTTTATTAAGATTTTATACAGAATCAAAACTTGTTAAAAGAAAACTTCTTTTCATGTTTAGATTGTTCTTATCGCCATCCGCATTTTATTTACGTAATATTAATGATATTATTGTCAACATAGTAATTTACGAAATAAATCCAAATTTCTTTAAAAGGTCCTAATATTTTGAACAGCCGTGACGTCATTCCAGTCGTCGATTTTGTATAGAGTGTTTTTGAAAAGTGAAAAAAAATATGCATGTTGCCTATTATACGACATGGAGCTCAACGCACCTCTTATCACACGCTATTTATTTGTTTTTTGCAGGATCGCTGAATGCAACAAGATTATTAATGTTCTCTAAGCTCCTAACTAAGCTTGGCCAATTTTTTTCTGTTAAAATATAATCAGGTAAAGGTTACATAACACATCGTTGTGATGTGTCTAAAGGACTAATTCGGGAAAAATATTTATAAGAATATTTAATTTGCAGTGCTAGTCAAATTTCTGCCGTTTGTTTTTAAACTTCTCTTCTTTGTACATGTATGTTAACACTTCATTGTTAAAAAAAGAAAAACATGGTTGATACACAAGCGAAGTTTGAATGGTTGTACCTACCTACTGTTGATTCACTACGTAGAATTTCTTTTATATTTTCTTTCTTTTGTTTAATCTGTAAGTATGAGGTGTTTAATTAAGTGTTTTTGCATTTTATTATAAATTGTATGTTTATTTATTGTAACAAACAATAATTCACTGTGTATTGTTTATGTCAAAATAACGACCCATTCAATCCGATGCAATGATGATTTTCTACACAGTTTTAGTCGTCAAGTGTATCATGGCGACTCACTTTGAAAATTGACTTTGATGTTATGGTTACTGCGAGTTTAATGTCGTCGAGCAACTAGTTAACATAAACATTCTTAATTATGTTTAGAAAACTTTAGCCTCATTTTCTTAGATAAATAAACCACTTAAGCTAACGATGCTTGAATTTGTTATTACGAAATGTTTTCTACTGTGCCTCCCCGCGCATAATTTGCTCACTATTATGATTGTAAAGATCTTTATGGTTATGTCTTGCCATAAAGCCAAAATGATAATAAGAATATTGTAATGATGAATGCAGGTAGATATGTGGGTTTAAACAACTTAAGTTTGGTGCCGGTCGCGCAAGCAACCGTTTCTTTACATCCGGTACTTGACCAACTAAACAGAAAAAGCCTTCCGTTCCACACACGAAATTTTAATTTCAACACGCGTATCCAACCTCAAATACGTACGGCGGCTTTTTGTCAACTTCGTGCTTAATTTGCTTCGCCGTTAATACAGAGTCGTCTGTTGCCTTTCTAAGAAATCGTCAAATGGAGTTTCTAAAATATTGCCATATTGTGTTGGCGAATTAGTGGCTGATGTTATCTGTTAAGTACGATGTTGATAAATAAACAAATCTGTATCGTGTACAGTCGCAATGAAGACGCGTTGAAGTGTTTATTTAGAGACGTGCATTAAAAGTGCGACCGGAAAGCTTGTATTAATCGCGTTATTCCAAATCAACTCTCGGTACGTTATTAAGCACTCCTAATAGCCCATAAAGATCGAGCAATCTGCTTGGTCATTTACGACACCCTGAACCGAAGTACCTGCGAGAGAGAGCGTTTAAACTCTTTGAGCTATTTCGATTCGCTGGACCGGCGCGCGCGCTGTGCTAGTACGTACTTGTGATTAACAGTTTTTGCTATGATCTTAGCTGCTTTTATTCTTATTTATAATCTTCAACACTTTCGGAAAGTTGTTACGCACGTAGCGAGTTTTCTAGCATTTCGTTGTTGCATTGAACGCAATCGCTACCCGGTATCGCTTCTTTGTTTCTTCTGCTTCTTTCTTTGTGCTTTTGTTTTAGTCATAAGCTGAAATATTTGTGGACTGTTCGGGAAATTGACCCAAGTAGGTACCTACTTAGTTGTTTTTACTTGTTATATAATTACGTCTGCGATCCCCATGGCAAACAAACGCAGGCTTTGAAGTCCATATACTAACTTTACTGATACTCGTCGTGGGATCGTCACTGAATTACTTGTGCTAATATTTCTTCGTCGACATCAACAACATAATGTTCAGGATAGTGGAGACCAGGAAGTCTTGAGGCTACATTACCAGTTACCCGAAGTCTTATAAAGGTATTCCTAAAACTTGTACGTTTGGAAGTCTTCGAGAGGTAAAAACGTTCCTGGTATAAATTACGAGCCCTTGTTACGTCTCCGTCAGCAATTACATAAAAAATATGTCTGCGTACTCGTGGTTGGAAAACGACGTCATCGTAAAGTCGTTAAAATTTAAGGAACTGAACTTGAAAACTTAAATATCTGTAACTGAATTCACTATAACATTCGAAGCCAAATAAACGTGTCTTTAAAGCAAAAATTGAAAACAGACTAATTGAAAAATAAGCTGAACTAGAACTTCCTTATTTAAAATTTGATTATTTTCTCACATGGAGTGAGCAACTAATTTACAAGAACATTCTATATTCAAAATTCAAAATACTCCAACTAACGAGTCATTACACTAAACAACGTATGAAGATAAGGACTTTTTTTGAAAATACCTTAATTTTACTTTTATTTAAGTTTTCTTCTTTAAAATGGCACATGCTTAAAAAACCCGCAAGTCAAAGAAGTTTATTAAGTAATTTGTACGCGTAAATCGCTTTTTTTTTTGTAGACACGCAAAGTTACAAAATAATTTTTTATTTTCTTTTATCGCCATATCTAAGGAGGTTTTTTTAATCAGTCTAGCAGTATTAGGTAATTATTTTAATTTATTTTGAAGAACCAAGGTATTGCGAAGGCAAGACACTAAAAATTAACCCAATACAAGCTGTACAAGGTGTAAAATAAAATAAAAAACTGGAAAACAGTGATGAAAAAAAAGACTATCTCAAAAACCGTATACCTGATCACTGGTTCATTTGCTGTTTGCGACTAAAACTTTACCTTCCTTATTGCTGCCTTTAACACATACAATACAATCGAACTTAGTTAGAAGCTACCAAATGTCACGAGGCGATAAGTAATTTCTACCAAATTATGTCCATATTCGAGAAACCATTTACCAGGTAATATATGGAAGTCGATAATTTATTTAAGGACGAGTGTGAATACATTAAGTCTAAGAATCAGCCGGAGGTCCCTATTTGGCGTAACGACGCCGGGACGTGTAGGCGAATGTCGTCACCATTTTGTCAACATTTGCACCGTTTGTATATTCGAGCCCGCCGACAACTGATATTGAATATGGAAATATGCAGATAATGATCGCCTTTCCTTCCCATTGCTTATGTAATCTGATGCAAAACCGAGACAGGCATTGTGTGGTCTAGGGGGAAATACAGTATTACTATTTATCCGTACATAGTTTCAAAGTGATCTTGAACCAAACAAATCTCTGGTATTCGTTTCGCATAACTTAATAGTGCTTCACACGTAATTCTCAAATTAATCTTTAGAAACGGCTCATGTTTGACCAGTTCGTAAATATGCACATTAGATAACAGTATTTGAGGTTGCCCGGTAATCTGGTACGTGGATGATTAAACCGATTTTTATTGATGACTCTTCAATGTAACCGGCCTGTTTCTAGAATAGGTCGTCTCGGGTCACTCCGCGTCCGTCAAGTTAGTGTTTCAATTTTTTTTGCCTGTTAATTTGACCATCAATCTAGTTGTGAAATATATAGTGACATCGGCTACGTTCACACTAATAATTAGTTTATCATAACGTAGTATAAAACAAAGTCGCTTCCCGTTGTTTCTCAGTCTCTATGTATGCTTACATCTTTATAACTAAGATGCGGTTTTTTTAATAGATAGAGTGATTCAAGAGGAAGGTTTTTATGTATAATACTTTTACCCGGAGCTAAGCGAGGGCGGCTCGCTAGTATAATAATAAATGTTCTAGACGGTTTCACGCGCGATGAAAAAAATCTGTTTAAGAGTATCGTATGGAAATATGAAATTGTGTTCCAACGATGTTTGTACATTTTCATTGTTTTCGATACTTTGTAACATTGAAACCAAACCGCCAACCGAAACATGAGTTTAACCGTCCATGTTGGTGCTTTGTCCAACTAGGCTACACAAGCCTCAGAAGATATACACCATGATGTTAGAGTATCATATACAAACCTAAGCAAACCAGTTCCGTTCAACCCGATACCTGTCTAACCGCAAACTTGCATTGCAAAGCGCATTTGCAATCAAACGGCTCGGGTTCATTGTGTTAGAAATATATTTAAACCTTCACCGGATGTGTCTGTCCGCTGCAATATTGTAACTTGTGGCAATTTATCAATTATCCTCATCATGCCCTGCTTCCCGTGGTCTATGTATGTGTCCTGCATCATCGCAGTGACGTCATTGCGACCTTGTCCGAGGGCTCGACAGTCTACACATGTGATGATCTCTTTATGTTGACACCCACATTATGTTGTGTTATGACCGCTTTGAAGTTTAACTTGTTGACGACACAAGGATAAAGCATCGTTGTTCTGTGTTTACGGAAGTTAATTTATGCCCTTGCTGGCGATATTTAATTACAAAAAACATTTTAATAATTAAAAAGTTTTAGTAGAACGTATCGCTTAAATTTTGCAATGCTTACCTTTATAAACAAACTGAAATTAAATTGACCATTGGCCATATAACCAGATTACAAGAATCATTACGATGCTTCTGGATAAACGTTTGATACCAGATACCTTAGAATGACGGCGATAAACGGTAGCGCGGGTTTCAAATTGCGACGTACATGAAGTTTTTAATTGTTCCCAAAAATATCTCTGTTTACTTTGTTTTGTAAAATAGTAGCGCATATTTTAATTTAAAACCCACCTATGGTTACACAAATTTCCACAGTAATTCACTGGCCACAATCACTCTGTCACTGTTCACTTGCTTCGCATAGCGGCGGTGCGCTCGCGCCGCTCGGATTCGTCGGAGTGAGCGCGACTGTGGGAGGCGATCCTGCCACCGCCGCCAATTATCGGCCATGCTGCATTAATGACCAACAGATACACCTAATGGCCAGCTTTACTCATTAGAAAAGTTCGGATTAAGATAAACTTTGGGACTTTCAAAGAGCACCTAACTTTAATATGCGTAGTTTTGTAAGTTTCTCTGCTCCAAAATTATTATGATCTGGTTTTCATTGATTGACATTGGCCTTGTTGATCTCATGATGAGAAACTTTTGCCGAACATAGCATAGGAAGATGGGTTGCTGATTGTACAGTTGCGGTTAACCTTGAAACAAGCCTGACCTGTCTCAGATTGTGTATTAAATTGAGGTCAAAAACTGGATTTAAACCTCTGTTGGTGAAAATCATTGGTCAGTGTGTTCTGTATTTTTTAGCCTTAAACTTTTTGCTGTGGGCGGAGCGAGGTGTTTATTCGTAGGCGGTACCCTTAGCTCTCGCCACGCAAGGTTAGATTACTCATTGCTCGGCTTAATTCAATTCAAATGTTTCACTTGCATCCACAAAGAATCATTGTGGAATATATTTCAGGGTTGCTACTTGGTTTCACTTCCTACATAATATTGTTTAGGGAAGATTGATTTGCAACCGATTCCAAAGTTATATTTCGACAATGTGTTAGAATCATTAAAGTAATCCTTACATCGGATATTCAAATGAAAAACAAGAGCTTCACCTGGAACTGAAATAAATAATAAAGTTGCATGTTATGATATAATATGAACAAACCTAGTGAACGAACTATTGACGATTCAACTATACTGATCACCTAGATATTAGTTTATTCGACTGTACCTATATTAAATAAAACATTGCACTGCATTTCATAGTAAAATATTGTTATTTTTAGGTGAACAATGTGGATGAGGTCCTGGAGCGACACAGCGACTTTCTGGAACAGTGTCTTGGCGACTGCATGCTGACGAGCCCGCAGCTCCTAAAGGCCGTCACCACCCTGTGCCAGGTCTGCGTGCAGTTCTGCGCTTTTATACAGGTACGGTAAATAGAAAAAAATGCAGATAGAAGAAGGAGGAGCCGTTCAAAAGCTGACAAAACTTGAGAAGTTCCAGTCAGTGAAATGGAAAGACAGACATAATTTGGGTTGTACCTTGTTTTGTCGACACTCCTTTTATAGAACGTATCACTTCACAGAATTTTCATTTCATTGACAGACTTTTTTAGGCGCAGCAGTTGCGATTTTTTGATAGTTACAAATCTAACCCAACTTAACCTACGCAATTAATGTTTAAGATTACCTTAAAATAACAGGGTTTTAGCTTTCGACGAACTGAAATTCGGTGAAACAATACGTTCTATGAAATAAGTGTCGGTGAAACTAGGACACCCATAACTTTTCTGTCCATTTCACTGACTGAAGTTAACTGGTCTCTAAAGCTAATATGGCCTCAGAAGCTGTTAAAAAGTCACAATGATATTTATTTGTACAAAAAGCACACCCAGTCCTTATGTTTTTGTTCCATAAGATATCGTGCATCCACACTGACATTACCGCATTATTCATTTTTATGGTCAGGCCAGTCCTCTAATTTATCTCGAACAAAGATTAAAAAAAAAGGAATTCTTGACTCCTCGTATCGTGTCGGTATCCATGAGGAATTTGTTTGGGGTCACTTTCGCTTTAACTAGCCTTGTATCGACTTGAGATATATTCCAATTTTAAGATCACCTTGCTTCTAGATCGTAATCATATTGTTACATAGACAAACATGCATTGATGACGTAATAGTATCTCTAACTGGCAAGTGAACAATAGCTGTCATAACATCAACAATATGATTACGATATGGAAAGAGACAATGATCTAATGTGCAGATCGTCAACCGTTACCTGCTAACGAGATTCAAAGGAGGATTTTTGTAAAACGTTTTTAAAAACGTTTAACAACACCTTAAGGACACTTTATTCGTAGAATCAGACACGAGTTTGGTTTCCCTCCCACCCACTTTTAACAATGGTTTTAGATGATTTTCTTATTTGAATTAGTCACGCTGATATACGGCAGCTAAAGCGCTTGTGTCAATATGATTATCTTCCTGTGCGGGCTTTATGTGTGACACCTATTTGACGACACAATCAAATTGCACAGAGAAAAAATATATGTTAAGAATTGACTTGCAATGCATATTAATTTACAATACGATTGCTGATATAGCTGAGTAGGCTCAAATTTTAATTTGATTCTGTAGTAAAGTCACCAGCAATAATATATTTTCCTAAACTATTCTGAAATTCTTGGCCTGATTGTGCAAATAATTCTGTAACCACAGTTACAGAATTATTAACAAGCTGTTTTAGAGTTGTTGGTGCTTCTGTAACTCTGCCTACCCCACTCTGGGAATGAAGGCGTGATGTTATGTATGTATGTATTCTGAAAATATCTGACACGCTTAAGCGCGCTTATTGAATAATATTAAATTTTTGCTGGTGACTAAATCTATATATTCGCTTTTGACATGTCATCGTATTGATTTGAAGTAGGGCGCCGTTACTGTCATGTAAATAAAAGCGACCGTAACGGTTGACAATACGTTAACATGTCAATATGGTTTGACCGAGTAGAATAGAGCTCCAGTTATGCCACAATTACACTGAGTCGTTCGCCGCATGCGGCCAGCGAATTTGGTTCAAATCTGAACTTTAAATGAAGGTGGATCGATCCAATTGCGTTGACCGCATGCAGCGAGCGATTCAGTGTTCGGATGCGTTTCCACCAGAGCTGTGCAAGGTAGCGGAGTGGTGTGCGAGGAAAAAATCCCCCAATAGAATTCCTAGCCTCGCTCAGTGCAGCTCCGCTACCTCGCACAGTTTTGGTGGAAACGCGGCCTAGTTGTGGCATTACGATGCTCTGACTGCACAATGCTATGCTCTCGAATAATGTAGCTCCGAGCCGGGCTATCAACAACACTTGTTGTGTAGAACAATGAAAAGCACTTTGCAGTTAAGACATAAGGACACGGCTTTTGCGTCTGTGCTTCCTCTTTCTAACGAGAACCTGAGGGCACTAAAAATCCAATCAATATATTTTTTTACCAAGAAAATTCTGTAATCTTAATAATTTTGTTAAATATTAGATTTTATTTAAAATCGAACTTTGCAGCTTTACATAAGTTAAGTCTTTATTTATAAAAGACGTGCTTGTAAGGCCCATCGGAAATAACCTAAATAATACAATACAATACAAATATTCTTTATTGAACAACACATACAAATACAGCATGAAATGTAAAATACAAATAAAAACTTACTAAGTGAGTCAATGATAATGAAACGGAATTAAAACCTAGTGCAGGGGTGCGATTATTGAATCTCACCGAGGAAAAATTACTTACTTTAAAATCAATGCAGTGTGGTTCAATCTACTAGCGGGCCCACATTTTGGATTTGATAGGATAAAGGCGTTATGATGTGAAATCCAAAAGGAGGGTTCGCTCGTAGGCTGACTCGCTGCATAAATTGATTTTAAAGTTAGTCATTTTTCGTCGGTAAGATTTAAAAATAAAAGCTATTGTTGTTTTGATATCGTTAATTACTAAATTAAATATTTCTTTTGATTCCTAGTATTATTTCGTACATTTTGTGCTACTTTGGGTCTTACGAAGTTACAGCGGTATTTTGATTACTTTATATATTGATATTATACAAAAACTATGCATTTTAATATTTTTAATTTACAGACAGTTTTAATTGTACTATTTTAATTTTATGATTTAGTTGCTTTTGTAGCTGCAGTTTCTAACGTGAACTTATTTTGTTTTGTTTAACGCTACCGATACACGATAATTGGCAAGGAGATGCATAAGTACTTCGTGGACGCAGAGCTTAACAGTATGCTCGGCTCGTCGTATGACAGTACTGACTACAGCGAGGTATACACCATATCGTTAGCACTTGATACACGAGCGCACTGAAACAGAATTCACGTGATGTCATATGTGTCGTGTGAACACAGCCTTATTGTGGATGACGTTGTTGGTGCCAAATTGAGAATCAATACTACGAACCTAATTGAAGGGTTCCAGTGTTAAAGACACACACACACACACAAACAATATGGGGTCATAATCAAGTGAAAGTAGGACCATAGGAAAATTCAACCATAAATGATTGCTATGGAAACACTTTCAAAATTATACCATCAATTTTTTCACATAAAAATTATCAAAATTCAAAATAAAATCAAGATTTAAATTAACCAACGCCTATCCAGCAAAAAGTGTTTGTTTGCTTCATTACGTTACATGAACGATATTAATGCGAGATTGAAGCTTCCAGCACCTAGTTAGTTGTAGGTTCTGGTTACAGAATTCCTGTAACGATGACATACTCGTATATATCTCTAGTTTGAAAAAGGAACGAGTTACCTGTCTCTTAAATGTCTTTGATTACGGCAACGATTGATTGTTATGTAGAATATTATTCGTGATTTCACGCTATACATATATATTATACGGTCCAAAATTAAATCCCAACGTGCTACGATAGGACGTGGAATTTAAGGATAAGAACTATTCCTTGTGTCAAGTATCCCACTCATTCGCAGTAAAAAATGCAAATGTTAAGATTATTATATTGATTCAATATTCGACACCTGTCAATGGCTGTGTTCACACTGGGTTGTTAGAGCTCTGTCATGTGTAATGCTTCCATGTAGTATTTGTGACGACAAATTCATTAATGTACGCTTCTGTTATTCTTTCATGACTTTTCTTTTTAGAATACATCGGTAAGTATATGTTTTCTATTACAGAAGTTCAATTTACGTTATAAAGTTTTGCGTTAATCAGAGTGAAATTTTAAGATTAATATCGGATATTAAAGTTTTGAACAGTGTATACATGTAGTGTATAATCATGTCCAGTGATCGGAATAGGTAGTGCAATTTCGGGTGAATGACCTTATTAAACATTATACTTAATATGGATAAGACCCCAGATTCCGGGACTCGTATTCTTTCACAGAATATTTTCTTGACATGACCTTAATTGAAGTTAATTGGGAACATGCGAAAAATCTAAAAAAAAATGTTATTGTAAATGTTTTTTTACTTTTTGTCATTGCAAGTGTCTACATATTTCCTCAATGCGATATTCTATGTTAGCAAAATAATCGTTTAAATCATATTTTAATAACATTTCTGAATTAAACACAAACTTTAACACTCTGCAAATGTAATCCCGGGGTTACAAGCTATATCCATACTAAACTTACGCACCGAAGTCTCGCGAAATTGCACTACCTATTCCGATCACTGTCATGTCACATCGCATTTTGACGTACATTCGTATTCGTGTTGCTTTCTCAATAAGCTTATCGACGAGTACTTTAGCTGACAGAGCGTCGGTAGCCTAGGGGGTTGACTCGCGATCGTAAGGTACAGAAGTCGAACCCCCGCGGTCACCACGTACCAATGAGTTTTTCTAACTTAAGCACATTGTCCAGTGGTAGTAAGACCCTGTGCAGGGTCCGTCCGGATCGCTACCACCATCTTATCCATTAACCTAGCATCTTATCCATCAAGCAGCAGTGTTCGCATTGTTGTGTCCCGGTGTGGGGATACCACCGGTGGGGTGACAACCGGTGAAATTAATAGCATGAAGGCATTCCATCTTAGTCCTCATTTTGGTTTTGGGATTGCAGTCTTGGGATTATATTCTTTAGAATTCATTCAAATGGGTTTCAGATTTCATTCCATTCCACTTGGCTTGACTGCTCGTGTGCCTTCTCCTTGCCATAAAAGAAAAAAACATTACCTGATCCACTAACGGTGAAGGGAAAACGTCGTGAGGAAACTTGCACATTCGAACATCTGTTCAGAGCGTGTAAGAGGGTAATTCCACAAAAGATCCTAAAGTGGTCAACTTGTATCCGAAAGGGCCCATCAGTAAGATAAGATAAGACTAAAGCTGACTGATAAAGCAAGACAAATACGAATATTTCTGACCACAAACGATGATGTATGATTCAGTACCTACATCTGTGTATTAATATTAAAACATCTATTTTTTTAGTAAAGCGCCCTGATTATTGCAGGCCTTTAAAAGCTAACGTTGAGTTAATCTCATTAGATTTTAGTTGTGTCAAAAACGTATTGTTTCGTTAATTCGTGTCGAGTCATAATTGAATGATACAGTCATATCGCGGCACTACTAACACGGTAAAACCAAAATAACAGAGAAGTTAATATAATGATTACGAGTATGTTCACGTTGTTGGTGAAAATATGTCTCACGGTTACTTTCTTCACTATGCATTTGGGTAAGGACCAAAAAGTTATCCACGCTAACTCACTCAATTAAATTTTCTATGAAACTTTTCCGTTGTGACACGAAAATTAGCCATACATTTGTAGGGATAATTTTCGTGTCACAACGGAACTTTTTCCACTTTTGTTGTTTGTATGGTTAACTACGCTTAACTATGGTCCAGCTATTTGGTCCTTACCCATTTGAAGGTTAACTTTATGGTAGTCTGGTACGGTCGGCCTTATAAGTAGCTGCATACTTAAGTGCTTTGTCACTTTAGCGTCCTGTTTGAATTGCTTCACTAATCTGCCAAAGGCGTTAAAGCGAAAAGGTATTAAAGTAGCTATTTATGATGTTCAAGGCCCAGGACGTACTTTGAACGCCAACGACGCCTAAAGTAGTCATGACCTGTTGTGCCTACAACGCCACCGACACTTATAGTTGTAGGTACAGTTTATGTACACATTATTTCGTATGGATTAAGTTAAATTTTGCGTACCTAACTTTTATTACATGTTAGGCGTGTGAGTGACGAATTTGTATTTGACGTAATAATTTTAAGTATGTTCCTATTAACGTTTTAGGAATGTAACCATGGGATATTCTGTTTATTACAGCCAGTTTCTCTTGTAAATAGCAAAAATAACTGAAATACCTCGTAAATTCCTGTCGTAACAATTGTGTAGCCAATAAGAGTAGTAAATTTAGATTTTATAGCCGGCTCAATCCATTTGATGCAAAAATTGGCCTAGGTTGCCAAAGGACTAGGGAGGGCCTATCGCTTTGCAGATTTAAGTTAATAAGAGATTATTAAAAAGTGTACAAAGGAGAACTTATCCCTTTAAAGGATCTCTAGCTAACCCTTAAGAGATTGAGAAAAGTCTTGTAAACTGACTGTTGTCGGTTGCACGCCAGTTTTTGCTAAATACGTTGAACGCCGCGCTGCAAACGTACCGTTCCGAATTTGCGGTCTCAGGTAGCCCTGCGAAACTTGTGTAAACTAGATAAATTCTGAATTTGCCGTTATTGTAGAAGTCACCATTTCACGCAGGCGGATGTAAACAGTTTAATACCCTGAACATAGACGTTTAAATTATTACTATTCAATGAAGTATGAGTCATGAATTATTTCAGTATGTTATACAAGTTGCATTCTGCATACTTACGTTCAATAACCCAGCCTGGCTGTATTCATTATTCACATGTCAAAAATAACCGTTATCACCCTGATCGTATAAGTCTAGGGCAAAGGCATTTTGTCAGTAGTTTTAAGTTAATAAAGATAATGGTAATTGTACAATCATTAGGTGGTGATAGGAGGGCCACTGTTCCACTTCGATATAGCCCACCCTTTGGATAGGCTTCCGGGAAAGATTAGACCGCGAGCTTGTTTCCGCTAACCTTGAAACTATAGCTAGAAATTACGAAGCATTTACAAATATTGTAATCAAATCTGCAAAATCAAACATACCAAGAGGCTTTAGGAAGGAATATATCCCCGGCTGGAATTCGGAAAGCGAAAGGCTGTTCAAAGAGTACCAAAGCTCGGGCAGCCCCGAAACTGGATCATTGTTGTTGAAATTGTTAGACGCTGCCCGAAAAAAGAAATGGCAGTCAACGGTGGAAACCATGGATTTCAAGCGCTCGAGTCGAAAAGCCTGGAATGTTTTTAACAGCCTTACTGGAAAACAGAACCAGGGCAAACAGGTGACTAATATAAAGCCAGACGCCATCGCTGACCGTATTGTTGATGTATCTAGAGCCAAACGTAACAAACTCTTTACTAAGAAATTGAAAAAAGACCTCAAGGCACTTAAACGGAGCTCACCAAGAAACCAATATCTGTCGAGACCTTTTGATATTGGAGAAATAGTGAAAGCCATTAAAACGCTAAAACCAAATAAAGCAGCTGACCCCGACCACATATACAATGATTTCATTTGTCATATGGGCCCCGTCGCTATTGGCTGGCTGGCTGCACTTTTCACCTACATCCTGCAGAACAACAGACTCCCAAAACAGTTTAAGCTGGCGAAAGTAGTTGCAGTCCTGAAACCTGGTAAATCAGAGTGTCAACCTGAAAACTACCGACCTATTGCTCTCTTAAGCTGCTTGTTCAAGCTATTAGAGCGTATTATTCTAGCGAGAATAGAACCCTACATAGAAGCGGTCGTCCCCCCTGAACAAGCTGGTTTCCGTGCAAAAAGAAGCTGCGCGGATCAAGTTCTGGCCCTCAAGACTCACATCGAGGCTGGATACCAAAAGGAACTTAAGTCGTCAGCAGTGTTCATTGACCTTACAGCTGCCTATGATACCGTGTGGAAGGAGGGGCTCATTTACAAAATTCTTTCGGCTATTCCTAGCAGGGAAATGGCGGACCTCATTACGAGTATGTTGAGCGAGCGAGAGTTCGAGGTTTTTCTGGGAGATTCCAAGAGCAGACGTCGTAAACTAAATAACGGTTTACCGCAGGGGTCAGTTTTGGCCCCGCAGCTTTTCAACTTGTATATGCACGACCTACCAACTACAGAGTCTGCCAAATTCGTGTATGCCGATGATATAGCGCTAGTAGCCCAAACCAAACATTTTCAACGGGCGAGAAGATCCTTACAAAAGACCTAGGAAAGCTGGCGGAGTATTTTGAATCCTGGCGCTTGATTCCCAGCACAAGCAAGACTGAGGTGTCGTGTTTTCACCTTAATAACCAAAAAGCTAGCTACGAGCCTACAGTCCTCTTTAAGGGAGAAAAGCTCAAAGTCAATAAATGCCCCAAATACCTCGGTGTCACCTTGGACCGGTCACTCACATACAAGGAACACCTTACAGGGCTCTCGCACAAACTTGCAACAAGAAACAATATTCTACATAGACTTTGTGGCACCTCTTGGGGAGCGTCCGCCGATTGTCTGCGCACAACTGGTATTGCTTTGGTTTACTCAGCAGCGGAATACTGTGCCCCCGTGTGGTTGGAGAGTGCACACGTGACCAAAGTTGATACCAAGTTGAACGATGCCATGCGGTGTATCTCTGGAACTATTAAGTCTACCCCTTCCTATTGGCTACCAACATTATCACACATTGCCCCCCCTCACCTGCGGCGAAGCCATGCGTTAAAAAGAGAGGCAGAAAAAATTGAATCTACCACCTCGCTCCCTATTCACGAGGAGTTCTGCCACCCACCGCCTGGGCGCCTTAAGTCCCGAAAACCACCATATGCAGCTGCTCGAAACCTTTCTGAATTTTGTGTCACTGAAAGCTGAAGAAATGAGTGGGCAACTGCCACTGTAGGGACCAGTGTGCAATCCATTGACCCCACATCTCGGCTCCTGGGATCTGACCTTCCCCGAAAACTATGGTGCCGGTTGAACCGACTAAGAACAGGGCATGGCCGCTGCAATTACTTCCTGCACAAGTGGGGGTGGAGGGAATCGGCTCTGTGCGAGTGCGGCGAAGAGAACCAAACTATGGAGCACATCATACAGCGGTGCCCGCTACACTCATATCCCGGACCCCCGGAGGATTTGCTGCACCTAACACCCAGTGCGACAACGTGGCTCCCAGTCTCTGAACGTTGACATTTAAAATCTTATATCTTTTACAGTTTTCTATTGTTGTTTTATGTGTTGTTTAGTGTTGATCTATGTTTGACATGAAAAATCTTTTTTTTAATCACTCTGTATTGTAAATGCCTATTTTGTAACTAATGCCATACGATTAAATAAATAGCCCACCCTATTTGTATACGTTTATTGTATTGTTGTCGCTCGGATAGCTCGTATGCCCAGTTGCGTGAATGGTTAATAAATTTAATGTCTCCTTAATCCCTCGCATGTCGGAGGTGAAAAAAGGACCAAGTTCTAGTCTCTTCGGATTATGATAGTCTAAAAAAATACTATATACTATTTTTGTATTTTGTAATTTCACGAGACTTCGGTGCGTAAGCATAGTTTAGATATAGTTTGAAACCAGGGATTTAATTTGCAAAGCTTTAAAGTTTGTGTGTTGAATTCATAATAGGTTATAAATTACATATGGATTAAAAAGTATATCGTATCACTATGTTTTGCACTTAGGTGTACAAAGATAATGTTGCTTATGCGGCAGATAAAATGCAAACATTGTATGCATGCATGCAGGCACTTATACTTGTAATAGTCATAACATAATTCAGTAACTATTTACGGTAACAATGTGAAAAATTATATTAATTACTTATAACATTCGTTGGTTCAGAAATGTTATTAATTTATAATTGAACGATTTTGTTACAATAAAATATTGCATTGACGAAATATGTAGAAACTTACAATGACAAAAATTTAAAATAAGTATTTACAATGTCAAAACTTTTATTTTTAGCACTTTTTCATATAACTTTAATTAATATCATGTCAAAAATATTCTGTGAAAAATATCTACCTATACACCTGTACCTAAAAGCTACCATAACGTTACAACAAGATTACGATACATTATCAAGATAGGCTAAAACAAAAGTTGAATAAAGGCGCTGTTATAATATAGAAATGCGTGTGTAGGAAACGGGGTGCGGCGGCGGGGAGGGCGCGGGCGCGGGCGCGGGCTCGGCGGACTCGTTCTCGCGCTCGGTGTCGCGCTACGCGCTGCGCTTCACGGCCGCGCTGCTGTCCGTGCTCGCCATCACCGACCAGATGGTGCGCGACACCAACGCCAACAAGCTGCTCAATATATCCTCCAGGTAAACACCAGGCTTTGGTTCACTTACCCAAGGCTATATCCGGGGCATGGACACTCGTGTGGGCGTGTAAAGCTGGGTACGAAGCTGAGCGGCTCAGCCTTAGGCATGCTCGCCCCGCTGCTCGCGAGCCAAATTGTTGCACATAAACATGCGCGAGTGAGGCAGCGTGCTCGCCGCGAGCCGGCATTTCCAAATGGCGGCGGACTCGATGACAGCCGTGGCTGCGTTTATCATTATTATTAACAAAAAGAAGAAAAATCGCAACTTTATCAAATTTGTACGCGCCTCGCCCACAGACAAGTTAGAATTTGCCATTCTGCCCGCGGCACGCTCGGATACACGTCCAAATTACGAGAGGCACGCACACCGAGGCGCCTTTGAGCAAGATCAAAAGACAGACTCTCGACGGCTCGCACGCTGCTCGCGCACAGCGCGTGAGCGCGTACGAATTTGAGCGAAATAGGTGATCCGTGCGTGCCTCAACCCGAGTCTGCTCTAATTCGTACCCACCTTAACACGTGTATCGTAGTAATAATGAACACCCGGTTAATTTCAGGTTGAATTTCAACACATATTACGCGAAGCAGCTCGAGAAATTCTGCAGCGACGACAAAATGCTCGACGGCAGTGAAAAAAAACACGTTTCCTAGCATCGGGCTGTGCGCTCGCACAGCAAACTCATCACCCCCGTGTGAACCGCACCGGCTGCCCGGGGCTAGTGCTGTGGTGTTGCAACTGATACGTGGTTCGTGATACAGGCCCGGACCCATTGCTAACGCCCCAGCGTTCAGACATACAAATATCTCGGCGCGACAGTCATATTTATAAGATTTGTGTACACCTGACGTAAGTCCTTGATTTTGGGATCTATTCAATTTTGTTTTAGCCCATCATTCGTCTGATTAAGTGAACATCTTGTGGACAATTTGATTACGATATAGAAGCGAGATAGGCTAAAACAAAGTAGAATAGAAGCCCTTATAGACAATTAACTGTCAGTAAGAATGTCATAGAAGGGTGAATATTCGAGCGTTCCAAACGCCGTCATTGTTGTGTTCAATATATTGACTAAAATAATGATAACTATCAGCATCTTTTGATGGAAAAAAACAGCATACACGGTGGTGAAAGATCTAGAAAGTTTGCCATCTGTAATAATATGCGAAGACGATAATAACGGTGGTTAAAACGCCGAAGAATCGCCAGAACCTTAACTCCCCTAATAAGTGCCATTAATAGTCGACTGTTTAATAAAAAAAATGGTTGATTTGTTGGTACACTGTTTACTGTTGAAGAACATCAAGTCTCTCACTTGAAGAAAGTTTAAAATAGAATAATGATTAATCAATGATGGTATCATGAGAAGGGCGCGTTTAAATTAATCGTAGACGTAGTCGCAAATTAAATGTTTAGGTGCTCTGCCTTTCTACCTGGTATTATGCCATACTGAAGTTGCATATAGTCGGGCATCCGCTATATTATAATAGTTTCATTCCTTGATGTTGAATGTCAAATTTAACTTTGTATCTAGTACCCCTAGTCCAAGTCTAGAGCTTAGTTTGGGTCTAGATCAATTTGTGTAAGATTGTCTCTTGATGTATATAATACTAATAGTTAATTGAATATAAAATATGGGAACGTAAGTTATTGCGTGACTGTTTTTTCCATTTCTAGACGGATATTCTACGTTGCTCCGTATAATCCAGTACAGTGGCTGTTTTTTTATGTAATTAGTATATTAAGAACATGACAAAAATTATGACTAGAGGAAAAACAACAAATTATTGACATTCATAACACTATAAATTTGGCACCTTGTTATGGTAAACATTTCGCCTGTCACCTTGAAATAAAGTTCATGGTGCCAAAGTAGGGTGAAACTTCCTCTATAAAAAAATAGGTCATGAAGTGCAGAATCTCGCCATTGCAATAATCTTATAATAGAATCACTAACTTTTAAGCACGAAAATTGCCGATAGCGATGTAATGATAATATAAATATTTTTAGGAATTTGTAAACAAAGTATCAGCACTTGAAACTAATATAATCTAACGACAGTAATCTCACAGTATTTTTGATATAAAACCCAGTATTCTTTACTCGTCTATTTTTAGTACATTAATGTCGGATTTCACTATAACATTTTCTGAAATTGTTTACTTTTGTGGTACCATTTAGTAAAATTAGACATAACTTAATCTACGAGATAAGTCACAAAAAACACCTGCCATTTGTAAGGCCATGACACTAGTTAGTAAATTTTTAACGTCGTATTGATGTGTTGTGAAAAATCTTCCACTAAATTATACTCCTTTAGATATAGAACATGGGATTGCTAATAGTTATAAATCCCAAAAAGAATTTCGTAGTTGGGGAAAATAAGGGCACAATTATTATTATTGCCGGCGACTGATTTGTAACGTTTGTTTGGTGTTATCTGCAATTGCATTGTCTCTTATAAAATCAAAAGTGTAATTGAAAGTTAAAATTTTGAAAGATACTCTTACGATGATTTTTGTATTAGTTATTATACTTTGTTAATTGGCTGTGCATTATTGTGACAATTAGGTATTTTTATAAAATATTGTTACTTCTTTTTGTTAATCGTGCCATTGTTCTTGTGTAGTTAACTGAATTAGTATATTGTGTTGATGACGCAAGTTAAATGAAGTTAGCTCGAGCTAATAGTCAGTAGAATATCTTCAGTAGCCCACCCGATGCGTGTCATAAAATTAAATAACCATAGTCCAGTGCAACACCAGTTTGATCGGTAGATATTAGAAAATTGAGGTTATCAATGTATGTCTTTGTTGTTTTAAGTAATAAAATAAAATTATTACTTGTCTCAGTTATCACAATATTAACACGAACTTGTTATTACAACGACGCTATATTTAGACGAAAGCGTACGTTTCTTGAATATTAACACACAAGTTAATTTTACTTTTTTAACAATACCACTGTCCGCTTATGTAATCCGAGTGTAAATACCTTCTGAAATTGCAATAAACAAATTAACTTATGTTTTTGTGTTAATGGTTCCTATGGGATTTAATACAAAATAAAATAACAATCGGACCTTGAAATTACTCTATTTTATTTTAATATATAACAGACTTTTAAATACAATTTACTTCGTGTAACAATTAGTTATCAATAGTAAAGTAAATCACACATTTTGTCTATAGCAATAAATACACTGGAATACGCGCTACGTTACACTATTCTCAAGTTAAATAAATAAATTACGAAACGTGTAGACATGACACCAAATGACTCAACCTCAACTTTGTAGTCCTAACAGCATGTGCGGTTATTTCACTAACTTTTACGAACAAGGAACTCATTTTAGAGAATGTATTATTAAACATTTCGCTAACGTTCTTATAAATTTATGATCAAAAACATGTAACTATCATTTTAATTGCTAAACTAACCCTGTATGCGAAATAAACGCCTCAGACATTCCGAACACACAACTGATTAACAAAACCGAATGGTTTGGTACAAACGTTGAACTCACTCGCAATCATCAAACATGTTAGAAAATCCACAAACAACCAGTCATAAAGAACAAAATATCAATACATATTGCATTTATCAGAAGTATTATCTAATACATAATATCACTGCTTTTAATTACATCGTAACAATGAGTAAATTACATACACTTGAATGCTAACCGAAATGTGCACGTTAAATACATGATACAATACAACATGGTAACTGAAAGAGCTATCGTCGTGCGCACAGGCATGAAAGGTAAAGGTATGTCACAAACCGACTAGTTACAATTACGAAAGCGAGTAATATCGATTTCGAATATACATCAGGGCAATTCCAGGTCAGAGAGCAACGTAAGATTGAAATGGTAACTTTTCTTACATTATCGTGGAATCACCCATCAGTATACTTAGAATATAGAAAAGGGCCCTCTAAAAAGCCGTTCCTTATATCAAATCTATAACATAGCAAAGGTTGTGTATAACTATTGATAGACCCAATAAATCCTAACAAGTCAGTCGGTTGTTATGGCCAATATCGTGATGCTGTGGTGAAAGAAACATAGAACCTGTGAAGATGTAAATTATTGGCACGATATCCTCAGCATCCAAAGACCCATGTAAAATGTACTCGAAACTTTTGCACGTTCCGTAAAATATGTGGAAAACATGCACCAAAAATCAATAATACTCTGGAACACTGGTTCAATAAATCGAAATAAGTTGGTATTACCAGCTTGGTGCTACATTCAATAAGTGCACGATTACGGCTAACTTGCATTTGCTTTCATAAAATTCGTCTTGTACTCGACTTTTTGGTTTAAAAATTTAAAAACCTTTGGTTGATTATCTGGTTATCGTCACTAATATAATACTATAAAAACTTAGCAAGAGAGCTACACATTGTGATCGTAGTAAAAGCAAACGTATGCAACAGTTAAGTATGAAGCCTAATGCAAGTGTTTTACCTACGCTAAGGAGTATGTACAGAGCCGTTGTGAGCTCAATTTACTAATTCACGGACTAGAGTTTTCTCCGTCGGCCGGCCATCACCACATGTGCGTCTCTCTGATCTCGCTTATGATCTGACCCGCTCGCTGCAAAGCCTGTAAACATTATTTTATGCATTTTTATATTAGGAAGAAGTAAAACGCTACGCTAAGTTAAGGTGAAAAGCTTGCTTACCGACTGATCGTTATTTATTAAATAATTAAATAGTTATAAGAGTAGTTTAAAAAAAAAAAACATAGTTATAATAAAGTTAGTCATACAAACTATATGGATAACTCTCGTTGCACCAAAGTATCAATTAAATCTTGATTTATAGGCCTTAACTATGTATATATTTTTTGATAACGTCCCTGTACCCCCCCAACGAAAATCTGCCTCCAGGCTATAAGGAACCTTGGCCCACCTGGAGAAGTCTAAATAGGCTGAGGACCCAGGTTGGCCGAAGCAAAGATAACCTTGTCGGTGGGGGTACTCAAGTAACGCAGACGCTAGCTGTGAATGTGGACAACCCTTGCAAACCATGTTACACCTCACAAACTGTCCCGCGTGCCCGACCATCTGCTCGCGTGAGGACTTACTTGTCAGTAACCAGAGGGCTACCACGGTAGCCGCTTTCTGGGCAAGTAAGATTTAGCCCGAGTTCTTGCCGACACGAAAGAAGAAGATAACGTCCCATAAACCTAAATCCGACTCGATATTTAGTATGTCAAACCTATAATTTGATTATGGAGGCATGTCAATGGCTGAACGTTGACCTTACTAAAAACCATCTTTATACCTTAGGGTTGACATCATTATTATTTTTCTATTTTCTTATATACCTACTTTTCAAGCTAATGAAAATGGATTAAATATCACTTATATGATACTAGCGTCAGCCTGCGCCTTTGTCCAGATAAATTTTGATTATCGTTATTCCCTCGGGCACTATACATTTTTCCGAGATCAAAAGTAGCCTATGTGGTAAAGTGTTAATCTAGGGTTATAAGCTATCTCCATTACAGATTTGCCACAGATATATATTGTTACAGAGTAACAAACTAACACAGAAACTTTCGCATTTATAATATTAGTATTAGATTAGTATTAGATTGTATTTTCTAAAACGGCCTTCGTTTCCATCCATCCTGCAGAAGAGTTAATAAAATAAGCGGCCCATACCCGTAGCATGTCGGCGGCCTCCTTGCGGCGCTGCGCGATGTGCTCGGACTCGTCGAGCAGCGAGTCGGCCTGGTCGGACTTGTACAGGTGCGTCACCAGCTCCGACTGCAGGTTGTCCTTCACGTAGTTCACGAGGAAGTGCATCACGGCCTTGGGGACCGAGTCCTGGATCGACTTGCGCACGATGTAAAAGTACGACTTGATTAACCGTTCTGAAAAGGATAAAGGCTGTTATTAGTTTGGTTTCAACAAACTAAAGCGTAAGCATGAGTGTTTTGTATGCTCGAGTTTATTGTGCAGAATTTTACATTACGAAAGTTGTTTCCATATCTATTTGTCGCCTTGCAGAATATTGGCTGGCGGCGTGTGCTACGTGTATCATTAATTGGTATTTTGCTTTGCTGTAAAAAATCAGCTGACTTGTTGTTCAACAGATTGGGTACTTTTTAGAAACAGATGAATTGTGTATAGCCACACTACGTACACTAAGAGTAGTTAAAAATAAGGTTAAGTTAACATGCTTAGCGACAACACTTTCACAAAACATAGATAGAATACAATTTAATATATAAAAGTTCACAATAACATTGTAATTTCCAAAAAGGTACAACTAAATAAAGCTGAAAGCAAACTCGGCATGGGTTTTATAACGTTTTTAAAATATTTTGTTTAAAGCATTAATAGGTTCTGGTTAAATTTGTTGGATATTATTGAATCAATGTGACATAAAAAATATATATTTTATTTTGAATTCTTTAGCAGTGTTATTTTATACCTTGATTTTATAAGATAAAATAATTGTGCTTGTAATATGCAATTTTTTCATGGCAATGCTTATAGTAGTAACCATTACATAATATATTAGAGCATACATGGTGCTGAAAAAAACTGTTCCAAGCTCCTTAACAAATATAGTTAACATCGGATATATTTTTAGCACCTGCACTGTTCTGTTGCGTGGGCCATTTGTATGCCGCTTTGAATACAATACAAATACACTTTATTGAAGACTATACAAAAAACAAACAAAGATCGACGTAAACATGAAATCTTTATATGGTAGACAACAGACGGTCGTATCGCTAGAAGCGATATCTCACAGACAACCTTAACAATTTGCTGAACTTTCGAGGCAGCCCTATTTAAATGGCGCCTACCCCTCTCATCATTATGTAACAATAAAGTATGTGTAGTTCCCGTTAGCTCACATCATATGAACTGGTAAAGGGAGCATTTAAGTTTATAAACCTATGCATACGTCGTAATAGCAATAAATTTCTTACTATTATGTATAACATGTCTATTGTGTATTATGTCTTGTGTGTTGTGTATGTCTTATTGTTAAACATGATGTAGTTTAAATTGTAAATGCTCAGCTCATTTTAACACCACAATCAAACGTGTCGGCAGATATTGCTCGCTTTAAAACGTCAGTTAAATTTGGTGGCAAATAACACTGCTTATATTCTACAATATACAACAAATGTAACCCAGGAAAAGCTAAAAGCATAAACAGATGGCAGGTGGTCGGAAATCTAACAATTACATATGAGTAAAGCGGCTGCTTTCTCAAGTAAGCTATCGTTTCTCGAACATCAAGCGGCAAACCAACGTGGAATTTTCGATTATGTAACAAGGCGAAAATTATTGCCACTATTCGCTATCCTCACCGACTAACTCCTCCATAGAGTTCATATGCATCATGTTGATGCCTTCTAGCGTGTTATATTTAGTTATACCGTTTGCAGTTCTGTCGCCCCGTCCACCTGTCATCGTGAAACAAAACAACAGCTGTTCATCGTATCCAAACTTGATTGTTATATCTTTTAAAGCTAACTACCTCGGTATTTTCGGTCTCATTTTAAGGCCAAATGTGTGACACGACTCAAGACTCGTCATAAGCCGTTGTAGACCCTCTGGGGATTCCGCCACAAAACATAAATCGTCTCGATCCGTCACAGTGGGAGGCTATGGCAGAGGACCGGCCGCTTCGGAGGTATATTGTTTGAGTTTGAAAGGAGGAGACGATATGAGCTCGATGCTAAATGAGACGAGCTCAAGGCCCGACCACCTGCGGCCATCCACTATAACTATGTCGGAGGGATGCTGACTTGCACCAAATGTCAACGAACATTTTGTGAAAAAATCGGTTTTGTAAGCCACCTGAGAGCACGCGAGCGACGCTCTCAATCGTCGGAGCCTAGTCGCTGTGGCCGTAATCGGTCGGGATCGCATTATTTCGTATTAGGTATAAACTATGGCAAATCTTTTGTCAGCTTTTATATCTGTCTTTGTATAACTCTAACAATTTATTAACGAGTATTTTAAAGATAACCAAAGTACAAGCTAATAGTATTAGTGGTTTTGCATGGATTTTTACTAATAGTATGGGCTTGTACATTATTATGCAATAGGCCCCTGATGTCTCCTAAACGGTCCAACTGATTTTCATGAAACCTAGCTTGCCATCCCAAATAAACTTTCTTTAAAAAAAAAACGCGATCAAATTTATCCACCCCTCTTTTTTTGTCGGGGGTTAAAAAGTACCTTCGATTTTGATTCTAACCAGACCTAGTGTAAAAAATATCAATTTCTGCAATTTAATTTTGTAATAGTAGGTCCAAAAGATTCTAGGTTCCAGAAAAAATTTAAGGTGGAAGGTTAGCCCCTAGAGATACATGTCATATGTTATAAATTCAAATGAACCGATTAACATTTGCTCGGGTTTAGTTTACAACATTAACACAAATAAAAAAGGAAGAGCTGGGCCGGGATTCTACATGGTATTAACGATATCGTATTTGACGTGTTTCCGTATTGTCAACATTTTGATAACTCTTATGTCATTTACAATAATGGCGACTGTGACATAAACGATACCAAAACACGTCAAACACGATATCGTTATAACGCAGCAGAATAGAGGCCCAGTTCACTCTCAAAACGAAAAACAATTCAACCCCCACAAATTAAAAGTATAAATTGTGAAATAATCTTAAAATCTTGGTTTTAGTCTCTTTATATTGTTTTAAACCAAAAAAAGTTTATCAGCATTTCACCTAGTGCCGTCACAAGGCATACAAAAGGTTAATCCTAAACCCAGGACCAAAAGCATCATCTTTCTAATAAGGCAAAGGTAACTCACCAATGACATCACAATCGTGTTGCTCGCGGTCTGACAGTTTGCGAGACGTATGGCTCGGCACCTCGGGCAACAGATTTACAGGTTTCTGTGGTGTTAGAATCTTGTCTGTAGGAGTGCCACCGTTCACCTAAAGATGATATAGCAACTATATTAGACACGACTGGCTCATGCTGTGTACCAAAGTATACCTGTCAACCAATTTAACTACGTAAGCTCGGGCGGCGTGGGAATTGCATATCGCGGGCTTCATAACATAGGGGCGTAACAACAAAACCCCTACTTTTCAGGAGAGACAAAAAACTGAATTACTTTTTTTCTGCTGAAGTAATTTTAATGTAACTTTGCATGTAGCTCTTGGAAATGATTTCTGTGAATATAGATTGCTTTATTCTAACGTAGCTTGTTTCTAAAGGCTGTTTTATGTCATTACGTCTTTTTAGCATGACTGAAAAAAATCAAAGTTAATTTATTTTCTTTAAATAAAGTCATACATATTATGGGCGTAATAACACATTTTTTTTAAACTTCAGTTTTCGTACTGAAAATGCACAGAATCATAATTCTGATTTTGTGATGTAATGATTTATCTGGAGGATAACGTTCATTTCACTGAATACTTCCCGGTTATTCGTGTTTTTATTAATCTATAAGTCCATTTGGCTTGACGGGAATTTGTCTTTTTTTGGTTTGTACATGAGACTTATGTATTAGTAGTAGTTATAATTATAAAATCCAAACAAGTAAAAAGAGTAAAACACTATCAAATTTTAAGTTGAATTTGCGTTTATTAAAAACACAACTAATAGTATTTCTTATAAGTAATTTAAACATCCATAAGACATAGAGATCACACAAATAAAATATCTAATAAACATTCTATAAACGTAAGAAAGAGATCTAAAGAAATCGTATTTAGGTCCCGTAAGCGTCATTTTAACTCTAATTAATCACTTAATAAGTAACATAGTAAGAAGTAGTATTTTAAATAGTCTCAACAAAAACTAAAACCTACTAAACCAAAATAACTTTGCTTGGGAACTAAATAAAATAAAATTATCAAAAATATAGCAATAATAAGGTACCTTCTTGTAATTGTAAAATAACAAATCTAAAAAACAACCCATAAAAATATAAAAACATAATAATTTATACCTCTTGAAAAAATCTAATCAAAATATATTTCCTTGTGAATGCAAACAATCAGCATACATCATTATAAAATAGGAACTTACACCTATATTCACAAACCATACTTAGGGATCCTTTACTGAGTGAACGCACTGCGTTCAATACAGCTCTGTGATTGGTCCTTTTTGACCCACCTTTTGTTTCTGAAACGATTTGAAGTACTGTGAGACCCCATAGTTATGTTTGTGACTACGGGTGTTAGTGTCGTAAGTTTTATTTATATTGAAGAACCTAACTATTTAAAGGTGCCACCACACTGCTGCCTAAAATACGGAGACTGTACGGAATCGCAGTGACGCATCGTATCCGTACCGTTTTTATGTGAAGGGCATGCGATAAAAACGGTACGGATACGGTGCGTCACTGCGATTCCGTACCGTCTCCGTATTTTAAGCAGCGGTGTGGTCGCTTAAAGCCACTTATAGTTTTCTTTGGACACTATAGTACAATTATAAGGATTTTAAGTTTTCCGGGAACTTCCTCCATACAGATAAGGATAATTGACATACATTAACAACGTATAATCGATCATAATGCAATTAAACGTTTCTAGGAGTGTAAACAACTACAAATTGCGTAATACCTATAGAACTGTTTTATAAATGTGTAATTGTAAAAAAATATAGAATTCAACTACACAAACACACAAAAACACAATAATAAATCAGCATGCACTTAGATCCTGAATACCTAACTTAATTTTTGGTTCTCGGGCGACGTTTTAAATAGGATGCTCTCGTTGTATTAAGTGCCATTTCATCGTCTTCATAAGCTCTAGTGCTTGTATGATAACTCGTTGGTATTGTGAGATTTCTCTAACACCCGTTCATAAAAACCTTCTTTTGCGGTTTTTTTAATAGATTGAGTGATTCAAGAGGAAGGTTTTTATCGTTTCGTCATGTATAGGCCACTTCCTAAAACGACCACATCGCAGAAAGAGCACTTCCCATAATGACCATTCTTATAAAGACCAGTTTTCAAATCGACCACTTCCCAGAAAGGCCATTTCCCAAAACGACTACTTTCATATTGCCTACTGCTTAGAATGACCAGTCTCGTAACGTCCAGAACATGCACTGACCACTTCCCAAAACGACCACATATCTGAAAGACCACTTCCCATAATGACCATTCCTATAAAGACCGGTTCCCAAATTGACCATTTCCCAAAACGACTACTTTCATATTGCCCACTTCTTAGAACGACTACATCTATCAAGAGCAGTCCCTATGCCTACTGGTAACTATCTGCAGTCCTCACGTTACAGTACGGTAGCTTTAGGTGTTTATGTGGACACACTAGACAAAAGCACCAAAAATTTTCAGGGACTAGTTAGGTGTTGGTCGAAAACTTTAAGTTTTAGAGAGCACTGTACTCACTCTACTGATGAAAGCTAATTAAATTTGCTACAAATTTTACTCACTAAAGATTTGTTATTGTTACAGTTTTGTTTATGTTAAAATAAATCGCATGATATATTAAATCTGTCTCCTTTTCTTTACTCTTTACGGCTAAGTTACAAACATAATATACGCTCAACAATCGCTGTACATAAATAATTACTTTTACGTCGACCTTCGCCATAAAACGTGGCCGAATATGTATGTGTTCGTATTAGCCCTACTAGTACCTACTCATTTATCGGTAATATATACACACATAGGTGTTAAAATTCCCATTCCTTTGCTTTGCCGTAGTCACGTAAAAATGAGTGCATTCTTTCGATTTTATCGTATTGGCTGCTGGCCGGTAGACGAGGGGTTGGTTTTGGTTGTGGTCAATTTGGGAAGTGGGAGACTTGACAATTGACAAGGTATTTTGGAAAAATGGTTCTTCTGGGAAGTCGTCAATTTGAGAACCGGTCTTTATAGGAATGGGCATTATAGGAAGTGGTCTTTGAGACATGTGGTCGTTTAGAAAAGTAGTCATTTTGGGAAACCGCCATTATGGGAATATGGTCAATTTGGGAAGTGGGTGACTTGAGAATTGGTCGTTTTGGGAAATGGCCTTTCGGGGAAGTGGTCAATTTGAGAACCGGTCTTTATAAGAATGGTCATTATGGGAAGTGGTCTTTCTGCGATGTGGTCGTTTTAGGAAGTGGCCTATACGTGACGAAACGTTTTTTTTCGTTATGTATAATACATGTACGGGTCTTACAGAAAACTCACATAAACCGAAGCGAAGCGAGGGCGGGTCTCTAGTTAACAATAATTAACAAATTTTAATAAGCCTGTTCGAGTACCCATTGACCGGTAGTTGTTTACGCGGAACAAAATCTCGCAAAGTACCTATAGGTAAGTATAACAAATATTAGGTAAGTACCTTAACTATAGGTACCTAACTACCTCTTTCAAAAATCTTTCAGTATAAGGGTTATTCGCAATTCACGCATAAATCGCATTATTATGTACCAACGTACAATGAACAACATGTACCTACGTACGTACATCAATAAATAATAATTAATTACTCATACATAATATTATTTTCCAATACCTACCATTACTCTTTACGTTCTAAGTAAACCTACCTACCTATTTTATGAATCTTCCATCTAGTAGGTATTTAAACTACCACTTAGCTCCGTGATAGTATAGTTTAAATACCTTCTCAATAATTAATACATAAAACAAAGAAAGTCAGAAATCTCAAGGCCACACTTACCATTATTAATTACAAACTTATCTTTTAATGCTAATTGCAGCAATAAGTCTTTTCGTTTCATTGTTATCTTTTCTTGCCACTTTTTACGTGTAACTTCTTCTGCATCGGCGTTTCAAATGAACAATAAGCCCGTGACCCTGACGAAAATTAGACAGAGACAGACAATATTGGTAGACGTATGAACATACGCCCCTGTGGTTCGACGCGATCTATAGCATGGGTATTTGAAATGTAAGGCGTATGTTCTTACGCCTTTATAGCTTAACGCTTTTTGATGTACACATTAGATTTTTCTAGGACTTATGTGCATACGTCCATATGGTTTGGGAGTTTTTAAGTGATAAATCTCTAAAAGGTGAACCGTAGGTTTATACGTCTCTTTACTTTGTTGAAATTATGCGACTCATAGGAAAAGTTGTCTATACGCCTACGTTACGCCCTTTTGGTTTAACATATGTTTTTCATCCACAATCATACGTCTTTAAGATTTTCGTAATTTTCTCAAAAACTACTTAACTAAAAATTAAGAAAAAAATTTACCAAATGGTAAAGCTACTTTGTAATAGAATGGCATTAAAAACGAAAAATCGAGTTTTTGTTGATACGCCCCTATGTTATGAAGCCCGCGATATATAAATATAACATTCGCTAGGTAAAAACAAAACCACCACGCTTTAACGCATTTACCGCCCATGCGCAAGGTGTATTAATGGTATAAACGAGAAAGTTTTTCTTTGAATCACGCACGGACCAAATAGGATGGAATTTGCACCGGTTTTGATTAAATTCGACACATAAATAATTCATATGGAAAATCTTTTGGATGCCTAGAGAAAAAATGTCTTAAACGAACTCTACGGCGACAGGGTCGCGAGGTACGACTATAAATAACGAAAATAGGCGCTGAACGTGTTAAAACGCAAACGTAGAAGCAGTAACAGCAAACAAAAGGACATGTTCAACTTCACAAATACTGTATGTACTATGTGATATTAATACAATTGTTATGGATTCGTAATGATGAATAATGAAATGAGTTTCAGTTCCTCAAAATTGAGATTTTCCTTTTGAAAGTTGACTCGATACGTTAGGAGTATTAAGGCCCAATGTTTTACCTGGGGTGTGACTGGAGATTCACTGTTACTATTGTGTATCGGAGTTTTGTTCTCTTGCCCGTCCGTGATAGCCGGGACGTGCTGAAACCGTATATTATACTTTAAATTCCGATATGTTATGTTTCCCACATGTACCGTGCTATGGCGTGAAAGCACATGCATAATTCGTTTTTAAATCACAATAAATATGGTATCTAATGATAGTATTAGCAATCACATGGTTGAAAGAGAGCCCACGTAGTATTAAACAAGCTGTAGGATGATTACACCATTTGTTTTATTAATGATGGCAGATGTCACTAAAATGAGTCTATAAACGTAAGTCCTAGCTCACACTTAATGAACGCAGTCTTTTTTACCTTATTGTAAGCGTCCCAAATATTCGTCATGAATACTAGGACAGACCCTCTTTCACCCATTTGACGGAGAAGTAGCTACAAACAATCGGGATAAGTTATTCAATCTCTTTGAATCAACTTCCTTTACAAATTGAAATGTATGTTAATGGTATTATATAAATAAAAAATAAAGTCATTCAATATTGATCGCAAGAAATGCTACAATAATAAAAAAAATAAGTAAGAACGTTGTTAAAAAAGCGAGGATTATCAAAGTAAATAGCAGCAAACACAAGGCAACATCGTCAATGACTTGACTCTATAGACAAAATAAGAAGTACAGTACAGCAGTACCACAAATATAAGTTACAACGATGTACCTGCGCAGAAAGCATTTTTTTAGAAGGCGCGAAAACGTTTTGGCCAATTATAAGGCAGTGAGTTTGCGCGTTTAATTGTCATTTCATATTCTACCTTACGCGTAACACGACAAGGTTGGTATTTAATTGATTTTTACGTTCGTTTATCTTCGGCATTTAGTGAGCACCTTTCTGCGTGGACGAAGATTGCCGGCGTAACGTATATTTGTGGTTTTACTGTAAATATGGTCACATAGTTACGACAGGGGTACCACACACAGTCAACTAAAAAAAGCTAGTCATAGCGTAGCGAAAACTACATTGTCATATACAGTTCACGCAATACTTTTTGACCGGGCCGATTTGTTGTACCGCGTAAATCGAGTCCACATGTTGGGGACAGAAAAACTTTTCTTAGAAAGTGTGGACAAATTCCGTAAAAGATCACTCCGTAAATAATCGGGGCGGTTACTGGGCACCACAACTACCACAAGGTGCACTTTTTAATTTTAAACAAAGTTTGGCGTTACTATAGTTCTGTCTTTCTTTCAACTAGAGTCACACATTCAAACAACTATCGCGTCAAATTGATGTATACGCAAAATTCACTCTTAGCGAGTGTCGTATAGATATTTTTGAAGTCTTCGAAGTGTAAATCAAATAATGACTTTAATCGTACAAATGATGTGTAAGGGCCGGCGCAACAAAAGTTTCTTAGAGCTTACTGTCACCTTGACAATACAAAGTCATACAGCCCCAAAGTAGTAAAAGTAGTGAAATTTTAATCCGGTCATGTTTCGCGCGTACTGTATATTTATCAAAGTAACATCAAAACACTATGTACTAAGTCAATACTTAATGAGGAAATGTTAATGTTATATCGACTAGCGACGATGTTCAGTTTATCGGAGTCGGAATTCTGAGTCGCCGTCGCTGCGCTTCGACCTCCGATTAAAAAGTATTGGAACCGGCGGTGTAATATCAATTGGAGTTTCCTACTAATTGTACCCGGATTCAAATCTCCGTAACAGCCCTAGTATCGATTCGACCAGTATGCGCTGCCAAGTCTTAGATATACTGGCCATTACTATGATACATATAAAAATATTTAGATATAAAATACTAAAAAAGTGAAAAAGGTAATTAGCAACCCAAGCCTTTATCTTGTTCACATATACAAACAGCACTATCTATATTTTGGCAACATTTGTGCACTTGAACTGTCAAACTTGTTCGCTGATATAAAAAATCTATTAAGTTACGACTATAGTTGCTTAAGGTCAGTGTTAACAAAACAAATAAAAACGTTTGGTATTAAGGTTGACACACAAATAACCGCTGGGCAACTGATTAGGTTTTGAAACGATGCATTTGTTAAAGATTTGCCGGCGAAAAGGCAGAGAACCATGACCAGCACCGCCTCGCCTCATTTATATAAGGCGAGGTAATACCGTTACGGTGCTGATAAGTGTGCGTTACTGTAAGTAGTTTCATACAAATAATACTGAACGGCCGGAGTTCAGGTGGTGCCGATCCGCTTAGCGGCTATGTGTGTGTCAACCCGAATTAGTCACGTACTTACTCTACGTTAGTCAGTCGATGAAATAAAATAAAAAAGCAATATCTACTCTGAACAGTGCGGATACCGGCGAGGGCGTGACGCGGCCCTTGTGGCGCAGGTCCTCGACGATGACGTCGGTGCTCTGCAGCAGCCCCGACACCAGCGCCGCCTCGCGGTGGAAGTCTGGGTGCTTGGTGTTGATGTATGCCAGTTCAATTGCTACTAGATTTTCCACCTGGGATACATTTTGTTTTCATTAGACAATGAGCTAAACAAACGGATTTTAAAAAACATTATCTACGCAAACATTGCAAAAACATTGTCTTCCCGGGGATGTCGTAAGAGGCGACTCAGGGAATAAGGGCTTGTAGTACCGTTAGGCGATGGGCTTGCAACCTGTCACTAATACACTAGTAAACTTCTTGGCCTGATTGTGCAAAATGTGGTTATAGAATTATCAACAAGTCTTTTTAGAGTTGTTGGTATTTCTGTAGCTCTGCCTACCCCCTTTATTCCCAGTAGTTCCGTGGAAGAAGTTCCGGGGCGGAACTAGTGAGACTTTTTTTCCCAATAGTTCCGCGGAACAAGGCATCAATTAAACGCTTTTATTTTATAATCCCATTAGTTCCGTGCGTTATTGTACATAATATAAGGCGGAGGATTATAAGATTAAAACTTGAGTTAGTAATAATCTTACGTCCCGTGATATAACACAATGTTTTTCATCACACTTTCGAACAAAAAATTAAATTTAAAGGTAAATTATATTTTAATAAAGTACTTACATTTTCATAACTCCCTAGGGAATTTCACTATTCTATAACTCCCGCTGTGCATGCGAGCAATGGTACACTTAGTAAGCAAGTGTGATGAAAGGTAGTTTTACTCTCAAGTAACTTAAAAATGTATCAAAATACTGGTAATATTTGTTTATTTCAAATTTAAATAGGATTCAATAAAAAAGCAACTACCTACTTCATCATAAAACGGAAGACTGAAATAAAATTTATATTATTTATTTTAAATGCAATAAATTAAAGTGTATTCGACACATGAACTAAATAAATACCATATATTGTTATATTTTGATGTACAGTCAAGGGCATAAATATATACAGGGTGACCCACGATAAATGACTTTTGAGTTAAGGGGTAATAGAGTAGGTCAAACTGAACCTAACTACAAGTTTTTTTTTATTTTTTTTTTATTTTAGGCTTCCTCATAATTTAATTTAAGCATCAATATTTCCTAGTGTGGTTATGCCCTTATAACCGATACACTCAATGACGGACATGTGGGTTCCATTCATAGCTCAAAAGTTCATTAAACTTTAACCTTGACACCAACGGAATTTTGACATCGTCAAAAAGGATACATCTTCATTGCAATACCTGAAGGATATTAAACTCTGTACAATTATAAATAGGGTTGAATCTGGAATATTTTTTATAACAGATGCACCATTTTTAATAAGGAATTAATTGAAGTTTGTCTTCTGTCACAACAATTCAATTAATAGGCACCTCTACTCAGTGAAAAGCAATTGAAAGATAATTTATTGGAAATGTTACGTTTATTTCTTGCACAGATAAAGTTATTATTGTGTTAATGTACCTAGGAAGTAAAAATACAAGTAAAAAACACTTACTGCGCCTGAAATTGTATCTAATTTCTCAACTAATCTTGAAAGTTACATACATACATACATACCATCACGCCTTCATTCCCAGAGTGGGGTAGGCAGAGCTACCAGAAATTTCAACAACTACAAAAAGAGTTGTTGGTAATTCTGTAACCACATTTTGCACAAACAGGCTAAGGTGTTTACCAGTGTGTTAGTGATAGGTTGCAAGCCCATCGCCTAACAGTACAAGAAGCCTTAATTCCTGAAAGTTATTTGATGAATAACTACTATTTCTTATGTCCTGTGTTTATATCAACAGTTTAAAACTCAAATTACATGAGACACAGTTGAGTAAACACTGAATGTTAAGATTGACTAAGTCTCCACAAACTAAGCACATTAAACCTACGTCACTGTAAAAATCGCAGACATAGATGTCCATCGCACTTCCTAAAGTTATCAAAACAAGAATCATACTACTAAACCGTTTTTTACACAGGAATTAATAAAAAAACACCGAATTATTTTTAGCAGATGAACAGTTAACGTCATTACTCATTAATCAATCGACCATAGACCAAGGCGAGTCATGACAGATTTTTAGATCCTCTAAAGAGGTATTACGCTAACAAACCTTCACCGCCTGCCGAGCAACATAAACCAAGTGATCACTTAATACGGTAATTAAGGCTTTTAAAACCATTATTTCAAGAGTGGTTCATTTAAGTATAAGAGTATAATTATTACTACAACGGCAATTTAATGAAAGTCTGGCGGAAAAGTCGTCCTTACTGCTAAAATCGAAGTTTAACGCTATAATAGCACTTTCCCTTTCTTTCGATTGCGTTAAAACTGTTGAGTGTAAAGGATATACCTAGCTTCCGAAGTTTCATATTTAGGAGCAACCCTACCAGACTGCGATTTAAAACCGAATACCGATTACAGAAATCCTCATAGTCCTCAGTATCTTGGCAAAATAGGCGTAGAATGCTTTCTCTAAGTACGTAAAGGAAGATGTTTTTAAACTTCTTTATAAGTATGTAGTGAAAGAGGAATAGAGAAGTTTCTCAACATTAATAACGACTACACTACTGACCTTCATTTAATTAATTAAATTAATTAAGGCTGTGGACGCAGCCATGCACTCAGTCGCCCTCTAGAGTCTTAAAATTGAAAACAGACAGAAGACAAATATTTATGATCGTCCCAAGCCCGTAGGTTGGCTAAAGTTGACAGTAATGAGGAAATTAAGCGCTACCGAGAGCAACTGCGACGCACCTCGCAACAGTTGCCTTACATCTTTAAGTTATCCTGCAACAAGCGGCATACGTAGCATGGAGAACCGTGAAGATCCTGGCCCTTTACGACCGCACCGCTCCAGCGCATCAACGGCATGGCTGCGCTTACATTCAAACACAAGGCGCTAACGCGCAGGCAACTTTCGTCGAGGCTACGCGCAGCAAGTTTACCATTATTTTCAAAGATGTTTCTGTCTTTTAAGATTTACAACTAAAATGATATTCTTATGATGAACCTCTTTTCGTGTGATATTGATTAACGATGGATGACATGTCATACTTAAATGACACACATCGACTAACTTTTTATGTGGCACAAGCCCTGTGGCTGCCATTAAAAGAGAAGAAGAAGAACTTTTTATGTGACAAATGTCACAGGAATTTTACATTATTGTTCTCTGTTTTTGAAAAAGTATACATAAATATAAATACAGTAAGTATTACGATGAGTATTTAGTTAATATCGCATAAAATTATTCAAGGTGATCCTTACGTGGAAAACTTAAGTTCAGTAGTGGATAGCCAATTTTATACAAGGATCTTAAACAAATATTTGTTAATGTTACAGCACAAAGGTATGAAATTAAAAAAAGTAATTGAAGGGGACTGTATTCCAATGCAAGCTTTTAACGAAGAGAGTGCAAGTCGGGAATCCAAGGAACTATCTCGGAATCCATTTCAGCCAGTTGCTCAAGAACACCGGAACGATGTAGTTAAGTACCTACTCACTCAGCTTGGCACAGATTTGCTGTTTACTTTTATTATAAAACGAATGCCAAATTTAGTTTGCTGGTTAGTCTGGGTGTATGTATATTAAGTTTACACGCTTAAACCATTTTTGATGAAATGTGGAAATAGTGGAAATAGTCTCTTTTTCTTGGAGTACGAACTGATTCATACTTCCATGCTAGTATTAAGAATGCGAAAGTAATCCTATTAGTCTGTTTGTATGTTTGTTTGTTGCGGTTTCACAGATCAACCGGTAAACCAAATTTAATAAAATCTGTTGAGGATATAGCTTGAAGCCCGGAGACCCGAAGAGGGTCATAAGGTACACATTATGTTGGAAAATTGCATAATTCCCGAGGGAAGAGCGACAAACGGCTTTTACGTGAACGGAGTTCAATTTTAGCTAGTTTCTAAAATTGTTGTTTCAATGTCTATAAAACCTTATGTATGTCTTGTTATGTGGCCTTCATCGCTACACGACTGAACCGATTTTCATATAAATTATAAGAAAATAGTTTAACCCCAGTTTTGGTCCTGGGGTATTTTTTATCCCAGATAGTTAAACACTGCACAAACTACTTTACCATCGGAAGACGGAAATTGTAGTTCCTGATGAAATAGCGATTAACAACTTCTGCGCCGACCTGCGCGGGCTTTAGCGTATAATAGTACCTATCTGAAGACAATGCAACATTTGGATGACTTAGAGCTAATCTGAAAATACAATCGGAAAGTTGCAATAGGATCTTCGCTGAATTTTATAAATGCGAATTTGTGTCTGTCTGTCTCACAAAGTATTACATTGATCATAACCATTCCTACTTATTTTCGCTACCCCTACTGCCCTAGTACCTACTTAGTGTTTGTTTGTTAAATTTTCAGAGTATAAGGCTTCAACCAATCGATGGAATGTTTTATAGCCCGGATACGAACACGGGTATTTTTTTTCCCGAATAGAACAGTTCCCGAGGATTAACGAAAACCTACTTCTGCGCTGTTAAAGTCACGAGCGAAATCTAATGGTATGCATAGTAAGTGGTATAAATACCAAGCTAGGTTTTCTGTTTACTAAAAATCAGAAAAAAAACTTAAATGAAAGAGCATATTATTTTAACGAATTTCACAGGAAAACTATCACGGCTAAGTAGACATCATTGGTATCTTGAGATACAGGCCATTAAAGATTTTATCTACTAAAATCATCTAAGACGGCACCAATTAACTTTAAATAGAAAATTAGTTATTACTTGTTGATTTTTATGTGCCTCTACACTGAGCATGGTCTGGCATGCTCTTGCCCAGTTTGTTTGTTTGTAGTACTTAACGGCTTCGGAACCCTACACTGTGCATGGTCCGACATGCTCTTGCCCGGTTTTTATGTTTGTAGTACTTAGCGGCTTCGGAACCCTACACTGAGCATGGTCCGACATGCTCTTGCGCGGTTTTTATGTTTGTAGTACTTAGCGGCTTCGGAACCCTACACTGAGCATGGTCCGACATGCTCTTGCCCGGTTTTTATGTTTGTAGTACTTAGCGGCTTCGGAACCCTACACTGAGCATGGTCCGACATGCTCTTGCCCGGTTTTTATGTTTGTAGTACTTAACGGCTTCGGAACCCTACACTGAGCATGGTCCGACATGCTCTTGCGCGGTTTTTATGTTTGTAGTACTTAGCGGCTTCGGAACCCTACACTGAGCATGGTCCGACATGCTCTTGCCCGGTTTTTATGTTTGTAGTACTTAGCGGCTTCGGAACCCTACACTGAGCATGGTCCGACATGCTCTTGCCCGGTTTTTATGTTTGTAGTACTTAGCGGCTTCGGAACCCTACACTAAGCATGGTCCGACATGCTCTTGCCCGGTTTTTATGTTTGTAGTACTTAGCGGCTTCGGAACCCTACACTGAGCATGGTCCGACATGCTCTTGCCCGGTTTTTATGTTTGTAGTACTTAGCGGCTTCGGAACCCTACACTGAGCATGGTCCGACATGCTCTTGCGCGGTTTTTATGTTTGTAGTACTTAGCGGCTTTGGAACCCTACACTGAGCATGGTCCGACATGCTTTTGCTCGGTTCTTAGCTTTACATAATGTTTGTGCGCCAGTATTTTCATTTATTTCAAATGTTACAAGTCAATTTGAAAACATTTAGTTCAAATGTTACAAGTCCTGTTATTGAAATGGGCCTTCCCTACTATTCATGTCCATATTCCATATTAACTCGTCTTTATCTTTTCTTTATTATTGCTATTTTATTACATAGTGCAAAACAAAGTCGCTTTCTGCATCTGTCTGTCTGTCTGCATATCCGCTGACTCCTCCTAAACCACGCGTCGGATTCTGATGCGGTTTTCAATATCAGATTTCTTTTTTCACGGGAGGCTTTTAATGTATAATAATTTCCGTTTTCTGTACGGGTATTACAGAAACACACGTAAACCGAAGCGAAGCGAACCGAGGGCGGGTCACTAGTACTAAATGCGAAAGTAACTCTGTTAGCCTGTTTGATTATTTGTTATGGTTTCACGGCTAAGGAGGAGGCAGGCACACAAGCACTCAGGCCATCTGATGGTAACTGGAATCTGAGAACCATAGATATTTGAATTCTCAAGACTATAATCTTAAGACTGCAATCCTATTACTACCTCAAATGAGTTGCCAAACCTGAGGATTAAGAAGGTATGCGTCTATGCTAGTAATTTCACCGTTTGTCGTATCCCCACACCGGAACACAACAATGCTAACACTGTTGCTTACTTTTTTACCTTTCAATTGCGAGGGAATAAGGGCTTGTAGTACTGTTAGGCGATGGGCTTGCAACCTGTCACTAATACACTAGTAAACTTCTTGGCCCGATTGTGCAAAATGTCATTAAGGAATTATAAACGAGTATTCTTAGAGTTGTTGGTGTTTCTGTAGCTCTGCCTACCCCAATCTAGGAATGAAGGCGTGATATTATGTACACGAAATTTGAAAGAGTAAAATTTGATAATGCTATTTTATGGTATCTAAGACCTGATTTGATGATGGAGTCGGTTTGTGGCGGAATTTTGAATGTGGTCAAGTGAAACATGGGAAATGTATCACTTTTTTTACATATTCTCGATCCTTACGCACATTGTCAAATTGTTGTTGTACCTATGCTTAGACTAATTGATTTTAATTTTAGGTTAACTGAAGAAGAAGGAGACACTACGTATGACTATTAATTTTGATAAGGAATCATAAATAAGGGAAGAAAGAAGGAAACAATGATTTGAGGAAAATAAAGCTATAAGTGTAATATGAACTTCAAGACTATCAGAAGAAATGTTAATATCATAGTTATAATAGTTCATAAATAATGCTCAAAATAGGGTAGTTAGGTGCAGTCTGTTAATTGCGCATATAAAGCAAAGCAATAATACCCATGTAGCCATAGGTTGTCAAAGGAACTAAGTCCGACGAATAATCCAAATGCGAGCCATATCGATCCTGCATAGCTACAGAACCTGTCGGTAAAACCATATTGCTTTTAACACCGTATCGTATCGTATTGTTTTTACTCGTCCGCCATTACTTTTAAGTAAATAAGAGTCATCATAACATTGGCAATACGATAATATGTCAAAATCAATATTGTTTTACCAAGTATATCAGAGGCTCATTATGTAATGCATAATCATACGCATCGTACACTGTCGGTTAAGTTCGTATTCGTCCTGCTGTCTCAATTAGTTTATCGATGGGTAAGTACTGAAGCCACCCTGTAAAACTAACTGTTTTGACCGAAAAAAGGTGTAGTTATGGCTCTTCAATACATCTGTCTGTCATACTACTTCGGGCGTCATCGACCCCACGGCGGTCAGGTCGCCCAGTGCGTAGCTGAACTTATGTAGGTAGGTGTGCTTACGCTAAACCGCGCCACCGACTTCGAGGAGGTTCTATTCATAAAATGTCGTTAAACAACGATAGTTTAGGGTTCAAACTACTTATTCAATACCTATTTCACGAAAATCGCCTGAAGCTGTCTAGTTAAAAGTAAATTATGCTTACTGTCACGTAACTTTCTGTCATTTCATCATACTTCATATTTTGTTTGAGTTTTGTTGAATAACAATTTAATTTGCTTATTTAAATAGAAACTTATTAAAATACTAAGTAATAAATATTAGTAAGTACACATATTATTAGTAATATACATATTACTTGTATTTATGAGAATGCAGTGTTTGAAATCGAGAAACGGGAAACTTATGAACGTGGTTAATCATTTCATAATGCTGAATGAGGATCAAATGGATTAAGAAACGGTATGATGCAGTAAGAAAAACTTTACGCACTTCATATTTCTCGATATGTTGAAGAATATTTTAAGTAAATTGCGGTAAGTTTGGCATGTGTCAACAATGAGTGATCATTGATAGTGACCTTGATCTTGAACTGCTCTGACATTAAATACTACGATAGTACTACAAATAGTAAAGGTAGGAACACACCTATTTTAATATTTTATATTATATTTTTTTTATTTTTTTTTTAAGTGAGTAGTTGAATGAAAACTTCATAGGCCTATTCAGTATAACGTACTTTATCACCCCTTGACTCCAAAAGCGATTACTCGCGGGTCACCCTGTATAGGTACGTTACTATCAAGGCGACAAAAATATCTGGACACTCTTATGCTTCTGTCAATAAGGTCATGTTCGATACCTGTTCCGATATTTTTACCCTTGACTGTAAATACAGTTCAAATCAAAAATATCGAAATATCGACGCATATACATTATATTACTTTCAATTTGGAATCTATCTTAATTTTTCTAAAAATAAAGGTATGTCAATTTCGCCCATGACGAGTTGCATTTGTATAGTTTGAACAAAATTGTCATTCTCAACACTAGTCTTAGTTCTTTTTTTAGGTGTTTGGTTTGAGGAAGCTTGAACGGCATAGAATGCTGCATCTTGTTCTAGTTTTTTTAAGCATTCGTAAATTGTAGTTGGACGTCCTTTAAATATAGAATTTATTTTATGGTGCCAGCCTTCTAAAAAAATTGTTGTTCTGTGACGCTGACCAAACGTACACAGTAATGTGACATGTTTCGGACCCATCCAATATTCCATATACTTCATGAAATCAGTCATACCAGCAGAAGTACATGCGACAAGTTGTTCCGTTTTCACATATTCCCATCCCTTCTTCATGGAGTCCATATCTGGTAACAATGGTATTTTGCAACAAAGGGCTACAATCCGTCGCGATTGCTTACCTTTATTTATTTTTAATTTTTTTGCCCTTTTCCACAAGCTGTTGCAAAAGTGATAATAGCAACCTCGCTGAACAATATCAGGAAATTTACCGACTATAGCCCCGATAGCCGCTTCTTCAAAGTCGGTAACAAACTGATTGGGAGTCCAGTCAGGTACTTGTGATTTAATTAGATCCAGCATCGTTTTGTACGTATACGTCGTTTTATTAGGGAGTAGGGCATAAACCAAAGGAATAATATTCGTATTTTTTACACTGCTTCCCAAGTCTCCGTGTATTGTGTAAATTTGCATAAATGGTTCTGGGCACGACTTAAAAGTTCCATCTCCAAAACATGTCTTAATACTTGCCATATGTTCACGGGCTTCCTTTGATGCGAATATCAAAATTCGATTTTCGTCTTCGTAATCAGCCAGTAAAAAGTTTTCGAACTTTTCAGGGATCTCCACAGCAGAAACGTCTCGAAAAGCCATCTTAGTTACTTTAGCGGCTTTATTTCTACGTCGATATAGAGTTGATTTCAAGTTACTAAATGATGGTACATTTATTCCTTCTACCAAGTGTAAGCCTGTATCTTTTAAGGCAGCCATGGATTGACTAAACACTGCTGGGACGGTATCATTTACTTCACATACATTTTTCACACAATCATTAATAACAAGTGTCATTTCGGATTTATTTAAATCTTGGATACAAGTGGGTATATGTTCTTTGCCTTTTTTTACCTAGTGTCTTGTCCTAAAATATAAAACCAAGTCTATGTAATATAAAATAAACAAACTAGCAATCTTCTTAAACAAAAATAGATAAGCAAGGTTTAATGTTCAATATAAACTTACTGGTAAAAGGTTAAGTGTACCGCCACATTTAGTTTTTTTATACTTCGCACATCTCCATAACGTCTCTTCGTTTTGATAATCACTATGTTTATAATATTCATAGCCCTCATAAATCAAAACTTTACCACGACCCCTAGTTATAATAGAAATATCAGTCATCCTGGAAAACTATTTGGTATATTACGTATTCACTTGACAACTTCTTTATAATTATTTCAAATAATAATTACTTGGCATTTGTTAGAACTATTCTTTAAAGTGGCCAGTGTTATCATTATCACACCTGTATGGAGTATTAATGCCTCATTATAACATCTTGAGATTAATATCCACTCGTGAACGGAAGGATTTAGTTAACAAACGTTTATTAAAAAACAGCCATGATCATGACAGACCAGCATGCTCATTTTCAGTTTATAACTCGAGCTCGAGAACCAATAAAGTCTACTTACTGTACCCAGCTTTAGTCGACTAAATCAAATTAAAACTTTCAAGGTCATCAAATATTTATGCCCTTGACTGTACATCAAAGTATAACAATATATGGTATTTATTTAGTTCATGTGTCGAAACTTTATTTTATTGCATTTAAAATAAATAATATAAAATGTATTTTATTTCATTTTACATTTTTTGTGTTATAATGTACGATAACGCACGGAACTAGTGGGATTATAAAATATTAGCACTTAATTGATGCTTTGTTCCGCGGAACTAATGGGAAGAAAAAATCTCACTAGTTCATTCGCGGAACTATTGGGAAAAAAAGTCTCACTAGTTCCGCCCCGGAACTTCTTCCACGGAACTACTGGGAATAAAGGGCCTACCCCACTCTGGGAATGAAGGCGTGATGTTATGTATGTATGTGTATCTACGCACATAATCATTAGTGCTCTAAAATGCGTTCAGAAACCGTAGGAAATGACCAGCATTATAACAACCAATTTTACTATGAGAACTTTCTTGTCTGTCGTAGTAGGTAAAATCTGTACTGTAATGTTATTACAATATCGATTTTTGTAAGGTTATGATAGACCCCGGATCTTTGTGGCATTGACGTCACAATAGGGTAATTTGGGGAATAAATGGAACGGTGTCAATTAATACGGCAACCTAGTCTATTGGTGTTCTATGGAATTAAAATTTCATTATTACGCATCCACGATATATATTACCTATAAGTCAATTGATTAAGTTATCAACGTTTTCCTTTCGTTAACTGACTCTCCGTAACAGATCAAAAGTTGATCTAAATGACTAGCTGTTAGACTACGTCTTCTAGCAGAATAGACCCACTTCAAAAAGGAAAAATCTTCTTCCCACTTCGACAGATGTCATTGGTGCATATTTGAAAAGCGGTTGCTTGGATTAATTTGTATTTCTGGACCTGCGTTAAGATTGTTAATGTTTCGCAAAGTGGCAAATCCGTCTTATTTTTCCCCATACAAATCTTAACTTTTCATATATTTTTCGTCCTCTTTTATGCAGAATTAATGAATGAATTGCGGTTATTTATTTATTTTTGTCGTGAATGCATAGTTAATAAAAATTATTCAGTTACAATAGTTATTAATTAACAAATTGTATTAATTAACACCGTTCCATTTACTCCCTAAACTACCCTATTGTGACGTCATTGCCACAAAAATCCGGGGTCTAGTTACGAGTTTAAATTTGGAACAGCTGTCAAAACTCAAGACGGTCTCTATTTTTGTATCCATAGATATCAATCAGCTCTCGATTGTTTTTAAATATAAACCGCACACAATTTGCTCTCGAGTGACATGAGAATAGGGACTTCATTTGATTGTCTATGATTTAAAAAAAACATTCTTCTCGCCGGTGGATCGAATGGCCGCCATTATTGCTGTCATTTTGTTTGTTGGTTTTATGCTGTTAAGAAAGTAGGGTTGTAAAAAGTTGTTTGTTGGTCGTGTATGTGCGTGAAGATAAAGTAGTGTACGCAACTGTACATAATTAGGCCTTAAAACACTCTTGTGATCATAAACCACACTCGTATTTTAGAAGAGCTGAAATTAGATATACCTAGGTAACTTCGATGACATTACAAATATGGCATTATCGAGCTGGTTTGATGATGGAGTCGAAAGATGTTAACAGCATCTCCGCTATACTAAAAATAGACTCACCATGTTTGGACTCATTAGGTCCGTCTTGATGAGCATTAAATGACTTTGTAAGAATGTCCCATGTAAAATTTCCAAAAAAGATTTATTTTTCCATAAGCTTTTTAATACATTGCCTTTGTTTTACTGTTAGCAAGATCAGAGCCCATAGCATGGTCGCTTTTATCGATGTGAATATACGTGGATAAAACATCTGTCACTTTCTGTCCAGTAGGTCAGTGCGAAAGTGACAAATGTGTTATCCACGTTTATCCACATCGATAAAGGCAACTATGCTACGGGCCCTGAAGTTATATTGTGAATACGTCCGTATTATTAAATAGGGTAAACTTTCTTGGAATTAAGTTTATTGCATTAATAAAGAGTCTATCGAGTCAAAATTCAAGCCAGCCTAACGCAAACAACTTTACAAGTGTTCCAGTCGACAAACTTTACAAGTTCTTATTATTCTGTTCTATTCGTCGTTAACCTAAAGTAGACTGGCACTTTAAGATAATTTGAAACCTCTATCACTATAACAGTTTTTTTTTTATTAGGTCTGGCAGGAGTGGTAGGACAAGTGCGCCGCGATTGTTTGTCGCTCGGTTCTCCCTTTCCATCTAGTCCGTAATGATAGAGACGCACTGAGTGACAAGCGAGAAAATACAACTTGTGCTAAGCGTACAGGAACTATGGGGCTAATGGGGGCAGAGTTGCATCGAAAAGACGGCCAATGGCTAAATTATCATCAGTTGCATGAACTTTACGGTTACAAATCAGGAAAACTCCGAGCTTATTTTCATTTGAGATGCAGACTAAAATATTTTTGTTCATGGTTTATGATAATTGATAACACTAAGATCGTAACTTGAAAATATGCCTTTTAATAATAAATAGGTAAATAAATTTGACGAAGCGTTAGCGTAGTTGGTAGTGACATTGCCTACGAAGCTAACGGTACCGTGTTTGATTCCCGGTATAGGCAAATGTTAGATGTTTTTTAGGTATTTAAGCATTTATTTATCTGTAAATATAAATATTTAGTACAAGACTAGAGCTTAGTTGAGGAGTTGGTTAATTTATTTATTAATATTGAAAAAAATATCTAAATAATATATTCGACGGCGAATGTACCATGGAGTTGGTGGCGGGCAGGCGCGTGCGCAGCAGCTGCGTGACCACGTCGACGATGCGCTGGTGCAGCCGCGGGAAGCGCAGCATCTCCTGCTGCACCTCCGTGCCGCAGTGCTGCACGATCCGCTGCATCTCCTCATGCACCTGCGACACACAACGACGCACTTAGGCTGACCCCGCCTACAAAGCTAGCGGTCCCTGGTTCGACCCCCTTTAACCTTTTCGCCGCCCAAGATGGCTAGAAACCATAAATAAAATCAACCTTTTTCAAATACACTAAGGTCTATTTTACGCTGTTAATCATGACAGCCAGTCACTGGCGGCGAAAAGGTTAAGAGCAAATATTAATCTGATCTGTGTTTTTATGTCTTGGACGTTCTCCTATGTATGTATCTATGTTATTCTCATTTTGTTATCATTGTCTAACCTACAGTCACCGGCAAAAATATAGCGTCCGCGGTAGAAAATGTCTGTCGATGAAATGAAAACTCTGCAATTTGATGTGTAAACTGGCCAAATCCATCAGTGATCTATAACTTGGGCCCTAAGGTCTACAATGGTATCCCCGTTTACATGAAATGATTGCAAAAAATGAATGAGTTTTACTGTTATAACTTATAACAATCCCAATGACATTTTTAATATTTTTGAGATTGTATTGTTTGTGTAAGTAGATAATCAGACATTGTATTAAATAATAACTTTACATGTATCATTTGATATTATAAATAAATGAGTATTAGTACGAGTACCATACTTTTATGAAATTAATGTCGAAGTGGCGCCCCGATGTCCTATGACTTCCCTACAGTAAAGAACATATTAGTTTTCCTTGTGTTTCGGTATATGATAGGTACCAGTTCGACGCAGCGCTGCGAAGGCTCCTCGAGGCGGCGGATCTGGCGCTTGACGAGCAGCTCGAACGACACCTCGGGCACGAACAGCGCCGGCCGCGGACCCGTCGCGTTGCGGATCGCCGTTAGGATGTCCATGCGCGTTAAACCTGATACAACATAACTCAGGGTTAACAAGTCAACTATGTCAACTTTAATTGAAAATCTTGTTGCTGGAAGCCAGGCAGGTTTACTTAGTATAAATAGAGGTGCTAAATGTGTAAAAAAATCGAAAAATATAATAATTGTCCTACCTAAATTAGACTGTTTGGGCCTTCAAATTTGAAATAGAGTATACGTCACGCATAATAGCAAGTATTAATGCGTATTATGCACATCATTCTACGTTTGGCCCAAATGCAGAACTGCAGGCGGCACTTGAGATCGAGCTCAATGGCGCGCTTGGGTGAGGACCAAAGAGTTGGACCATTAATAGTATTAAACCGTAGAGTCAATAGCAGATGTAGCTACTGACTGTTTTTTTGCTTAGCTTCTTTTGACGCTGACTGTACAAACGAAGGCGATAAAAGTTCCGTTGTACGACGAAAAGTATCCTTACAATTGTTTGGCTAATTTTCGTTGCACAGCGGAAAAAAATCATGGAAAAAATATTTAGTGTCGACTGCTGTAGACGTCACATTGTTCCCGAATGCGGCGTCTTTTCGCTGATTTCATACAATCTTCACAAGCCTACGGTATCTAGTCCACGGCGGTATTACTGGTATCTGGGACCGATATGCCGAGTACGTATAATATATAAAGTTCAAAATACATACAACAACAATAACAAATCATAATACATAATGTAATGGTTATTTTTCTGAAGCCGTAAACTTTTCAGGATTGTTATGAAGTAAACCCGCCCAGATGGGTTCTATACAATACAAGTTTGCGGTATGATATATAAATACTATGATACGATCTCGATATGCCTGCAGTCGCGAACCCGAGTCCCATCACGCGCCGTCGGACACTGTCTCGAAGGTCGGAAGTTATTTCATAGATCAATATATAAACTAGCAGTGTCGCTGCGGTTGGCTGCTTGCGGCACCTCGTTGAGACCGAACGTGAATTGATATGGACAAACCAGTCAAGCAAAGAGAACTATACTAATACATATACTCTTGATAATAATTATGTTTACTTTAGGCAACATTTATGTTATATGTTATAAAAGAGCATTACATTATTTATTATTATTACACTAAAACATTTGAAATGTTTCTGCAATCTATTAAATCAACAGCTTGTTATTATTTGGGTTTGTTGGGTGCTGACAAAATCCAGACCCTTTTGATTAGATAGTATGAGTCGTAAAACTTTAAAACCAGTCGCAACATCACAAACATAAATTAATTCGATGAGTTGATGGATAACTCACCTACTAGCGGATGAATAGAATCCAGAGTTCTACCAAACGTCTCATGGAATATGTAGCAAATCCGGGCGCCGCCGCAGAGCTCAGTGGTCTCGATGTTCCGCGCCGTGCCCTCGATGGTGGAACAGTACGCGCTGGCGAACTTCGTGATGATCTGCAGAAGCGTCTGGTACTTGTCCGTGACGTCCTCGCCATAGGAGTTGAGAAGGGATTGGAATTGAGATATCATTACGTTGACGCGCACCTAGAAAGTAAATCATAGTATTGATCTATAATAATATTATTAAGAGGTAAAATTTGTGAGTTTGTGAGGCTGTAGGGGAATCTCTGGGTCTGCTGACCCGATTTTGAAAGTCCTTTTACCAATAGAAAGCCACGTTATTTTTGAGTCTCATAGACGGAATCGCGGGCTAGTTTATTTATAATGCATAATCAGCTTTACGCTGAAGCGTGCATATCACTGTCCACTTATGTTATTGTTTTAAATGTTTAATAATTCTTTTTTTAAAAGAGTTTACAGTGTGCACGGGGACAATCTCACACAATTTGACCTAGTCCGAAACTAAGCTCTAGGCTTTTACTATGGGTACTAGACAACGATAAACTTACTTATATAGAGAAATAAATACTTAAATACATAGAAAACCTCCAAGATTCATCACATATTTGCTCATACCGGGAGTCGAACCAGGGTCCGCTAGCTTCGTAGGCAGGGTTACTACCGAACCAGACTAACGCGTCGTCAAACTCGACTCTCTATCGTCACTATCTCGGGCAAGCTGTTCCACACTTTAACAGCGCGGTTAGACAAGCAACGATATCAGGGTTTACTATTACTTGAAGTGAGTATAGGTTCATAGATAGCCTCTCAGTCTCTAGTTCCTGTTCCGGGAAAATATGCCAAGTGCTGGTACACCATAGTCACTTAAGGATTTATAAGTAGAGACCATTAACCTTTTAAACAGGGACCGGAACCGGTTTCCGTTAAATACGCTTTTGATCGGGTTATTCGATAGGGTCGATTTTAAAAACCCCATCAGTGCGGCAAGCGTATCGTTGGCTAGCCGCAATTAAAGGGTTATCCATTGATACGATGAATTTGGCTTTCCGCTGGCAGTCTTACCGGTATCAAAAACCCTTAATACGCTTGCCGCTTTTAAAGGGGTTTTGATAGATGTCAAGATATTTCAATCTCTGCGCCCAATTCCTACAACTTATTATTGCACAACCTAACAATAGAACGGTAAGCGGTCGGTAGGCGCACGTGGCGACATTTAGATGCAAGCGGGCCTAAAAGACAGCAATCAACAGGATTAACCCAACCCTATTGATACGCTGTTTCTTCCAGCTGCAAACACCCTATCGGACAACAAGCGCAATGGAAACGGTAACCTTATTCGAAAGGTAGCCACATCGATACGGCAACACAATCGATAGGACTATCCGTTGTACGGGTAGCCCAGTGATAGGCTTTTGAATCGAAAGCGCTTAACGAATAAAGCGGTTTTCCGGTCCTTGCTTTTAAACAACTTACGTGCGTTACTCACACGCCAAACATGTATTAAAAGTTACGCAAAATTTTACTAAATTCATACGAAATAACGTCGCTTTTAAACTGTACCTGTGACAACTAATAAGTGCCAGAGGCGTTGTAGGCACAACAGCTCATGACTACTATAGGCGTCGTTGGCGTTCAAAGGGTTAAGGAGTTATAAGTTATAAGTTGCCAATTACTGCAACTAAAAATAGCTTGAATGCCATAACAATGGCCATTCGGTGGTGTGGACCCGTGCACTAGGTAGGATCGCGCAGCCTTTGACAGTGGACCTCAATCGCTGACGACATGCGAAGGCAAACGTTTGATTGGACGCGAAACCCTCTCGTGTCCCACCATAAAGTTGTAAGTTGACGCTCGGTAGAATGTTTTTACTTTTTGAATGCCACCGAGACAGAGGATTTCCGTGAAACGGAAGCCCAACTATCCATGATTTGTATACAAAATAGACCCGGTAATAAAATACTGGTAAGGTGAATCGGGACGGGCATATTTTGAAGATAAATAAATAAATATCAGGGGACAATTTTACACACTTGACCTAGGCCCAAACTAAGCTCTAGGCTTGAACTATGGGTACTAGACAACGATAAACTTACTTATAGAGAAATACATAATTAAATACATTGAAAGCATCCAAGACTCAGGAAAAATATTCGTGCTCATCACACAAATATCTGCCTTACCGGGATTTAAATCCGGGACCTCTAGCTTCGAAGGCATGGTCACTACCAACTAGGCCAGCGTGTCGTCAAAGATCATTCATAAGATACAAGGCAATAACTTGCAAGTATTGGTTTGTTGAAAATATAACGCGCTCACGAAACATGATTATCAAAGTGAAAATTTGTGCAACGTGTTTGGCGATTTCAATTGAGCTTATCATTCCATATTAAAGAAAAAGTTGTTGATTCATTCAGATAAGACAAGATCTGCCCTCCTAAGCCAATAAACAGTATGTGAAACTCAATTGCCAAAATAGATTCAATCCTCTTCTCTTAGTAATAAGGTTGTGATTGCTACAGGTCTTTTATTTGAGATATTGCTATTTGGCTTAAAAGGGCAGAGATGCTTAACGCTAACGTGAACGATTTTCGAAAACGACAATGTATGGAATTGACGCGACCGTCCGGCAGCGAACGTCAATTTTCAATAACGATGACGTTCTCGCAGTGTATCTGGTCTAGGGCCAAGGAGCACATACATATTGATCTTTTTGTCTTAAATAGAAAAATCTTTGCCGACTGTAACATCAGATTCATTCAAAACACAAAATACTTAAGATATCATTAACATTCCTAGCAAGGTATTTAATTCCAAATAAAAATATTACTTTACATATAAATATAGTTTAAAAATGGTAAAAAATACATCGTAACAATGCCTAAAGTATTAATTAACAGTACCTTGAGTTCAGGCAAACAATCCCTTATATGGTGCATTAGAAGCCTGTTCAAGGTTTTCGCCAAGTATGATGTCCCATTTCTGGTTGCAATAGTTGGATATTTCCTCTGAAGATATGTCGCTTCGTCTTTGAGAGAATCCTGTGTCAAACAAATATTTGTATTAAGCAAACATAAGACGAGTTAATTTAATAAGATTTGCAAAATGTATTGAAAAGATAATTTTACCCCAATTGTTTTCTTATCAATAATATCTTGCTGCGATCTGTTGACGACGCCGATAATTCCTAGTTTGACGGGGATCACACGCCCGCACAAAATATCTATCGCGTCAGTACCTAGAAAAACAAGTCGTATTTATGTCGGGAGGAATATGTGTTAGTTGAGATGTGAATCACTTGCACGGAAGTTCATAATTATTTACTAAACATCCGCCTCACGAAGGGTTGTAAAACCGACGTTTTATTTTGTAAATCAATAAAAACCCGGAAACTTCACAACATTATGCTATCATAAACATAAATCCCTACATTGTCCTACACCATGTTTAATTATATTACTGTCATAATCATAACATATTGTCATGATTACACAAAGATCTGCCATGTCATGGCTGTGAGCACGATAGCAGCGTATACCAGCCCCCCATTTCACCATCTTGACAATGACTCGTAGTGCTGGGTTACTCACTTGTGAGGCACCTCATTTGCCATACTCATTTCATTGAATTGTCGCATCACTTCACGCTTTAAAAACGATCCACCTCGTTCCTCACTCGTCACTCGCTCGTTCATCAATTCGCGGCACTCGTGATTCATTTATCCCTGAAGTCTCAAAACTCTCTAAACCTAATGTGGTTGACTGGTAGAGAATGCCTTTAGGCATTAAGTCCGCCATTTGTACTTTTTACATTTATTTGTATTGTGCAAAGAAGATTAAATAAATAAATAAATAAATAAATAAATAAATAAACCTCAAAGGCCTCCAGGCCTCGCCACTCGCACCTTACTTAATTTTCCCTACTACCTATCACATAAGTGAGTGAACGAGGGATTTACATTTGACGTGAATGCGTAAGATGTATGAAATCCTGCGGGGCGCTTAGAACTTTTTGAGCATTAAAGTGCTTCCGTAAATTTTGGAGGTCGCATTCCTTGTCAAATTCGAGTATAAACTCGGACCGCACTTCAATGCCCAAAAAGTTGTAAGCGCCGCAGGATTTCATACATCTTACGCGTTCAAATCAAACCAAAAATGTTTGTAATATGAAAGTATACTGTGCTATATTACACTTAAAAAACCCATACTTTTGCGCCAATACATACTAAGTTAAGTATAAGCCGGGCCGGTACCTCACCTCATTTGAAGTATGTCATTGAAACACCTCATTTTTGAAAATGAGGTGCTCATATAATACCATTTTAATTTCATGTTCTACCCAACACTAATGACACGGGACAGGTGAGATTTCAGTATACATTGCAAAGTTAACACGCTGATACCTATGGGTTTCATATAAGCTGCGCCATGTACACCACCAAATGTCACCTGTCATCTGTCATTGTCACGATGGCGAAATAGGGGGCAGGTCACATGCGGATTGAGAAAGGGTATACCTAAAGTAAGAAGTTTATGCATCATTAATTCATTATGTTCAATGGAAGGCGGTTCATAGTTGGGATAGGGTCAAGGGCCATGTATTATGTATATTACGAGTTTTATGAACAGACAACTAAGAATCTGCTTAAACATGCCGATAAAATAATAAACAGCTCATCATTGAGCTGTTTATTTGTACAAAATATAGAAGCTGTACCCAGAGGCGTCTTTAACCTATGTAGCGCCAGTGTGCAAACATTACCCTAGCGGCCCCGTAGTAAGCGCGCCTCCGTAGCGAGCGGCCCTCGGCGCCCCCTTGGACCGCTGCCATGCCGCTGCACCCGTGAGAAACGCACACCCTGCACCATAGGTAAAGACGTCTCTGGCAACATCCAAAGGTCACCATAAAGTTACAGGATGTTGTGGCAACCGCTTAATAAGTTTACCTGCATCCATGAGATCAAGTTTAGTGACTACGGCCAATGTCCTCCTTCCATCTGGATCCACATCCTTTGCCATTTTAATAGCCTCACTGGTAGCCATATCTGTGTTAGCAGCAGTCACAGCCAGAATTATTGAATTTGGGTTACCAATGTACTTAATTATTAGGTTTCTGATTTGGTTTTCAATGTCTTCTGGTTGATCACCAATGGGCACCTTGAGTGGAAAAACCACATGTTAGCAAGTATCAAAACTTTATAAAATAAAGAATAAATTTATTAAGAGAAAATAAACAGTAAATTAATAATTAATAATTATGAATTATTTTGTGATGTCAAACGCCCATTTTGAGTGTGACTGTACAAACCAAGTATTTCATAAATAAGGCACTTACTTTGGTGATACCGGGGAGATCCACAAGGGTGAGGTTGACAACTTTGGTAGAGAAAATCTTGAGATTGATGGGTTCTGGGCATATTCCCTTGTTGTTGCCCGCCATGTGGTTTGTCTCCCGTTCTATCTCCTCTCTGATTAAATCGAAGTCTGTATATATCTTGTCTTTTGTGTGCAGGAATTTGCCCCATTCTTCTAAGTTTACAGTACCTGAAGCAAAACAGACTCTAATTATATTGTGAATCGAATACTTTTTTAGATTGACATTCCACAATTTAGGTATTCAATTTGAAACCAAAAGTCCCAAACACATAATGCATGCTCCCTCAAGAAATACACGAAATTATGACACACTAGCCGTTTCCCGCGACTTCGTCCGCGTATACATATACCCTTTGTCTCTCCCAAAGACTCGAAACTATCTCCATACCAAATTTCATCTGAATTGGTTCAGGGGTTTATCTGTGAAAGCGTAACAGAAAGACAAAAGAAAGACAGACAGTGTTACTTTCACATTTATGATATTAGAATGGATTTCAGTTTAACAAGTATGAGAGAATGTCAGAGAAAGTATTATACACTCATGAAATAGCAATTTACATTCATTTAATTTAATTGTAATTGTAGTTTACAGTAAAAAGCAAACTTTTCAAATTATGTTTGCCGGTTTTCCTCTAGTTAATAGTTATAAATAATTTAAATCTAAAATAAAAGAAAAATAAAATCATTAGGTATCATAAAAAGTGGGTAAATTATGTGTAAAGTAGGTGTTACCTTAATTAGTTTCTACTGCTACAAATTCCCGAAAATTAAATATGGAATGAAGTTAAATGAAGTTGAACATTAAAATGAAACAAATACACAAACAACAAAACATTGCCTAAAATATTTTCTAAATACCAACCTGAAGAATATATTGAGTTGGATATCTTAGTTATTGGATTCCATGTTGTTGAAACTGTCACCGGCTCTCTAAATGCTATGCATAAATTTAATAGTAAACACTAGAGTAACCACTTTTTTTAACCTTTCGTATGCTTAGGAGCAGATCTGCTCACAAGCTTTGGATTACTTTTTGTAATATATTTAAACTTATTTTTTCAGACTATATTGTAATCCAAAGAGACTTTTTCAGCTCTCGCATACGAGGGGTTAACCTAATTGTTATTGCAATTAAATAATTAATTAAATTGAATAGTTTTGTGAAAAAAGTGTAAGTGAAATTATTTCAAGTTATTAAAAGTTTAGTAACACAAATTAATAGGAAACAATAAAAATATTATACATTATTATTACTGCATTCCTTGCAAAAAAACACAAATTAGAAAGCACTAAATATTGAATGTGTTATAAAGAGAAAGTAATAAATGCTGCCATATTACTGTTGAATAAAAAACTGAAATAATAAGTAATAATAAAATGGTCCCAATGAGTGACTTGCCAAAGTAGATTGATGTCAAGTAATATGATGCTATTATGGAACGATAGACACAATAGCAAGATCAATGAGTTATAATGTGTTGGCATTGAAAAATCACAATAGTGCAATAAAAACCTTATGTTGCATGATAAAAAATGTAAACATGCCTTGGTGTATAGACATGATTTGCATAATCAACAAAGGCTTGTATTGCAATTAGAAGTTTGGTTAATAATGCTGGTTTATCAATCAGCACAAAAAAGCACATTTAATAAATATGAGCATCTTTTTACACATAGTTTCAAAAACAGTTTTTTTTTCAATTTTACATATTTCATATTTCACATTATTGTACCATCCCCAAAACCATTTTACCACTTTGACTGGCAGTCTACTGCTAGGCGGGTCCATTTTGGAAATAAGAGCACATGGGAGTCAATGTGTTAATGGAAACTATGTATGTGCAACTTTACAAAATATAATGCTCATTTACTGTTCAATGTGTCTAAGACCCATCATTGCCAATACACTGGCAACGCTGCCTAGACCCTAGTCTATATCTATAGTGTAACGCACACAGGGCAGCTAGTGAGACAATGCAAGTTGTGCTAGCTATTTAATTAACAATAAGACAAGACAAAAGGAACTCAAACATCAGTTTGTGAATAGTCATACATTATGATAGCATACCTTCCTCAGCAGATCGATGTTCTTTGCCGTCTTTGGGGCTGTACACCAGCTGCAGGACAAGCGGTCGCCTAGTGACGATGCCGGGTCCGCGAGGCAGGAAGGAACGTCCGACCAGGCTTTCTATCACAGAACTCTTCCCAGAGCTCTGCCACCAAAAACAATTCCTTTATCATTCAATACCTTATAGGTTTTTGTAATAGGGTCCATTCTCAAAAGTAGTGTAAGAAAACTACAAAACGTCGTCTGCTAACGAGTCTGGACAATGGTCAATGACAGGTTACCCAGTTCAATGCAACGAAATGGGGACAAAGAACTGTATGTGACATAACCGATTCCCTAAGGCCAACAACACATGGCTTTATTTATCGCTTTTTCAATAAAGCAACACACATTAAGTTACGCAACACTAAGAAAAATATCTACCTGTGTTCCTAAAACTATGATTTGAGGTAACTGAATGGCATCTGCTCCGACAGTATTAAATACATCTTGTAATTTATTAATAACAGGTATCAGTGCTTCCATAATTGGCTAAAGGATCTAGTACACTCAGATTCTACAATTTCGCTGCGATTTTGAGTTCAGCACAAACCGAAAATATTACTCCAGCTAACTTTTACCAAAACACAATAATACACGACCGGTAAAAATCGGCCATATTGATTTCAAAATGGCGTAGGGTTGCTGTAGCAATTATTTTTTTTTGAGTTTGGTAGCATTATACGACACTGAATTTTTTTAATCACGATTTTTTGCATGGTTTGGGGAAGTTTTGCTGTTAGGCTGTTGAGCTAAATGGACAGTGAATTTTTTTACGTAATAATATAGTTCACAAGGTTTATCAGCTTATGGTGCGGCCACATTAATTTTTTAGCGTTAAAGTTTATAAAAATCCATTATCCATAGAAAACGGCAATAGGAAATCCGTACGATAAATAAGAGTGTATCATGTGCTGGCTACACTGAAACCCCTTACTATTAAACGTTGAATAAGCTTGGAAAAGTTACGCCATGCTTGACCTTATCTGTCATTGCGACATTTGAATTCGACAGATAAGGACAAAGCATGGTATAACTATTCCAAGCTTATTCCACGTTTATTAATAAGGGGGAAATAAAACGTAAAAAATAAAACATAAGCCGATAGTGGATGACAACTATCCGTATCTTGCACTAGGGCGGGCGTATTTTACGGATTGAAATAACTTTTTCTACTTTACCAAATAAAATAAATAAATAAACATCACAGGGCTTGTAATGGGTAGGTAAATACTTAAATACATAGAAAACATCCAAGACTTAGGAATAAAATACTTGTGCCTATCACACAAATATCTGCCCTTACCGGAATTTTAACCCAGGACTGCCAAATTCATAATTAATTTTACAATGGGTGGGGAAATCTACAAAATTTGTAAACGGGGAGTATACATATTGTAATCCATAAAAAACACTTCTTTGTATGCTGGGGACTTAGTACGATTATCGCTGTTCTTTCAGGAACCATCCAATTCGGTAAAAAGTACCTACCCTACGTCTTTTCCCGAGACTCATAATATCTCCATACCAAATTTCTACTTTGACACACATTTCTAATTGTGTTAATTTTACTTAGTGGTAGCTGTATGTTTGATAAGATTGTGTTTTAGCATTTAGCATTTCATATGTTTTTGCTGGAATTATGGTGCTGATGGTAACTTCCATTCTTCATGCTACGTTCAGATCGAATCCACCCTCTCAGAGAATTAGATTTTAATTCGTATCTCTTTACCAAACACGGGACTATGGGAGTCTTGGACCTTTGGAAGACAGAGTCGAAGCCAACACCTCTGCGTGTTGGCTTTAGACAACTTTAATTAAGTAAAGTGATGGGACACCAACAGGCGATTGTCCCTAAGTTCAAATTAGAGAATAACTAGCTGTTTCCCGCGACTCCATCTGCATAAAAGTAGTGTATCGCTATTGCCTCAGGAACCATCTAATTTTTAGGCGTAAAAAGTACCGTTTGTGTTTTTCCGAGAATCAAACTAGAGTCTGTCAAACGAAAGCTGTCCCAGAGAACCAGCGGGAATTTCAAAAAACCTGCAGCTGTTTACAGTAACTGTACACTGAATAAACGGAGTTAATACTATTTGATTTCCTGAACTTGTCACATCAGTGTTGGAGTATCAACTCCGTTTATTCAGTGTACAGTCAGTGTTAAAAGCTGCAGGTTTTTTGAAATTCCCGCTGGTTCTCTGGAACAGCTTTCGTTTGACAGACTCTATCTTCGTACCAAATTTCATCTAAATTGGTTCAGCGATTTATCTGCTAAAGGTAACAAACAGACAGACAAACAGAGTTACTTTCACATTTATAATATTAGTGTAGATGCCTGTAGACCCACATTACTACTACGTATGCGATTCCGCTCTCTCGATAATTTTTATTTATAATTTATTGATTTTAATGTGGCCGCACCATTAATAGTGGGTTTATGTCCTGCTTTTCTAACACCCGCTGGAATGTTATTAAATGATTAATTTATTTTCTGTAGGTTAGTAGACTTTTTTTTACATATTATTGGTCTTCTTTTTTCGCTTAAACTCACTTGATCTTGAATTATATCTTTAGAAAAGTATAACTTACCGATATCATGAATTATTAACACCTCGGCAGTATGAGAATCGTTTATTTTGCTCCTGCTTAAAAAAAAAGTACAAGTCAACAACCTCAAATGTCATTGTCAAACTTTTTGGACGTACTTGTCGTACTCCTTTTGTACTCCTTTACTGTTTGATATTCTTGCAAATTAAATTACTGGTCAATCATTTAATTCACTGGTCTGTCAAATATCTCAGTTTTCACCTTCAATAATGCTAACAATAGAGGTACGAAGTCATTTAAGTTAGAATGGTGCTTACATGTACTTATGTTTAGTTTATTACTATTTCTTATTCACAGGAGTCAAGAGTAGACGCCCGGCGGTTTACTAGCAATTCGAAATCGATAGAGTTTGGTCCTTGGCAGATATCTTACGATGTGAGCTGTATACTGCCCAGTGTATGTTCAACAAAAGTAGTTTGTGAAAGGGACGATGATCAGTTCTGTCAGTTTTGTATGTAAGTATCACTTCGCACGCATATCATAAGTTATTGGCTGACTACTAAGTTTTCAATCTTTATCTAAAAGGTCTACGTTTGTTCTCTTTGTTTAGTTTTAATTTTCTTATTATCTTTTCATTCAAAACTTAATTCTTGAGTATCAGTGTGTATTTTTTCTTGCTGCTGCTTTTGTTTTTAGTATCATTTTTAGTATCTACTGTGTGATTTTCAGTATTTTCTTTGTTATCTTCCAGATATTCCAAACAATTGAACATCCCACATTTTCCTGATATGGTGTTTCCCAAGAACATTTTGACATTGACCCATAAAAGTGGTGCAACAATAAATTTCAACCCCTTAGATGCTCTGAAGTTGGTGGCTTGTACTGTAGATGCTATTGAGGTGTCTTGCGCGGAGGTGTGGCAAGGAGCCAGGTAAGTTGCATTTTATTGTTTATTTATTCAATAAACCCACAGCACAATATTGATAAAATATTGGTATCATACAGAAAGCTTAAACACAGGCCAATTACGGGACTTTCTTATAAATAATTAAATAAATATCAGGGTAAAGTTGCACATAATTTGAACTAGTTCTAAATTAAGCTTTGGCTTTTATTATTGGTACTAGACAATGATAAAAATATACATAAAAATATATTTTTAAATACATACAAAATATTCTAGACCTAGGCAAACAACACTTGGCTTATAACACAAATATTTGCCCTTACCGGGAATCAAATCCATGACCACTGTCCTGTGGGCAGGATCACTATAATTCCCGTCACGTAAAAAGGCCGCTGGCGATGTACCTGCACAATTGCGCATTTATCGACGAAATTGGTGGTATGACAGGGGAACACTCCGCTGGTTAGCTTATGCGGCCAAGCTCAAACATTGTTGCATTGTCACTCTGTGGCCTTTTTACATGAGGGTAACTATACCGACTAGGCTAATGAGTCCTCAATTTAAATTTGCATTAATTCAGTGTCAATAGAAATGGGCACAGATTTACATATTATGTGTCAGCCAGATATGATAATTTTAATCAAGAAACATTAAAATGTGTATTTGGGCTAATGTCACCATTAAAAACAAATTTAATTTCATGGATTTATGTTTAGCACAGGATACATTTACATAAAAAGGGATTTAAAAAATTATACAGAAAGAAGTTTTTTTAATGTGATTGTGAAAATATGTTTAACTTGTTTGTATATTTTTGAATTTTCAAGGCCAGATGCAGCTAAGAAAAAGAAGTCTTTTGATTGGACTTTCTGCACAAATTACAAAGGAACTCTTAGTGATGGTATTGCTATTGAACCAACTGATGAAAACATTGATTATGAATTGTTAAAGCGAAAAGATCAAATATTGTTTTATCATGATCTCACATTGTTTGAAGACGAATTGCATGATCATGGAATATCAAAGCTTTCAGTTAAAATTGTAAGTATTTTAGGAAAATGACTGGTTCTGGAAAGGCAATGTCATTTAATCACTTAAGTATCTTATTGCTTTCACTCAGTTGAACATTTTTTTTGTACCCGACGATCCTTTAATTCGCATATTTTAGGATCACTTTTTTATTACTACATTTTCCTACTCTATCAAAATCAAAAGAGGTTTGAATCTACGGCTTTTTTTAATTTTGCGAATTAAAGGGTTAAAGCAACATGTTTAAAGAGTTATCAATGTTATCATATACCTACTTATGATGTGATCTGTAGTCTTGACTTCTAGAGAACTGTGGAATTAGCAGATTCCTGATTTATTAGATTCCTGTTGCACCAGATTCTTATTTATACTGTTGTGTGATTTTGATTTCTTATACTGTTATCATAAAACAAAAGTTTTTGAAGTACTATCATTAAAAAAAAAATACTTTTAATATACTGTTATAATAATCAAAATAAAATAAAAACATTTTGAAGTGTATTGATTGAAAAAATAAAGAGAAAAACTAAGTAAAAAACGAGTGGAAACAAGTGTATTGGGGCTTTCTTGGATCTGGCCAAAGCTTTCGACACGGTATCAATGGACATTCTGCTCCGGAAACTTGATGTGTCGGGAGTAAGGGGGTCGGCCTTTGATTGGTTTAGGAGTTATTTGACTGAGCGGCGTCAATTAGTAAAAATAGGCGAATACAGCAGCGGTCAGTTACCAGTGAATTACGGGGTTCCACAGGGAAGCATCCTCGGGCCCACACTTTTCCTAATTTATATGGATGACATTCTTCGACTGAATCTTCACCAGGCGGAAATAATTTGTTACGCGGACGATACCGTTGTGCTCTTTCATGGCGAGTCATGGGAAGCTGTACACAGCCTCGCGGAAAGAGGACTATCGCACATTATGACGTGGCTGCAAGAGAACTTACTTACTTTGAATGTCGATAAATCCAACTTCCTCGCTTTCTCTAAAACATCAGCCTCATCTTATTCCTTGGGAACAAATTTATCCATCCACGCTGCCTGCTGTCCATCCTTGGGTCTACCCAACACGTGCCCTTGCAGCACTATAGTCAGGGCAAAAAGTGTCAAATACCTTGGGCTGGTCATAGATCAGAACCTGTCCTTTGGACAGCATATTGCTTCTCTTTCTACCAAAGTGAGGAAGTGTATATATGTAATGAAGCGGCTCCGTGACTGTACCTGGAAGGAATTGCTTTACCTTGTGTACAACGCACTGTGCCAGTCAATTCTACAATATTGTGTGGGTGTCTGGGGCAGTGCTGCTAAAGTTCACTTACTTCTGGTGGAGAGGGCGCAGCGTGCGGTGATTAAGGTGATGCTAAGGAAACCTTATAGGTTTTCCACAGATGCCCTTTATCGCGAAACTAATTTCTTGAGAGTTAGACAACTGTACATCCTAAAGGCAATACTACGAGCACACAGTTATGTTGTTAAACTACCAACTTATGCTCAACTCTTAGAAAAACGAATATTTAGAGTTCCTCTTCCGTCGAGAAGCTCTGCGTTTGCAAAGCGAGCCCCAGAATATATGCATCTACGCGTCTACAATAACGTTTCTAAAGTTTGTGACATCAAACAACACCCCATAGGAATGGTACGGATTATCCTAAAAAAATGGCTAGTGTCTCTGACATACAAGGACACAGAAGCTCTCCTCAATGCCTGCATCTAAACGATGGAACACACACACACACACACACACACACACACACACACACACACACACACACACACACACACACACACACACACACACACACATACACGCGCAAACACACACAGGCTGTAAATAAGAAAATTTGAGTAAGTTATAATCATTTTGTTTATTTGTTTCATCCAAAAGTGACGTGTCTCTATATTAAAACCCAATGTGTACAACGCACTGCTAGGTCCCGAGATACAGGCTCAGCCTAGTTCGGGGTCTGACGGATATTGAAATGTAACTAGATAACCTTGTATGCTTTTTTGAAATAAATTTATTCTTATTCTTCTTATTCTTATTCTAGTTAGCGTACCACTGGTCAGTTTCCTTACTCGTCAATTTCACTAATTCACCAGTTTACTAATTAGACAGTTTCGGTAGGTTGTCAATTTCGCTAGTTAGGCATTTTCCTGATTCTTCAGTTTCCTCGTTCACTAGTTTTGCTAGGATGTCAGTTTCGTGAATTTGCCAGTATTGCAATCCGCTAGTTTCGTTATTTGTCAGTTTCGCTAATCGGACGGTTTACCTATACGTCAGTTACGCTAAGTAGACCATTTTGTCAGTTTGCTGTTTTCGTAATCCTTCAGTATCCTCGTTCACTAGTTTTGCTAAGCTGCCAGTTTCGTTGATTCGCTAGTTTCCTTGTGCACTAGTTTACTTTTTCGTCGCTAGATATAGGTAGGTAGGTTAGGTTGTCATCTGCACTATTTTCCAACCAAGCATAGTAAACGAATATTTAAGAGAAAACTAAAGAAGCATTTATTGGATACACTGCCATAGATTTATATAATTGGTACCTATTATGTGGAATATAAAACCTTGTATTATAATATAAGATTATTGTGCTTTTATTTAAAGTCTTCCTGCAGTCAAACTGTCCTTAAACAGTTTTGCAGGGCTTTTGTTTACTTGTTATTTTTTGTTTGATTAATAAATAAATAAGTAATAAAATATATATTCGTCAGTTTCACTGGTTGCCAGGATGTAAAGATGTCTTTTTAATAAGAATTCGTCAGATGACATCTTTATTTTATGCATGTTCGCTTTGAGATTGCCGCTCGCTCGTGATATATTTGCCTCTCCTGTCACCCTGGTCAGTTAAGCGTGGCGTGTAGGTACGGGGTGCGGTGTGGGTGCGGGAAGGAACGGCCATCTCGGAGTGACTTGAACAAGAAGTAGGTCAATGTCTTGTAACAGTACCAAACTAAATCATCCCAATCATATTACAAAAACTGTGTAATCTACGAGTCTACAATGTTAATTAATTATTAAATATATAAAAGCCAGGTAGTGCGAAGCCGGGGCGGGCCGTTAGTTAATCTTGAAAATTCATGACCGCAGACTAATTATCTATGTAATTCAAATGATAAAGACACTTGTGCAAGATGCAAGATGAATTACACACTGCGACGTAATAGCAAAACTGACAATGTTAAATAACTGACGAACAAGGAAAGTAACGGATTAGGAACATGACGAAATAGGAAAACTGGCAATCTAAACTAACTGACGAACAAGGAAACTTGCGAACCAGGAAACCAACTTAATAGGGAAATTGACAACTTAGTGAAACTGGCAAATAAGAAAATTAGTGAATTCAGAAACTGTCTAATGAGTAAACTGGTGAATTAGTGAAATTGAAGAGTAGGGAAACTGACCAGTGGTACGCTAACTCTAAAAAACCTGGTAAATCAAATGTTTTTTATTGCAAGGAATGAGGGGAGTATGATAAGAAGTATAAAGATGGAGTTCAGTATTCATAATAATTGCTACAATATTGATTTGCCGATGTTTTATTTTGCAACAAGGTAGGTACTTTTCGCCATAATGTTTCTGGTTTTGCTATGGTCACGTATGATCAATAAGGTTCCAAGGTATCTTGTTAACCGAATAACCGAGTAACCGAGTTATAGAGGAAAATTGTCTTCAATTAAATGGTTTTACTGGAGAGTTGCACTGTAAGCAATTGGGATACACGTGAAAAAAATTGCACGTTTTTTTAATTTTTATTCAAAACAATAGTGTTCTTTAACAATCTAATTTTAAGCATTTTATTATTAACCACTCATACGCGGGAGATCAATAATACTTTATTCCAAGTCTATACCAAGTCCTAGTCTCTTCTGATTACAATATAGGTACTTAGTCCTTTTTCAAATTACGTATTTGGGCCCTCGCCATTGAAACATTTGGACCATGGTCTTCTGACACCAAACCTGAGGTACTTATCAGAAAAACTTGTGCACGTCTGTGGTGGTCCTCGGGCCGGTTCCTTTTTTGCCCAAAGGCTGAGTCTAGCGGTGCCGAGAGGAAACGCTGCGAGTGTCTTAGGCTCGATGCCTCACATGAGTTCGATGGAGGGGTTCGATGTGTTTTAATTTATTTTTATTAGTAGTTAATTGAATATATGCATTTAAAAATTGTATGAAATATTAATAAAGCAATACAGCATGTCCTCAAAAGCAAGCATTAAAAAAATGCAAAATGCTATCCAAATTACGAATAAGAAGCGTTAAAAGTTTTTGTTGGATAATTGATAAAGATCCGTCCAGAAGTCATTCAATTGTTTTATTTAAAATTGGTCTTTACTGGCTTAACGATAGGGCTGAATTTTCTTTTGGAAAATAAATCTTATGTACGTAATATTTAATATTCAGTTGGTCGAAACCACATGCAAGAGAGCTACTAGGAGCTCTTGGAAAACCTCACTACACAAACTATTATCATATTTTACTGATAACTTCTCACTACTATATTAATTTAATCATAAGAATTATGGTTAATATGTGAACAAATAAATTGTACATGCCTACAACTGTCGTCAAACGTATAGTTGTGATCATTGGAGCTGGCCGAGTCTTATCTCGTAGACCCATCAGTCAAACAAAGCCATTGTGTTCATTGTTACGTGTATGTTCACGCTCCACAAGTGCTTTGAGTTGAAAGCGGCTAACTGCAACCGATATTTTAATCGAATAGCGCCTTATTTTTGAATGAATAAGAAACGAAGACAAAAAACACACAAACACAAGGGCACATTGGCTTTAACAACTTTATGTTTAAAACTACAGTTCAGACATATGATGAAGTAAAGGATGACTATCATGGTTTACTAAATAAAAAATCAACCATATAAAATGAAACGAAAAAAATGTCAAAAGACAAAGAAAACAAATGTTTAAGACTATAATAGTTGGGTAAACAACTCCTCCACAATGGTGACTCATTAAGCAAAAGTGAAGTTTTAATAATAATATCTCCCTACCTGTACAAATGTAAACATTTGTAAACGGGTGTTTTACTTTATCTTTAAACATTATTAATGTTCTTTTCAAATATCAAGTCGTGTTTGGTACTGGATACACTTGCAAGTTTTTTAGTGTTCTTGACTGCTGTTTCAAATACAAACTTATCAATATCAATATGCCCTTCGTTTTAATGAGATCCTTCAGATCTAAGACTTAAAGACGCTTTTCGTTTCAAGATGTTTGCAGTTACTACTTTCTATTTCTAACCGTATTTTTGCGGTCATACTTTACAATACATGATAATGACTTTGTTTAAAAGCTAAGCCGGTCTCGGCCAGCTCCAACGATCACCACTATAAGTGTCAGCTAGCTATCTAATTTTTTACTAAAAGGTAAATAAGGTAAAATATTGGAGAGGCTATATATCTACATACATACATATATACATTAAATCACGCCTGTTTCCCAGAGGGGTAGGCAGATACCACTTCCTTCCACCTGCTACGCTCCTGACAAATCTCCTTCGCTTCTTCCACATTCATACATCGAGTCATGTATGCACGTCGGTTTCGGGTACTTAGGATTCGCCCTTTTGCAGAATTTCTCCGATTTGATTCGAAAAAGTACGCCTAGGGCACTATAATATCTCCTTCGTCAATCTTTTTTCATCCATTCTCTCCAAATTACCAAATCATACCACCAAAAGCATGCCCTTTTCAATCTTAGTCAATACATCTTCTCTCAGTCCACATTTCTCTCTGATCTTGTTATTTCTTACTCTATCAATCAGTTTCACACCACACTTACTATCTTTATATAAGACCACAAAAAATATTGATATAGCGCAATTCAGACCTCATTTAGCGTTCAAGTGAAGGCATTTCTTAAATTTAATAAGCTGCAAAGATTGATTTAAAAAGTCTATTATTCCTCGAAATGTTTTTTTTTTATTATATCGTTAAAAACAGGTGTATCCCAATCGATTGCTGTCTTGGTAAAACCTTTATACTGTTCACTTCACAAAGTCGGCGCTCCAATAATTACTTTACATACATTACAATGCATTAATGTCAATTATACTAAAACTTTGTAAAAATGATACTCGAAGGGCAGCTGCTGTAGCTGCGCGTCAGCAACAAACTGACAAGCTTCAAATAACGTTATTAGACCTAAAAAAATCCAAGGAATTGTGTGCTCAATTACTCAGTGAGAGAGAGGACAATGAGAAAGAAGTAATCCAGATTCTAAACAGTAGGGATAGGTTAAAAAAGGAACTCTCTCTACTTGAAAATAAGTATAATGATGTGAACTTGGAACGGGTCGAGCTTCAACATACAGTAGATAAGTTCACTGAGTGTACTACTCTGTACGAGCAGGCCCTGAAGGACGTTGACTCCCTGGAGAGAGCGCTGCATATTGCCCATGAACAGATCTACGAGCTTCAGGAGGCCAGGCAAGACACTGCAGAGGTACACACACAGTCATTATTTCATGAATTGGTAGAGAATGACCCGCAGTTTGTTACTGCTTCAATTGACCTTCCTGTTGTTACTATAGACTTAACTAATGAGACTTCCACTACAACAAGGTTAAGTAATTGTAGCAGGAATAAACTAAAAAAATATATTAAAATAAACAGATATATAAGGAAAACCCGAAGGTTGTTAAAGCAAAATAAACTGTATTATAGAAAATTTATACTAAGTAAAATAAATGTTAAGTTAGTTGATAAATTATATATATATACCACTATGTTAGAAAATAATAAGTTAAAGTATGACAATGACACACAAATGTTACAATTAAAAATTCAGGATTTAGAGGAGTCGTTACAAAAATTGCACAATATGCAGGAAAATTCAAATAAAATTATAGATGAGTATTCTTTAGGAATGGATGATCTAATAGGACAGCTCAACTATAATTTAGAGTTAGTTCAGTCACTGGAGGACGACCACACATGTGTCTGTCAACACAAGAGTGACTGTCCGGCCCCCGGTGGACTGAAGCAGAGTTTGTGTGTCAGTGTCCCTACACAAAAGGAATATGATGAGAAGTGTTCCTTTCATAAAAACTTAAATAATAATAGTAATACCAATTTGACATCCAAACCTGACATAATAATGTACTGCGATGAGATTGGTAGCAATATGGGCTTATTATTGAACTCATACACTAAGGGACATAGTGTGATCAGCAACTGTTTACCTCTAAGCAGCTTGGAAAATATCCAAAATAAAATTTTAGAGGACAGCTATATTGATATAGATACGAATTTGCTTATTCTTGTAGAACATAGAGGGAATGTAAACAAAAATAAACTAATTAATTTTTTTGAAACTTTGAATAGCCTTAGTGTGAAAAAAATCATATTGTTTACATTCCCTTATTGTAAACAGTTGTCACAGTTGGAAAATGACATAAGACATAATTTAAATGTGACACTTTATAACATGTGTACATATAATAAAAAAATTGACATTATTGACTCTAACAATTATGTTAGCAATTATTATATTTTAACAAAAGGTAAATTTTACCTGCCTAATTATTTTAAGAAACAGATAGCTATGTCGCTATCCTATTTTTTTGACATTTCAGCCAAGAATTTGGCTCCTGCTGCTATTCAGCAACCTGACAGGTATTTGGAACATGTTCCAATTACTATCAATCATTTAAATTAAATGACAAGACAACAGAGGAGCTCAACCCTGGCAACCAAAATTGTAATAAATATAAGGACAAATTTAGCAGCAAAGTATCTAATTATATCACTCTGGTTCACCAGAATATTCAATGTATAAGGAGTAAAGACCTGCAAGTCGAGTTATTTCTTAATAGTAATAGCATTGATATTTTATGTATAACGGAACACTGGCTAACTAGTAACGAAGCTATGTTTAATTTTATCAACCACCAGGTCGGCAGTTTATTTACAAGAAATAGCTCGATACATGGCGGGTCGTTAATCATATTAAACAATAAATTAAAATTTAAAGACCGTAAGGACATTGTGTCCTTATCTGTTGAACGAATATTAGAACTCGCTGCAATAGAGTTAGAGCAATTCATAGTTGTATGTGTATATAGGCCACGATTAGGCAATTTCGAAATTTTTTAAAATATTATGGAAACTGTTCTAATAAAATTATCTCATTCGAGAAAAAAAACAATTATATGTGGAGATTTTAATGTAAATATTTTAGAAAACAGTCCACTAACCAAAAGATTAATAAATCTTTTCAAATCTTTCGGCCTGACACATACTTTTATGGAGCCAACTAGAGTTACTGACACTAGCGCCACGTGTATTGATAACATTTTTACTGATATAATTCCTATTGGTAAGAGTGTGATCAGCAACCTGGAATCGGATCATTTGGGTCAATTAATTAAATTCAAGTCCGTATCGAATAATATTCCAAAAAAAGAAATTACTTTTGTGCCAATAACTGTAGACCGTGTGGAAAGAATGAGACATAACCTAGTGCATAATTTGCCCTTTCTAACAACTGATAAGGGACCCAATGACATGTACAACTCATTCTTTCACACATTCATAAAACAATTTAACGCAGTATTTACATCCAAATCGGTGGTGGTTGGTGGTGCAAAGGTTTTCAGTGACTGGGCTACTGCGGACTTACATAAGCGTAGAAGAATACTGTATCAACTATATGAGGAACGGAGGTATAACGCGAGTGAGGAGTTTAAGGAACATGTCAAACAGTATTCTAAGCAATTCAAGATAGACTGCCGTATAACTAAGCGAATTTTTTTAAGTAACAAAATCTTGAATAGTTCTGATGTTATTAAAACGACCTGGAAAATAATTAATGAAGAAACAGGTCGCCGAAAAAAGAACATTAACGACTATCGTTTAAAAGTAGATGGTAAAATAATAGATTCCAATCCAGATATCGCAATTGAATTTGAAAAGTTTTTTACCGATATACCAGTGTCCACGACTAAGTGCTTGAACTCTTCGCCTGCGTCTGCCATTGTACTTTTAGAAGATAACGTGCCTGAATGCAGTATATTCAAGCGCGTTACTGCCTTGGATGTAATTAAGGCATTCAACTCAATCAATATAAAGAAAACCAGTGACCTTTGGGGAGTGTCGGTCCATGTACTCAAATCCTTAATTGAAGTCATAGCATCTGACTTGATGGTCGTATTTAATCACTGTGTTGATTGTGGTGAGTTTCCTGATCTTATGAAACATAGTAAGATAATTCCATTATTCAAAACGGGTAGTACTTTTGACCCCACAAATTTTAGGCCAATATCCATACTACCCACTTTCAGTAAAATATTTGAGAAATTGATTTTGTCACAGTTAGCGGAACATTTTCGGTATAATAATTCATTACACAATAAACAATTTGGTTTTACTCGGGGTCGCTCGACAACCGAAGCTGGTGTTGAGTTGATTAAAAACATTTTTAATGCCTGGGAAGGGTCACAGGATGCTTTAGGTATGTTTTGTGATTTGTCCAAGGCCTTCGATTGCGTTAACCATGACACATTGATCAGGAAACTACACCACTATGGAGTTAGAGGTACTGCGCTAAACTTAATAAAAACGTACTTATACGGGAGAATACAAAGGGTAGACGTGAATGGAGTACGATCACCTGGGTCATTGGTCTCAATAGGCGTACCACAGGGCTCAATATTGGGTCCATTTTTATTCCTCATCTACATAAATGACTTACCTTACCTTATAAAGGACAACCATGATATAGTATTGTTTGCTGATGATACGTCACTTGTGTTCAAAGTTAAACGACAACAGCAGTTTAATGTCGATGTAAACAATGCTATATCAAAAGTAGTCGATTGGTTTAGTGTTAATAATTTATTACTGAATGAGAAAAAGACGAAATGTATAAAGTTCATGACTACTAATGTGAAAAACTACTGTAACTATTAAAAATGACAAACTAGACCTAGTTAATGATACAGTGTTTCTTGGTATAACTTTAGACTCCAAGCTCCAATGGGGTCCTCATCTTGCTGGATTGGCGGGTAGACTCAGTTCTGCAGTTTTTGCAGTTAATAAGATTCGGCAATTAATAGACTTAGATACCGCTCGATTAGTTTATTTTAGTTACTTCCATAGTATTATGTCATATGGTATTTTACTGTGGGGTAGTGCTGCTGATGTAAATAGCATCTTTGTTCTGCAGAAGAGGGCTATTCGTGCTGTCTACAAGATGGGCCAGAGAGACTCGCTTAGAGATAAGTTTAAAGAAATTAATATATTGACCATGCACAGTCAATACATTTATGAAAACATTATGTATGTTCATAAAAACATCGCTAAATTTAGAAAGTACTGTGACATACATAATGTTAATACCAGAAATAAATATAAGCTCGCAGTGCCCTTCACGCGGCTCCATAAAATAAAAAACTCTTTTATGGGTAATTGTATTAGGTTCTATAATAAGCTTCCAAGTAATGTTACTGAACTATCAGTAAATAAATTTAAGAGTTACGTTAAGCGTAAACTAATTTCCAAAGCATATTATAGTATTAAAGACTATATTAATGATAACAATGCTTGGGACTGAATTGCTTGTAATAAAATGTTTAGTCCTTACGACAAAAGGTTGCGAACGTTGAAAAAAAAAAAAGACATCCGACAGAGTTTCTTACAGGTTCTTCTCTGATCGGTCGCGATTTGAACCTGCAGTCAATTTAGGCTAAGTCGCTACTATGACGTTTCAAAAGAGTTTATTATTTGTAAACCTACTTGAATAAAGATTATTCTGATTCTGATTCTGATTCAATGTGAGTGGCGGGGCGCGCTTTTTTGGTGTTGTTCTACAACTCGTGGTGAAATTAATTATCTTTTCTTTCCAGAGAGTTATGCCAACTAACTGGTTTATTCTTCTTCGGTATTTCTTGAGGGTCGACGATGTGTTAGTCCGATCAAATGAAACTAGGATGTTCCATGTTATAAAAACCGACTATATATTAAGAGAGTTTCTGGCAAAAGAATCTAAGGCTGAGGATTTGAAGGTAAAACATTAATTCCAATTAAAAAATAATCTGTAACTTAATCTACTCAGAATTCGTTTAAAGTTATTACCACAAAAATATAACATTTTATAGGTTAAAAAGTATCCTATCTGCAAGACATACCTTTATCCAAATTCGTTTAGCGTGATTGAAAGAAAAGGACTCACTAAATTTTAAGCTTATAATTAAACATCGGTATCAACGTTCAACTTTCGTGGTAGAGTACGGTTTGCAGAAAAACAAATACATCTAGCATTTTGAACCTTTATTTTTTATAAACAAAAAGGAAGTCGCTAAAAATTTATTAAAGGTTTCAATAAATAACTAAAATTTGTTCCATGGATTTTGCTGTTAACTTTTGACGTCTGTTATTATATTTAATTTTGGGAAGGTAAGTCAACTACTGAAAATAGAAAACATTTTTACTTACACTTGCTGGTTTTTCAACCTCTTTGCTTTCAGACAGATGGTTTACAATTTGGATAGTGTTAAAACCAGGGTTTTTCTTTAACACATTATTTTATTTAATATAGATTAGTCTGCCCTTTTGGTGTAATTTAAATGTTGAAATTTCTTCACTCATTAAATACTATAAAAATAAAACACGGCTATTGTTTGACAGCTATCTGATAGGACGTCATGTTTCGATGTGTATGAACAACCCTATCCTATAACTGGGATAATATCAACATATTAGTGGGTGGGATTTTTGGGAATGCTGTCTCGGACAAAGAGCTACGTATAGAACTTCACTTAGGTAAGGTCAATTTTAATCATACAATTATATTTCTCTTCTTGTCCGAGACGGTTTACATGTTGCTGTTAAAGCTAGTAGGGAAGTGAAAAATAATAATCATCCAGCTTAATTAAGTTTAAAAATAACAAGAATTCATTAAATATTCGAATGTATTTCTTTTTTGCTACCCTTACCGGGCGCCATGAAAGTTGAACGTTGATACCGATGTTTACTTATAATATTAGTAGAAAGTAGGTTGGTATAGTTAGAACACGACACAACCCCGTGTGGTTGCAGTGCCATTTCCAAGTCTTTCCGTTGATGTCGTAAGAGGCGACCAAGGACTGTAGTACTGTTAAGCGATGGAATTGCAACCTGTTACTAATATACTAGTAAACTTCTTGGCCTGATTATGCAAAGTGTTGTTACAGAACTATAAATAAGTAGTTTTAGAGTAGTTGTCGTTTCTGTGGCTCTGCCATGCACGAGTATGTAAACTAACTAGACTACAAATATTGATTCTCATCGACAGTAATCCGTCGAGCAGATAATCGGTCATCAGTGTGACATGTTCTATAATACTTGTAATACGCTGTTACAGGTGGTAAAGGTAATTTGTATTTGTTTTCAGATCCCTGCGTCGCAAATGAAAGAGGCAGACGACGTTATTCCTTTTATGCAAGTCAAAGAAAAAGTTGTTCACAAACTAATAATCAATTCAGACTCAAATTCTAGTTAGTAAAAATAAAGCCACACTGTTCCAACCTAGATTCAACAACAACAATAAAGTATTTTTCTATTTTAAGCTGAATAATAAAAGTTATGTCTCCATACAGAGGTTTTAATCAAATTTTACTGATAAGATTATTAACCTTCTAATCACGCTGTTAGAAAAGCAATGAATAAAGTTAGTTAAAATAAGGCTTAGGACTGGCTTGAATTCCATCTTTTATAAAGGCACTGCCTCGATTTAGTGTTGTGATTTGTGATATTATGTAGTCCTATCCTAACACTTCTACTTGTTAATAACTTCTCTAAAAATTTTAATCTAACAGAACATAACTTAGGCACGTAATTAATAGGTATGTCAATGTTGTGATTAGCTTACGTTTCAGTCTTTTCTTGGACGCTAAATTCCATTGCTTTATGTATGCGTCAAATTGTTTTCGATGGAACACCATATAAGTTTTTTATAGTGTATGTTTAGTGTTGGAGCATTCTAAGGTTACATTCAAGTGAAATAATGTCTTTATTATGTAAATAAATAATATTCTAGTAAATATTAGCAGATAAATAGATAAGATACTACATACATAGCAAGTATGAAAAATGCTTTAGTGATTCGCATATTGATATATTATTGTCTGAAATAATAATCAATCATATGGGTAGGTATCATGAAAATACGAAGCGTGACGATGATTGACGAGTTGACAACAACGTAAGTTGATTTTTTCTTTAACATTTAGGTACAGTTTGATTATTTTCTAAACATTTGTAATGCCACTGACGGGTATATACCCTCACCACAATTTCACCGCCTATACCAAATAAGGGTCTTCCCATATCTACCGACGCAGAATCGTCGTAAGACGGTCAGAAAAACCTTTTATGTCCATGCAATAAGAGCGATGGATGCGAGTAGCACAAACGCCACAAACCAACCTACGTGGAGACCTTGGGGAAGGACGGTAGATCCTTTGGTTGATATGATGAATAAAATCTAAAGTGTTACATTTGATCTCTTTGGACTAAAGTATCTTAATTTTTTTTCTTGGATATTCTCAAACAGCCAGCTTCATGTCGGCAATGAGGTCCTATTGCTTATTTTCCGCGTGTGAAATTTTGCAAATTATTATAGGGACGAATTCTTCTTTATGGAAAGTCTTAATTTTATTAATTCTTAATTTACAGAACGAATTCGGAATTTTTGTAATTCTTAATATTCCGAATGCCTCATTTCCCAAATTATAGATAATCCGAATTCTCTCGAATGTTTGTAATAATTACAGTCATACATATTTTGGTTGACTAAAGAAAACGAATGAAAATTTGTATTGAATGCATACATAATTTTTACTCTTAAAAAAATAAAACCATTACTTACTACCTACTTAAACCAACATATTTTTTTAATCATTCTTCAGGTGTGACTTTGCCCATTAATAGGTCCTCTACAAATTCTACAATATACTTAACTATTTCTCTTTTATTGCATAAACATAAATGTTTTTCTGTCAGGCTTAAAGAGATTCCGCGTTGATGGATTGGCGGCCAGTGCGGCCACCCTAAATCTGTCTTGGGTAATCGGCTAGCGCATGTATAGGTAAGTATCTACCTAGTTGTGATTTAAAGACAAAATTTAGGTACATAATTTGTTTCTAATTGCCTTTACCGTTTTAGGGTTCCGTACCAAAATGGTAAAAAAAGACCCTTTATGGTGAGACTTAAAGAAAGCCTGTCGTCTGTATATCACAGCAGGTTTTCTCTGTACTACAGAACGTCTTGACTTGAAATTTGGCATAGTTGTATAACTTGCTCGCCCACATCTGTGTTTAGTAAACAAATACGTTTTTTTTAAATATGTAGGTCTAGAATGGGGGTTGAAAAATGAAAGTGATTTGATTATAGCAAACGGGGTGTTGTATAAAAGGGCTCAATCTGTACATTTCAAAACCATGTTTTTATGATAATCCGTGACGTACTATTTTATTTATAGCCAAAAATTTACATAAAATGACCGCCCCCCCCCTTATCTCCTAAGTTTAAGGACTGAAAAATGGGGAAAAATCCTGGCTTACAGATAATTATTTATATTTTGCGCGAAAAATAAAATGAAGTTGTCATTTTTTACTGTTTTGGAAAAAGTAGCAAAAAGACTTAATCAAAATGAATAATTTCTAAAAATGGATAGCCCATTCCATGCGTTAACCCATAGAATACGACGTATCTAAATGAAAAACAATGAACGATTTTTGTGTGCGTAAAGTCGTGGACAAAAGCTAGTTGTTTCATAATTGCATTTTTTAAAATATTTAATGCAATGCAACATTGTTTTTATCCCTGTGTAGTTGCCGGGTTAGAGTAGTGCCACTCCATGTCTTCCCGTGGATGTCGAAAGAGGCGACTGAAGGAATAAGGGCTTAATAAATCGATCTTGAGAGAAATACCCAAGACGCGTCACAAATAACAGTTACCTATCTATGACTGGATTGTTAAAATTACAACTCATACATTTCTCAATCATTGAGAAAGAGTCTTTTCTTAGTTGCACCGTGTATGTCACCTTTATTTTTACTCTGTTTTTTTTTCTATCTCTTCTGGTTCTGAAGGTAATGGGCTGAGTTGCTGTGTTTGATCATGTAACTTTAATAATTGAATGATTAGTAAAAAGCTGTTGTTTATATAATCTCTAAATGTGAATCTACAATCACTGCGCCCCGTGCATATTTATGTTTATTAATGTATCTTGAGAAGAGCATCTCCCTCAAGATTTGTTTATAAAATGGCTCTCACCTGAAACATTCATATTTGGCAGATTTGTACGCGAGTTCTCGCTTCAAATATAACGAGGACGGCTATACTGCCCTAGGCTAGAGCTACGAATTCGTAACTTCCTGAAGAATCCATGAAGTCATATTTCAGGAAAATTCAATTAAATTTGTGGCATAAAATGTAGGTAAGTAGTTATGTTTAATTTTGAGCGACATGAATGTGGTCGATGAAATGTACTATTGGAAAAGGGTTAAAGGACTTGCCTTGTAAACAAAGCCATTGTTATCTTTCATGAAGTGTGGCCGCAACAATAGGGTTTTAAATATAAAATTGGAACTTTAACATCACGTCACGAAAAGCGTCTTTAAGTCTTAGAGAAGAAGTTTTAAATTAAAACGAAGGGCTTATTGATATTGATAACTTTGTTTTTGTAACGGAAGCCAAGAATACGTGGAAGTGTATACAGGACATAACACGACATGACACTTAAAAAATAAATAGGCCACCTGGGTATTTTATATTTTTTTATCTTTTCTCAAGTATCATGTCAAGCACTAAAATAAAAAAATACATTTTATGGGTAGTATTATTAAAAAAAAACACTTTCGCTTGTGGGTCACTCTTTATGAAAGGAAGAGGGGTTGTTTATCCAATTATTATACAGTATTTTTCATTTTAGGTCATTATACACAGTAGAAGCTTCTAGCAACGCTTATCTAAGTTTATCAATAGGTATATTTTTAACGCAGTCACCTCGTCTAGTTTAGTCTAGCCGAGGCGGAACCCTAATAAGCATTCGTCATAAGGCAAGCATTGCTGATAATGCAGTCAATAGATTAATCTTATCAAGACATAATTAATCGATAGCTAAGTAGGTACTTAGTTGTTAAGACTCGTCTAAACCGTCTCATGAGGATGTTTATTGTGTTCGTACGAGTTAAATGTGTATCACAATGAGATTTTGTGTTTTTTATATTTTCTGCTGTAAGTATAATTATTTTGCTATATTACTGTCATTGTTTTCGTGATCTTCACGGTTAGGTTAGGTCATTTGGTATCTCAGTGCTTCTTACCTGCGCATCATAAAACTTATTATTTTAGTTCGAATTTCGCCACGTTATATCAATTAAAATATAAATAGACAAAATCGCTCCACACTAGACACCTTATTGCATTGCATAGAAAATAGTGTTCAATAAGTATTATAGCTATCTAAAGTGTCCTTTGCTTGGACTTTTGGCCGTGGAGTTTGTGTTGTGCCAGTGCGAATTCTATACCAAACTTTACTTTATGTCCTTTTCCTTGATACATTTAATAATTATTAAGAGATCCTTTTATGAAGATAAGCTCTTTTTGTACATCTTATGTTGGTCGTATGTCGATCTCTTCAATATATTTTTTTCTGAGACTTCACATTTTTTTTACTATATTGTTTGATGATTGTAGTGTGGTGTCCGTTTAGTGGTGTTATTAAAATTATTTTTGTAGTAGATATTGATGTATCTTTCCAGTTTTAAGCCTCAAAGCGGCTTCTGCAATTATCGTTTACAATGTCCCCCTGGACAACCTTCTAGAAATGCAGCAAGGACTAGGGTGGCCACATTCCCTGAAAGTGGCAGTGGGACACGAGGCGCTTATGAAACTGCGTCGCCATTCGCCTGGGGCCCAGTGTATGGTGACCACGCCAACGGGGGTCACGTTTAACGTACATAGTCCTCCAAACAGTAGGTAAGGAATACAGCCTTTTTAAAGGTTTTGTACCAACAATTCATAAGCTTACGTCATCCGACTATCTGAAACAGGGATGTGCAGTTACTAAAAAGTGTATCGGGTTTTGATAAAGTAGATTAGAATGAAAGAGAAGTAAAAAACACAAAGCCTAAAGTCTTTTAAAGAGCTACTGCACTGTAGTGTTTTCAATTGACAACGGCTCGCCGCGCCACTTGAACTGACGTAAAGTGGTTGCGTCATTGTAGGTTAAATTAATTTAATTAATAATTACGGCAGTTGTTATGATAAGGTAAAAAAATAAATAGGCGGTAATAACATTTTTGAGTGGAGGGTTAATTAGTGTGGCAGTAAAACATGAACAGTTTAAAAATAAAATTGGTCAGTGTAATAAAAAAAATGGGTGGTAAATCAAAATAGAATTGGCGGTAAACATGATAGAATGGGCAGTCAGTTCGCCACTTCACGGCGAGCTGTAAAATTCAAATGTCACTTTGATTGAAAAGCGCGGCAAACGAAAAAGTGGGCTTGGCATGCATTTGCAGTTTTAAAATCGTAATCTTAAGTTACATTGCAAATGTTCAAGGGCTTCATGGTCCATTTTGCTATAGAAAACTTCATAGGGGATGTTTTTATTTAGGTAAAAATGTTAAGAAAGACCAACAACAGGTTGGGTCGGTTAGTTTTATGATTATGTTCGGGCGAAGGGCAATAACCACCCAGGAAAAGGAGCCCCATGTAGCGAGGACCCGTCGACTCAGGGGCAAATGATGACAAATAAACATAAATTGTACATTTATTTTACTTTTTCCTTTTTGTACATTACATAGGTACCGAACAACAAGGGATAGGTACATTTGTCCACCTAATTATTTTTAGAACTGCTGTTAATGAGGTTTCTTATCAATCAATCCGATTTATTGACTGCCCACACGCAATTGCCCAATTTATTTATTTTACCGCTCAGTTATTTTTACACTTGCCAAAAGTAGAATAAACAACTGCCGCTTTAAATCAGTATCTTAAATGAATAACAGATATGAAAGTTGGGGCGGCGACTGCGGTCTGCGCGTGCGCGGCGTGGATTTGGCAGACGAGGGACGGTGGAGGTTCACCTACTCTGCTGGGGAGTCCTCGGTCACCGGGTGGGTCGAGGTTTATGTCGAGGGTAAGTTATTTAAAGCTGACAACAAAGCTACAAACACTTAAAATAAGTAAATCTGTAAACAACTTATTACCTAATGCAGGTTTAAATAAGATTGGGCTTATAGTATGATTTCGATGTTGACGACCGCAACCGGCGACCAGTTGCGCGACGCACTGATTATTTAGTTTGTTTTTTATTATGCGCTGATCAACCTAAGCTACCGCTCCTTCAGAATTGTACCTTTACTTGCTTTTACTTCTATAGGCCTAAAATTGATCAATTAATATCTAACCGCCACGAAAAATAAATCTATAAATACGTAAATCTCATTTTAAATTCAGTTTTGTTGTATCAACATGTACCTGGGTCATTCTTCTTTTTTACCGACAATTGCCTGTCCTCATCTTACCATACGTTATCAGTTAGAGTATTGATTATTAATGTTTTAGTGTTTGAATATACGTCCAAACATTAATTCATGTATTAGTACTAAATAATCTTTTACTTTCTTTATCCAGTGTTTTTTTTATAAGTTTGTTTTTCATAGAATAGCGTGACAGAGTGGTAATACAAAAATTTAGTCTCCTCTGAAAACGGCCACTCTGTCACAGTATATTCTGAAAAACCACCATAAAGAAAAAAACATTATCGCCATCGAAATAGGTAATCATTAATTAGTCCAAATAAAAATTCACGCAACGTATTTTAAAATCAAAAATTAAAACCATAATTATCAATAGTTGAAAAACGCAAAATATAGAAAAATGACGATGTATTGTCGGTAAAAAAGTAGAACGACCCACCTATGTACTGTCAGTCTTTAATCTGGTTTCGTGACAAACTATTTTTTTTCATCCAAGTGGCTCTACAATCTCAAGCTCTAAACAATTATTTGAGAAAAGCACATTGTAACACAGCAAGCATAGTAAAACATGTATGAAACATCAGTCCGAGATATAAAAATAATGTCAGGATATTTTTTATTCTGGACATGTGTATGTCTTGGTCTTGTCTCAACTAGTGTGTTATATGGGTAGTTGTTTAATGTACCATTCTTTTATTTTAGATGACGTAACAACCTACACTGCCGACCCAATAATTCTGCAAGATGGCGACACTCACACTAACGTAGAGCTTAGTACTCTGGAAAATTCGTATTGCATGGTGGCCCAGCCCTTCTCAGAGAGCACTCTCATCCCTGGTCACTGTGAAGTGACTTTGGACCACACCACCAGGGCTGTACAGGGTTATTGGAATGTGCTCCTGGGTATACCCGGAAAAGTTGAGGAGTTACACGTTCAGCGACACGTCACTGTTCAAGGTAAAGTTTAAATTTTATATTGCTGGGCGTTTTTCAATAAAAGTACTTATAGTTAAGGACAAAAAATACCAACCGTAATTGTACCATTACGTCACGAAAATTAACTATTACTGCTTTAAGAGAAATAGTGGCATCTCCGACAAAACTCCTGTAGCAAGTTCGACTTTACTTACAGGTGAGGTTTGAATCTGCTATGCTTATTTAATTTGGATTACCGCCTGTTGGCTTATAAGGGCAGTATATAAATATATGATTAATTTTCGTGACGTAATGAAAAAAATTCCGTTGTTAATTTTTGTTCTTAACAATAGGTACTTTTTTTGGAAAACGGCCTGCTATATCTCGACAATTAACGATGCACAAGTCGTTTTATTTCTAAAAATAACTTAAGTGATTTGAGTTGTGTTGTATGTTATCTTTGTAGTAGGTAAAACTATTTATTTACGTACCAAATGTCTTAACTATAGTCAAAGTCTTGAAAAATATGCTGCAGAAGTAGCTACGCAACCGAAGAGCTCAAAATGATCTGCACTCGACTCTATTGTGAAGAGAATACGTCGCGTCTAGATAATTTTGCGCATGGTATTCTTCTTAGCTACTTTTGATGCTGACTGTATGGAGCAAAGGGCAGATAAACAGACAAATGTGGCGACACTAGAGGTTTCTTCTTTGACTATGGAAATCTAAAAATTACGTCTAACAGTTTTAGGCCCGACGATTGGGCCTAAAACTGTTAGATATCGATTAACGAGTAAATATCAACCTTTAAAACAAACTCATTGGAGTTTTACTATCGGTTAGTTAAGAAGATACCTTTGTCTTCTTATCTGCTTTGCTAACTTAAACGGTACTATTATGTAAACATATATTTAGTACATATATACATACATTAAATCACGCCTGTTTCTTAGAGGGGTAGGCGGAGACCACTTCTTTCCATCTGCTACGATCCTGACAAATCTTTTCGCTTTTTCCACACTCATACATCGAGTCATGCATGCACGTCGGTTTCGAGTTCTTTAGATTCGGCCTTTAGTATAGTATAGTATTTTTCCGATACGATTTAAAAAAGTACGCCTAGGGCGGCCTCTAGGCCTAGTCTATGAATTCAGTATATATTATGGTAAAAAAAAACAAAGATTAGCGACGAACCAAGAGTGCAATTAAATATTAATGAATTTATAAATAAAATAAATAAATATCACAAGACAATGTCACACAAATTAACCTAGTCCCAAACTAAGCTCTAGGCTTGTACTATGGGTACTAACTAGACAACGATAAACATACCTATATAGAGAAAAATATACTTAAAAACAGAAAACACCCAAGTCTCAGAAATAAATACCCGTGCTCATTACCGGGATCGCTAGCTTCGAAAACAACCTAAAGTCATTCTTTTTATCAGATGAAGTAAATTAACCATTTAATCGTCATCATTTTGGTAAAATATAACAAAAAATGAAGAAGGAATTTCAACAATTATATTCAATTCAATTCAATTATTAGTATTATGATCGGAGTTATCGCGGTGAATAAATGTGGTTGAATCTCACGTCAGTTTCACATTTAAATAAATAACAAATAAATAAATAAATAAATGTTTTACAGACATTTAATCAGCGATAAAAGCGACTACTATAAAACCGCTAGTGATCATCTTAATCTGGTACATTTTTTTTATGTAGGTACCTACCCTTTTTAGGGTTCCATGGTCCAACTAGGAACCCTTAAAGTTTCGCCGTGTACGTCCGTCCGTCCGCAGCCTAGTTTTTAGATTCTTAGTACTAGAAAGCTGTAATTTAGTATGAATATACATATAAGTCACGCCAACAAGGTGGTAAAAATAAATCGTGATATTTTTTTTTGTGTACCTCCCCTACTCGTAACATGGGGATTTTTTTTTCTCGGCTACCCCATAGTGTGTGGGGTGTCGCTGGACAGTTCTTTCAAAAATATTGCGGGTTTGTAAAAACAATATTTCGATTAAGGGAACCGTTTATGAAATATTAAGCTTTAAAGCGCTAATTTTTGTTAGAGTCAAGTGTCCCCCCCTGAAGCCAAAACTACAAATACTAAAAATCATATAAGTAGACATCATTCGTTCTTGAGATTCATGCGATTAAAGTGTTTATACCTACTTAAATCATCTAAATGTTCGGAACCCTACACTGAGCATGGTCCGATTCGCTCTTGCCCGGTTTTTTACCTTGTAATCTACTATAATTGTGTATAATTTAACTTTTAGCGGAACGCCTAGATGTCGGCTACGTCCTTGACGCGAGCACTGGAAAGTTAAACTTGTTCTGTAACATTCCACACTCTTCCAAGAACATCACGTTCTGCCGTTTCCAGAAGACGACTAGTTCATCAGGGTACAACATTAAGGATGGATTGAGTGATGGACATCGCAGGTATGTTATTTTATTAGATTTGAAATTGATCTAAAATAGTTATTTCTTATCGCTTAATTATTCTTATGTTTATCGCCTGACGCTTTTTTTCCTGTCGCATTTTCCCCATTTGAGATCTAAACTGGAATTTCTCGCAATCCATAATAAGTAGTAGCGTGGCATACGTTAATTCTTAAGTAATGTGACAATAATAATAATGTAATGTATGTATGTATGTGTTTGTGTGTTTAGTAATATGATGATTGCTATTTTATCTTCATTTTCTGTCTCCTTTCTTCGTTTAGCCATCTGCTGTTTTATTTCTCTCTCAATTGCTCAAAGGTTAACTGGAAGTGATCCCTTAAAGAGATAAGCTCGCCTTTGTACATACCTTTTGTGTTTCTGTTTCGTTGTTTTACTCTTGTTTGTGCAATAAAAAGTTTCAATACATAGGTACATATGCCATAGGGCCACTCCACATCATCACGGCGAGGCACCGTGCGCCATGGAGAGGCAGGTTGCAGTGTCCACACATGTACGGTTTAGTGCCGCGTCGTACAGTCGGTTTTATAAGTAGCTGCATTAGTGCCTTGTCACTCTAACGTCATGTTTCAACTGCTGCACGATTCCGCCAACGGCGTCAAAGCGACCAGGACCAAAAGTGTGTAGCTACTTATGAGTCCGACTGTACCACGGCTGTCTTGGTGATGTGGACAGGCCCAAAAGCCCACTGAAGGGTTAAAGGTATGAAGGCCGCTAGCGACGTCTAATTTTCAGTTACTACGGAGAAGGATTTGATAGTCGGCAATGTGGTATGACGATAGAGCAACCTACTTCGCAGGACTATGGGACTTGGCGTTGTTCTGTGGGGCTCCAAATGTGGGTCGGGACGCAGATTGTGCCGCAGACGCCTCTGCAGGCCCTCATTAGCGTCGCATCGACTTCACAAAGTAAGTATTTCGTTATTAAGAAGAAGAAGGAAGAAAATCGTTTATTTGATGCAAAACACCAACTACTAAACTATTAATAAATGAAATACATTTGGAGATTAATCAGGAATACTAAACTTAAAACTATTTTATGATGCACCAAATTGGGTGCCGCTCAGCATAGTGTCAGACACTCGGTGTCGTGACGCTGATTTTCAGGGCAACCATACGGGAAGAAAGCGCTGTATGCAATTTGATAGACGTCCTTCATTCCTTATGTTATCACCATTATGAAGGATAAAATTGATCTTGAAAAGGATTTCCTAAATAAACAAAAGCTGAAACTACCTACCATACATAATTATGGCAGTCTCAGGAATTTCACTGGAAATTGGGAGCGAATTTAGCGCAATTTTATTTTTATCTGTAAAAGCCGTCTACTTTTCCTTGCTTGCGACGTACAAACATTAAGGGAAAGGTGTAGCTTTGGTCAAAGATTTAATTTTGGGCTTATATCAATTCCACAGTGTCAAAAAGAAATTTAAGGAATGAGGAGATAAGAACGGTGTTTACGCAACTTAATCTGGAATTCAGCATACAGTGCCACGCTGATGTTTCTCTGCGGTACTGCTGGTTCGAACACCCGAATGGGACTCAGTACACCCCTCTACCACTGACAGAGGAAAACCAATCGTTTTGGTAAGAATTTGTATGTATAGTGTTTTCAATCCACGAAGTCACGTAATTTTACGTACATTGACGCAACTGTTTTACTTTGCTTTGAGTGACCCGCCTTCCTGGATTGAAAACAATACAAATCACTTGAGGGTTACTTTTTATGTAGTGATAAAAACAACAAATAATAAATACGTCAGTTGCGATAGTCATCTACGCATACTTGCATGGCAAAAGCGACTTTAACAGTATAACTGTAATATTATTATTTGATATTAGATTTCTATTTTATTCGGACTCAGATCTGAAAGTTAACCATATTTATGTTTATAAAAACACGAAGAAAGCCAATGACAATTGGAGTACGAAAGCAGATAATGCAAAATACGCAGTCTTTTGTGATATTTCATGAATGTCAGTATTATTATCTTATAATGATTAATTAAGATTCAAATTCTACCTAGACTTTGTTTGATAAGATTGGCATCAAAGCGTTCGTATCAGATAACATGAATAAGTTTTTCTAAAGGAAAAACGGATCAAGTACAAGTCAGGCTTTGTACCGCCAGACGATATTATAATTATGTCATGTAGGTAGCCTGAGCCAGACTCACACTTGGCCGCTTTATATAACTTGTTGTTTTTCTCTAGGTTTTGTGTCACAATCAAACCAAATTTGACGGTTGCACGTATTGCACTTTTGACGATAGGACAAAATCATGAAAAGCCTTTTTTTTTTTTATTAAACCGCTGTAAGAACACATATGTTGTAAAAAAATAACTTCTGTATAAAGTTAGAGAACGGACGTACGGACACATGCATAACGAAAATTTTGAAATTTGCCACCCTTTAGGCACGGAACCTAAAAGATATAATTTCTATGATTGATAATACCTACTTAGTTGACGACTGTATGTTGTTAGACTGTGGACGGACCTATTTTAAGTCATAAAGCGATTTTTATGACCACCTTTCACTTCCATCAGCAGCACTAACATGATAGTACATACCATAATATTGTTATTTTGTAATTATGTAATTACTTTCTTAAAATTAAATACAGCTCCTTTGTGAACAGAAGGGGCGTTTCACAAAAAGCCCGACTGGCTGTTCACAATGGAGTGTTGGCCCTTACTCTGATATATGGTAGTGAATGTTGGGTGTGGCAGGATGGCATGAAAGTCGTATAAATGCAGTAGAAATGCGCTCTTTGCGTAGTATGTGTGGTGTGAAACTGTGTGATAGAGTAAGGAATGAAAACATCAGAGAGAAGTGTGGTCTGAAAGAAGATGTAGTGACTAAGATTTAAAAGGGCATGCTTCGATGGTTCGGTCATTTGGAAAGGATGGATGAAAAACGATTGACGAAAGAAACATACAGTGCGAAAGTGAGTGGAAGGGTCGGAAGAGGGCGCCCTAGGCGTACTTTTTTGAATCAAATCGGGGAAATACTGGAAAAGGGCCGAATCTTATTACCCGAAACCGACGTGCATGCATGACTCGATGTATGAATGTGGAAGAAGCGAAAGAGCTTTGTCAGGATCGTAGCAGGTGGAAAGAAGTGGTCTCTGCCTACCCCTCTAGGAAACAGGCGTGATTTATGTACGTATGTATGTATGTAATTAAATACAGCTCGAGCTAATTAACAAAAGGGTTTTAAAGGGTCAACGCTAAGTCACGAAATAGTAATTAGGTAATTACGTAGTTTGCTTTCTCTGACAGGGTCTATGGTGGCTCAACAACTTTAATCCGTGAGCATACCAATCGAAATAAACATTCTAAACTGCCCAAATCAGGTATTCTGGCGTGAGTTTGCAAGCTGGAGACTGTGGCATCACGTTTGCGTCAGCAACTCAAGACGAAGCCGGCCAGTGGACGTGCCACATGGGACCTGACGACCAAGTAGGCATTGAAATCACCGACAAATTCAATGTACGAGTCACAGGGCCGCTTGCAGCTAATGAAAAAGAAGTTGAGACCAGTATCGGTGCCGCAGCAACGTTGTACTGCCACACCGCGAATGGCATCAGACCTTTGGACTACTGTCGGTTTATCACGCCGTCTCTTCTTGGCTTGAGCATTGATGATACTGTTACTGAGGAAAAGTAAGTATTTTTAGGGGGTTGGACAACATGTACCCAAGTACCAAAGAGTTTTTCTTACTTATGTACATAACCCAACGCTCTTATGGTGAAGGAGAAGCATCGTGAGGAAACCTGCTGTGCTGTGCGTTGTCTATCAGTAAAGCGACAATTTCATAATTTAGGGATGCATTAAGTAACTTTGCAATTGCAACTTAAAACTTTACTTTTCAGCGCCATCCTAAATCGCTACTACTTCACTCCTGGTCGAGGTTTAGACTATGGGGACTGTTCATTGACGATAAGCTCTGTACAAGCGGAGGACTTAGGAGTTTGGATGTGTGCAGCCTTGGTCAATAACGACGCGGCTGAGGCAAGGGACAGCATCATCCTGTATATTAACGGTAAGTGTAGACCCCTCTCTATAATGCCATACACAATATACCCTGGACCGGTATATCACATTTACAATTCGTTAAATTTCATATTTAAGCTTTGGAGTAACCCCTTGGTTATATTTTACGGTATAACCGTTAATCAAGTGTCGGCTTAGTATTTTTCTATTGCTAGCGTACTTGTCAGCAAATGGTCCGTTATTTTGACCACAAGTACGTTTGGCAACCGTGTTATTCATCCCGCAACAATGTATTTGGGCCTAAACCGTTATTATTACATCAGTTAGATATAAATAGTTTTAGTTTACTTAAAGAAGGTTAAATTAGTCTTGTGACCATGGGCCATGGAAAATAATAATTGCTACGTCAGTAAATACCTTTTTGCGAAATGAAAGTTTGTAATATGATACAGTTTGCCAAATGATGCTTTCGTGGTATTTTAGTAAACTGTCAGCAAATACATTTTAGATGTAGGCGTGATTCTTTGAGTGTTTTAAAATTGCTGTTTAGGACCTGGTTAGAGGTAGCTTTAGTTTAATTTATTGTAATACCTATCATGTTTATAATTTATGGTTAAATTAGAAACATTTCTACCTTTACACTACCTATCGAGATAATTTACTACTATTTTCACACCACCTGCTCGACAATACCAAATTACATATCATGCAAACCTTACGCAAACCAACTCATTAAAGCCCTTGGCTTTAGCCGGGGTGTAATGTTGTACTGAATCTCATTATAACTCGCTGGGTTGTAATATTTTCACTTTTCATAGTTCTTATTACAATGGCCTTAAAGTCTAATTTCGTAATAAAAGATCAACTAATACTCGAAGGCCGGGCGCGGCGCCGCCGCCACCGCCGCGTCGAACCTAATTTGAAAATCGAACATTTTCTAAAATCGAGCTGGCCACGGCAAGCTGAATGGAACACATTTGAAATTAAACAAAAGCCGCGAGTATTGTAAGACGCTGCAATAAAATACATTGGTGATAACTGCAAAGTTTTAAATAAATATTGTCTTTCCACAACTGGACTAATGTCTCAAATATCAATTTTCACTTTTAATTTTAATTTACTATAATAAAACGCTGTTTTTAGTAGACTCGCTTTTTTATTGTCTCGCAAAAGGTGAGAAAAGTAGAGTACACTCCTCGGGGATAAAGCTGTTTTTGTCTTGGGCGCGCTTAAACCCCTCACTGCGCTCAGGACTCTTCTTAATTCCCTCGCTTCGCTCGGGAATTAACTCGTAACACCCTCGCTGCGCTCGGGAGTTAAATCTGGAGTCCTTCGTTACGTTCAGGATTCAATATCGCGGCCGTGACATAAAACTGTGCTTTATCCCCTCGGTGTATAATCTACTATTATTTGTTGATCAGACTCATCGCCACATAGCACGCGGGGGCTTTCTCAAGCTGGCATAGCGGGAATGGTCATCGGTTTGGTGGCACTTCTTACCGCGTTAGCAGGAGTGGTGTGGTTCAGAAGACACAAATTGTTCCCGAGGACGACCCAAGAAGGAAACTCGACCGTTGCATTTGGAACACGAAACTTGTCGACTACTGGCAGCGTGTCGTCTGTCAACAGCTCAGAATTCGAAATTGAAATACGTAATCAAAACCCTACGACTTCGCAATAAGTCATAATGAAGTAAGAAGTCGTTTAAAAATGTAAACAATAAGACGGCTAGTTATAGTTTTAGATTGACTAAATAGTCAACCAAAAAAACAATTAAAAAATATGAATAAATATGATGTATAAATATGAAAATTGATTAATAATACTCACATGTATGAAGTTAAGCGTAAGGATATGACTATCAAACTGCTTAGAGGTTAAGAAATTTGATTTGAGAATTGGAAATAAATAATATAATGCAAACCCTTTTTATTGTTCTTGAAAATATTTTCACCGTGAAAACACTTCTTGATAAATCACAAATAATTTACCTGCCTGTTATTTAAGTAAATCCTTTAAATTAAAGACGACCTTTCAACCAAATAACGCTAATTTTCCATATCTAAAACACATACCAAGGGGTCCAGAAAAGTGAACAGATTATTATACCTTTAAAGTAAAGTAAACCTTTTAGGGTACTTTGTATAAGGGTCAATCAACTGTTCTTAATACCTCGTTGCCATGGTGCCGTCTCTTAAGTTACTCTTTAAAAACTTGGTTTTAAGTATATAAATCCACCAAACGTCCGTTTTTGGTTGCTAACCAAACAGTCGATTTTTATGGGTTTTCTTTTAACCATTTTTCGTAGTTGACAAAGTTCATCTGCTCATGGTAATCTCCTCACCTTTTTGGTTTGCCTTAAACATTAACAAAGCGTTGGGAATAAAACCATCTTTTCCTCCTGCGTGCCGAATTCTGGTCCATCGGTCTAAGCCTCTCCGGACACATGTGAATTGTGGATGAAGGTTTCATCAGTATAAACCAGTTGTCTATCGTTAGACCGATATTCCGCAATTTTGGTAAGGTTATTCTTAGCAGTCGTATGTTGTGTCGTATGGTCTGTCCTCGGTCTTTTTCCATTTAAATTGTAATTTTTGTATTTGTTTTCGTAAGGTGGAAATGCCAAATTTGTAATCTACCTATATCGGATTTTAACACAGAGTGGAGTGCCTTTAAGGTTGGAAATTGCTTATGGGACAGATGAAAATTGTATATAGTTCTCCGGATGACTTCCTGATCAAAATCGTCTACTGCTGATGACGGACAAGTACGTAACTTTTTATTTCTCGGGGAGGTGAATTTCTTTGTTGATACGAATTTCTCACTATTGCTCTCAGACACAATGTTATAAACAGTACAGAGACAAACACCTGTAGCTTTTTCAACTAACTGGGCAGCCGTGTAAGGGGAATTTAAATTTTTCTTTAGTTCTAGTTCAAAATATTTATAACAGTTAAAAATAATTTGCTTACTTTGACTCTCAATCAGACCAAAATTACTCATTGCCATATTTTTTGAAAATTATGTACCTAACTTACACTTAGTCATTCGGGCTGACACAAATTATTCGGGTACCCCTTATCTTGCACAATCTCTGTTGTCCGAAATACACTTCGCATAACCGTTTTCGCACAATTACTTTCAGCCGAATGATACTATCGCAGAATTATATATTTACCACAATTATTATGTCGCATAATATTCATTTGGCACAAATTTGAATAGCATACTACTACTATCGTCGACTTTTATACCGCTGAATTTTCTGTAGCACAATATGTATTCCGCCGAATTTTATATCGCAGAATTTTCTGTAGCACAATATACATTCCGCCGAATTGAATATCGCAGAATTTTCTGTAGGACAATAGACATTCCGCTAAATTTATTGCGGCATAATTGTACGATAGCACAATATCCCAATGTATAACGAGTTGCAAAGTTGATGGTGTTAGGTTAAAAGTACATCCCCACAGAACCGAATCGCTGCCAGAAAACTAGGTTAGGTTAGGTTGAAACTGCGTCCCGCACATAACCGAATCGCTGCCAGAAAATTAGGTTAGGTTAGGTTAGGTTAGGTTAACTACATCTAAGCTAGAAAAAACTAAGCTAATATTCTCCGTTTTTGGGGCTTAAAATAAGGCAGGGAGTACCTATAGTGCAAGAACAAAACAACTTGAATTTACCTCTGTTTGAAATTTTACATTAATAACTTGAATCCGGTCGTGCCAGACTTAGACGACACGGATGACACATGACTATTATGGCACATAACGTTAGGATGAAGAATCAATATGGCCAGTGATGTTAGGAAATAAAACATTATGGAAAAAAAAATCATCCATATTACGATGTTAGGAATCCTAAAGATAGGCCATGTGAGCGTTAGGACAAGTGATCATTATGACATACAACGTTAGGGAATATAAAAATAGGTTAAAAAACTTTAGGGATTCAGATATAGATCCGTCTCGCACATAACCGAATCGCTGCCAGAAAATTAGGTTAGGTTAGGTTGAAACTGCGTCTGCGTCAGAAAAATGATGGGTTACGACAGTTAAAGAAAAACAGAGCTTGTAATTTTTGTTTTATATAATTAATAAGACATGTAAAACAAGAAAAGACAGATAGGAATATTCCTAAAATAACTATGCTAATCTTAAATTAGCGCCTATTGCCTTCAAAAATCCAATGCCAATGAAAATTGTGGGAAATGATTATTATGCCATAACAATTTCGGCGATACGATTATTCGGCCATAGGAGTATTGTTCTAATCAACATTATGCCAATGTATTATTGTGCCAAAGAAAATTGTGCGAAATGATAGTGTGCCAAGAAATTTAGGCAAAAAGCAATTGTGCGAAATGATGATTGTGCCAATGGTTGCTATGCGAAACGAAAATGTGCGAGTAAATTTTGTGCAAGACATTAGTAACCCAAATTATTCTGATAATTGTGAGAATACAATAAAATCAGACATAAAAATATATGCACAACGTATATAATATTCACAATTTGACACTGACAATATTTTGGTATTTACTTCTTCAATATATAACAAACCTCTTTTTATGCTGATAGTACGAGAAAATAGAAAATTCAAATGTAGAATGCCTGTAAATATACAATACTACATATGCAATTACATGCTCTCGTTAATGTATCTATACATTGGGGTGATTCGGATGCGCCTTTGAGGTGTGCTACCTCTGGACTTTTGCTTGACTTCATCTTCTGGGACGGGAGTTACAGCAGAACATAAAGTGAGCAATCAAAATGGGTAGAAATGGGAATTTGAGAACCTATAACGATACGTTTGACAATTTTGCAATTGGTTTAATAACCTATTCAATGCCGCACCACCGCCGCTGTAGCATTATAACAACAGCAAATAATATCTGTGTGACATAGGATTATAATCTGTCATGACACTCATGACATCTTCTTTTTGGTTGCTGTTTGCATACTGCTTGTTAGTCAAGAGTGTTCTTTCGCTATTCTGTCTCTCTATTATTCTTGCATCTAAAGGTATTTTGACAATTCGGGTTTTTAAGAAACATAAAGAACGCCGAAAACCATTAACAGGCAATAAGTAAGAACCTACCTACTTTCCTAATAAATGAGAAAGCTATTTGAATATTTGTTTTTAATCACTCATGTACCGACGGCGATTACAAGTTGAAGATTACAAATGCGCTGCTAACCCTAGTTTGCCGCGCTTTTCGAAGTAAAGTTTCAATTTTATAGCTCGTCGCGTAGCTGCCAAACTACTTTCCTAACCGCGCATTTATTTATTTCACGGACCAATTTTTATTTTTAATACTGTTCATGTTTTACTGACACACCAACCGCCCAAAAATGAAATTACCGCCCATTATAATTTTCAACTGATCATAATAATCGCCCTATTTTTTAAATAAGAGTTATGAAATGGAAAAGCCTATTAAAAATTGATTGTGACGCCTTTTTAGGATATTCTTATGGATATGGAAAAACATTTGTTATTTAAGTGGATACTCAATATCTCATAGATTCACGAAGGAAACAGAGTCAGCATCAAATTACCTACTGTACTTTTCATTTAAGGTCATTCATTAATTCATTATCAACAGTAGACATTTCTAGCAACGCTTATCTAATTTTATCAATAGGTATATTTTTTAACGCAGTCGTCAAGTCTAGTCTAGCAGAGGTGGAACCCTAATAGCGTTCGTCAATGATACAAGCATTACTGATAAGCGGGCATTTGGGGGCCCGTCTTTGTGTTCACATTTGTATAAGCCCCGTGACGTCACATATTATGCTATTTTAAATGTAGCAATTCCATAATAATGTTCTATCATTTTTGTAATATGTCCATTAAATACTTTAGAAAATAAACATAACATAAAACTAGTTAATGAACGATAAATGATAGGTAATAGAATATTGTTGCAAAGGGTAGAAAATACGAAATTTATGGACGTATCATATAGAGGGCTGAAACGACGTCGACGACTATATCAAACGTTTGTTGGTGAAATGACAGGATACCGTAAATTTTACCTAATATTTGTGACATGGGAACATTATTACAATTATCAAAAAAATACTATAGTCCTATGTCGCAGAAAGTTTAAGCTATTCTGAAAGTTTGTTGAAATACGCCAGTCGACAAATCGTTTTGTAATAATGTGTTATTTTTACAAAACGATTTGTCTTATTTGGATTTATTTGGTTTTCATTAGATGAAGTTATCGTAAACTTGTACATGTTGTCCAAATAACTCGTTTCGTGAATGAGAATGTTTCTATCACTACATCACTAGATGAAGGTAATTATTTTTGCAATCTACTTTCCGATTTAATGTCTGAATTAGAGTAGCACAAATTTATCGATGTTTTTTATCTTTATAAGGAAAGAGAAAATACCAGTATCCCAAGATTTTCAAGAGTATCCAACGCCATGGAATGGATGACGTTTGGTATCATGTTTTTTTTATTTGAGATGAAAATAACAACTGCATAATAGGTTCGAAAATCGGGACCAAGTTTACTTTAAGTCTCGGGTGCTGTTTTAGCAAAAATACACCTAATATTTTACGAAACGAAAACGAAACAATCGATTTCACTTTTTAATTATATCGCGTTGTAAAACAAGAATGGATAGATTAATTTTCATGGTTTCTCAAGGTTGGGCAACAATGTTGTCGACCAATCAGCAAACAGGCCGGCAAAACATTCTCGGCCTGTTCATATAAGTAATATTTTGTGACTCCAAACCTGATCGTCTTTGGCAATATTTCCGAGCAGTGTTCAGAAAATTATGTTATGCTTCGCACAAGCGCGCCACGTACGCCAAGTCATGTCGTCAACGTAAAGAACAAACCGTAAACAATGCCAAGGGAGGTGGAAGGAGGGAGACCACTTCAATGTCAGACAAGGTACTAGAGCAGTAGAGCTACTAGATAAAAATACTAAATTTAAGTATTTAGTGTACGTAAGTACATATTTATATGTATTGGTTCAATCAAGTTCAAAAGTATGTATACACTTTAGTACCTTGTCACTTTAATCGCTTGGATAATTTCATATGGCAGTTTAAACATGACGTTAAATAGACAAGGTACTAAAGTGTATACATACTTTTGAACTTGACTGTACCTATAAAAAATGATACGAATACTTGATAATTCTTCAGATTATTACGAATAAAAATAGATGCGACGTCACGGAGCTTATGACTCCCCCTTGTCACACAAAGTCAAACTTTGTGGACCCCCTCCTCCCCCTTAACGTACGACGTTATATGTGGTTACCACTAAAGCAATCACTCAATTAATCTTATCAGTACATCATTAATTGATTGCATGTAAAGCAGTTGTTTAGACTAGTCTAAACCGTTTCATAAGAATGTTTATTGTACTCAAACGAGTGTAACGTTTCATATCACAATGAGATCAAGTGCTTTTACTATTTTCTGCTGTAAGTATCAATTGCAATTTTAACAACTAGGTAGCTTCACTATCTTTACTTGAAATGCTTAATTTCTTGCTATTTTAACAATCTTTCTTGGTGGTCATTTGGTATTGTAGTGAGTCCTACTTGCGCATCATATAATAATAAAAACATTATTTCAGTTTGTTTTTCTCCAGTAATGTCAATTACAATAAATAATTATGGTCAAAGTCGCACCGCACTAAAGATCTTATTGCATCGCATCCGAGAAAATAGTATCTCTCATAATCTTCTCTTATAAGGAGCGAGTGAGAGAGAATTACAGACCGAATCCTATTTTAAGTACTCACAGACTTTAAGTAGGTTCGTCCGTTTCCTTGACACATTTTTGCACTCTTGTCTGGAAACTGGAACTGTAAGAGATCCTTTAAGGAGATAAGTTCTTCTATGTACATCCTATTTTTGCCGCCATTGTTTTGTGTGTGTTTATATTCCTTTCCTGCGTGATAACGTACATACCTATATATGTACACTTACGTGTGGCTACGCGTGGGATTAGTTTTTGTCAGTTATCGCTCATTCTATGACGATTCCTGATCTTCGACTATCATATTATCTTCGCCCATTTAGCCGTTATCCGTTTTGTGGTGTTATTAAAATTATTGTTGTAGTTGATCTTGATATATCGTTTCAGTTTTAAGCATCAAAGCGGTATTTACACAAGTCGTTTACCCTGTACACCTGGACAACCTTCTAGAATTGCAGCAAGGGCTTCGGTGGCCACATTCTTTGAAAGTGGCAATGGGACACGAGGCGCTTATGAAACTGCGTCGCCATTCGCCTGGGGCCCAGTGTACGGTGACCACGCCAATGGGGGTAACTTTTAACGTGCATAGCCCTCCGAGCAGTAGGTAAGGAATACAAACTTTTTATAGGTTTTGTACCAACTATTCATAAGCCTACGTCGTCCTTATGTATGTAACAGGGATATGCAGTTGCTTAATGATGTAATACACGGTGTGACTTAGTTCCAGTATGCGCCTGGTTTACGGATAATATGATAAAAAGATAAAAGTTGTTTATTCAGTAAGTAGGCCGCACGTGCACTTTTAAACGTCAAAATTCTACCAGCGCGCGGAAAAGACCACTGTTGAGAAGAAGCGCCGCAAAAAACTCATCAGGTAGCCATTTTTTAAAATAAATTGCTTATCACAATGAGAGAACTTAACCTATCATTATATAAAACAACAAATTACATATATATAAAAAAAGAATGATTTATATATATATATTTGTTTCTTATATCTTATATATAATGCGTAGTTATGCAGTACAACGTGTCGAAACTTCTAATAAACACAACAGCTAATAAATCTAATATTTAAGATTCTCGTGTCACAATGTTCGTTCCCATACTCCTCCGAAACGGCTCGACCGATTCTTATGAAATTTTGTGTGCATATCGGGTAGGTCTGAGAATCGGCCAACATCTATTTTTCATACCCCTAAGAGATATGAACGAAAAACAAATTGCAGCAGGCGAAGCCGCTGGCGGATCGCTAGTAAAATAGGTAATAATATTTATACCTACCTATGACGGTGCAATACTATATGAAATAATAAAATAAATAATGTTTCAATACTTTCTCCTCCAGAAACAGTGTCCCCTAGACTAGATGGTACTAAGCTATTACGATAATGTATCTTAGGCCTAGCATTTTTGTCTTTTAGATGATCCTCGACCCTATAGTAAGCTTTAGACATTAACGACTTTTTCAAGTATTTTTTAAGTGAAAATGGTATTATTAAAACTACGTCGGGTAATTTATTATAAAAAATAATGCATTCACCTACAAATGATTTAAATACTTTGCGGACCCAAAATTTTCTAATGGCAATTATGTCTCAATTCTTAATAAAAGAATCTTCGCTCTTAATAACAAATAAATTCTGACATGTCATTACAGTCAAAATATTAATTTCTTTAAATAGGAATCACGGGAGATTAAGTTATAGGTATACTGAACGAATGGCCCTTTTTTGTAACACGAATATAGTCTGTATTCAGCCGCTTTCCCCAAACTAGAATACCGTACGACATAACTACAACGACTACAATAAGTTAAGCGAGCTGTCTTAATATTGGTTAGTTGCCTGATTTTCCTAATAGCGTAAGCTGCCGAACTTAATTTACCTGCTAGTACATGGGGACTCCATTGCAAGTTTTTGTCTATAGTTATCCCTAAGAAAAGTGTCTTATCTACCATTTCGTACTCGTCATTCAGAATTATACTTGATTCTACCGGTCTATTTAACATTAGCCAAAGTGAACCTAACAAATGATCTATGACCAAAGCACTCGACTATACAACGTGTTACAAAATAATCCGTAAAAAAGAAATTACAAAAGTAGTGTCAACTCTTATTAAATAACTTCAGTTCAGTATCTTAGGTATACAGTATACTAGGGTTGACACTACTTTCGTAATTTCTTTTTTACGGATTATTTTGTAACACGTTGTATACATCATAATAAGCTATAAAACGAACTTAACTCATATAGCATAAGAGGTATTATTTTGAGGCTAATCGAACCTTACTTGATCAACCAAACACAGTAGGTATACAGAAATATAGATATAAGTCTAGAAAATTCTTAGAAATTTAATGTGTCTGACGAGTGAACCGTTCGATATGGAGTGCCTCAGGGGAGTTTATTTGGTCCTCTACTCATCTACATTAATGATTTGCCGAAAAAGATCCACCAACCCATAAATTTATTTGTAGATGTCAGGGTGTACTGCCTTTTTGCCGAATTATGTTTCGTCAAATTTCATTTGGCAATCAACTTTTCGCCGAAGTTTTATTTGGCAAATCAATCTTTGGCATAATTTTACTTCGTAATGTTTTTATTTCGCTACATTTTTATATTGCTAAATTTTATTATGTCAAATTTTATGTGGTAAATAATTGTGTAGCAAATTATTTGCTTAGGCAAATAACATATTGTCAAATTTTATATGACAACTTTTTAATTCGCAGAATTATTATAAAGCGTATTATTATAACGCCTTTACACTTTTGGCAGACTCATCATTTGTCAAATCTTTCAATTGGCTTAACAACTCTTGGACGAATAACGTTTAGTTGATGCAACATTTCCCTTTTCATACATTTGCCAAGATAGAAATAAGTAAGAAAAAAAATAACAAATTCTTTGGTTGGAAATTATTGTATGTGTGCATGAGCGAGCGAGCAAGACCTTCCTGGGCAAAACCGACTCGGCAAGGTTAGGTTAGAAGGCTATGGCGGGAGCGAAGCGCAGCGAGCTCCCGCCTTAGCCTTCGAGGTTATTTTTTTTTGACATCCCTTGAAAAATAAAATCATACTATTACTGGAAATTGAACCTTGCATTCTAAAAAATTAGGTTAGATTTCATAATGCCATTCAATATGTTGCTAAATCAAAGTATGCCAATCAATACATTTGACGAAAACATAATTGACATCTTAAAAAAATCCCACGTAATAATTTGTCTAACAATAATTTATCAAATCATTAGTTGGGAATAGATATCAGTGCGAAACGTTGAGTTGGGAATAAAAATTTGACCAATTAAAAATATGGGATACGTAGTTTGGCGAGTTAAGAATTTGCTAAATAATTTTCGGCGAAACATTAGTAAACCAGATGTCAGTAGTATTAAAATACGATAATTGTATTAATTATAATAATTACATTAACAGATTATGAAGTGAAATAATTATGTGGCTAAATATTATCTATAAACTTGACTTACTAAACTAATACACTTTCATCAGCGTGTATGAGGATAAAAGCATAGAAAATTTAGAGTAGATAAGATTTCGGGATTTACAAATTCACAGAAAACTAAAATGAAGACTAAACTATTATGTATAAAGCTTAGTCAATCAGCATATGATCTTTTTAAACTGACAAATATTGTTAATCGGGATGCTTTAGTAACTACCTTGCATGTCTACCGTAACTTAATGTTCAACATTAAGGTACGGTATTATTTTTTGGGGAAACTCTGTCGGCATTTAGAACAGGAATGATGCGCAAAAGAATTTTTGCAATGGCTCCAGTTACATATAATTAAATCCCACAAAGTTCCTTTTGTCTTGTACTCGTATGTAAAGTACTATCGATTATTTTTTCAAGGTAAAAATTATTGATATTTTGTTTTTTTAGTAATTTTGACAGTTAAACTAGTAGTCTCCAATATTTGGTGTTCTTTTATTAACCGGTATTATACTCGTATACCATACAGTTCCATTCATGACATTTATTTTAAGAGCAATTTTAGTTTTAGGTATGAACTAGCCCATATTCTTTGTCGGCGAGTGTAGTAATAGCGAGCACAATAAATCAAACAAATTCATACGTGGCCGTCTCAGGGGTTTACAGACGCAGGGGAGGAGAGGCGATTGCCAGTACTTGAAGCGCAGGCGTTATTCGTTCCCCGCTACACAGCTCGACCCCTTCGTTAAATAGGTATACTTATTAACGACAGGTATGAAAAATGGGGTGACAACTGCGGTTTGCGCGTGCGAAACATGGCACTGGCAGACGAGGGACGGTGGAGGCTCACCTACTCTGATGGGGCGTCCTCCTTCACCGGGTGGATCGAGGTGTATATGGAAGGTAAGTTACTAGTACTTTAAGCTGACGTCACCTAACGTAAAACAAAATTATGCTTACAAAATCCATATAAATCCTTAAGATTGTGCTTTTAGGATTTAGGGGCTCCGGACGAGCCAGGAACATGACATGTAGAGCGATTATTTCCGTGAGTAACCCGTTGTGAACTCTTTAATATGCTTAAATCTCACTTAGGTTTTGTGTTTATGATTGTGCTTACATTACCAGAACTAAAAAACGTTCGTTATAAGTTCAGTTTTGGTCCGTCAAATGTCATGTGTAAGTCTAAAGTTACTTTCGTACAAGTTGCCCTTCATATGACTTGTCTCGACTTTCATCGTAAGTTTCCAATATGTATAGGCGGCGGTTGCTTGACATAGCTTTATGTTATTTTAGATGACGTAATGACCTACACTCCTCCCTCAATAACTCTGCGAGATGGCGACACTCACACCAACGTAGTGCTTACTAGTCTGGACAACTCGTATTGCATGGTGACCCAGCCTTTCTCGGAGAGCTCTCTCATCCCTGGTCACTGTGAAGTGACGTTGGACCACATCACTAGGGCTGTCCAGGGTAATTGGAACGTGCTCCTGGGTATACCCGGAAAAGTTGAGGAGTTACACGTGCAGAGACAAGTCAATGTTAACGGTAATATGTCAATTTTATATCTCGAAAATTAGCTGGTCATAATTAATCACGTTATTTTTAAAAGTATTTTTTTCTTAAAGTAAACGTATCTATGGATTTGCCAGATCAAGAGAAAGCTGGAGAAATAAGCCTGAGGACTTTGCCCAGCAGTGGGACAGTAAATATGGCATTTACTGTCCCACTGCTGGGCAAAGTCGACGACTTCGTATGCGCAAAAGTCGTTAATCGCTATTCCTTTTACAGCTGTCCGATTTTTCAGTTTAAACAGTACCCTATGTCGTTTCCTGGGGTTTAAGCTATCTAATTTGGTATGTCAAATTTCATCGAAATTGATTTTTTCTCCGGGTAGCTGTATCTGGTGGATAAATTATAGATCTACCTTTTAAGGGTTCTGTAGTCAACAAGGAAAAATTATTAAACGGACGCCAAATATTTAAGAAGTTCCGGTGACTTTCTATGGATCCCTTGACAAGATCGTAACGAAATTTTAACGAGACCACCCCTCAGATTTACCCTACTCTTGAAAAAAAGATCCTCAAAATTGGCTGAGAAATCGAGTAACATACACAAATAAATTGGCGAATTAAGAACCTCCTCGTTTTTTGAAGTCTGTTGATAACAAGGGCCTGACACGCTTTAACAAAGAAAGATAGCTTACTGCGATTCCTGTAAGAGGAAAATTAAAAGATTTCCATGTTTTGTCTCTATCATCGCCCGGACATTATTTTATAGGCACACTTCAAACTGTAAGCAACAAGTGTACCAAATTTAAAGCGGTCAAATTGTGTATAATTTACATTTTGACGTCATATACAGGGTGACCCGCGATTAATCTCTTTTGGAGTCAAAAGTAGGTCATACTGAATAGGGCTATGAAGTTTTTATTCAGCTAGGTACTCAAATAAAATAAATCTCAAACATTATTGGTGTTCCCTAACCTTTGTTTATCTTTCTCTTACCCCTGGTCGCTCGATGTCAAAATTATAACTACTTACTTGTATAATTATATTAGGTACATATATGGTTGATAAAAACAACAAAGAGTAGCGATGGATCATGAGTGCACGTCACAGGCCCGCATGATATTCTGCGTATCTACGTATATCAATAGCACTTAATCGATCAACTTAAAGTCATACTTTTATCAGACGAAGTAAATTAACAATTCCAACTTCATTATTTTGCTGAAACGTAACTAAAAATGTACGTACAATTTTTCGATGACGACTAAACTCCGTATCATGATCGAATTTATCACTGTGATGAAAAGTGGATAAAGCAACCGTCACTCTTGCATTTACATACTTGTCAGAAAGTGGTAGATGTTTTATCCACATTTATTTTCAGTGATAAACGAACACAATAGAACCGCTGGTGAACAAGCTACCCTAATCGTACTATCAATTTGTTGTGTCACCCGTGTCTACGCCGCCTATGGATCTTTGATGAATGCGAGTGTGAAATTTTAATTTTAGCGGAGCGCCTGGATGTTGGCTATGAACACGACGCAAACACTGGCAAGTTGAACCTGTTCTGTAACATTCTACATTCTGCCAAGAACATAACGTTCTGCCGCTTCCAAAAGACGACTAGTGCATCAGGGTACAACATTAAGGATGGATTGAGCGATGGGCATCGCAGGTATGGTATGCCTCATTTACATTCAGCCGAAGTAAGCAGGGAAGCTGGCAGGGAAGTAGGCAGGACGTGTGTGTAAACGCGATACTTCTCATGCCACTGCCATTGCCTCTTGTGCTGCCCGGCGCTCCCCAAAATGGAGGTTTTTTGTGCCGGCGTTCTCAGAGCGCCCTGAGAAGTGACATGGCAGTGACCTATTTACATTCTCGCGCTGTCCACTTCACTGATCACTTCCATGCAGTATGAAGGCTGAATGTGAACACTCACTCGCGTTGATGTTACCGTCGCAATATTTAGGGCAATATGGCCGGTAGCGGCAGGAGCAGTCGAAGGGACCGAGTGTAAATGGGGAGTTAATCTGAGGCGATTGACTACTGGTTACAATTTCAAATTCCCTCGGTTACTGTTTCCATAGAGGTTATAATTATGATGTGAGATTTAATCACGTAGGTTAGGTATTCATTTAACTCGTACATTAAAATTAAAATTAGGTGCCTATAGTGACTCAACATTTACTTTCTGTTGCTGTACAAAGGACGAAACATTTTTCGCACGCAAAAAATATATATGCTTTCATGGTGTTTTTCGTGCTTGTCAATGCTTGCTAAACCCAATATTTCAGGTCATTATGCCGAAGTAAAATGTACAAATCGTTGAACAACAGAACAGACTAACAGTTCTTAACTTAAGAATGCCGCTGCTGGCAACACACGACATTAGGCAACAGACACTCAGCTCTGATGTCCTACATACCTACCACCCCTATATCGATTGACGATGATGAGCAGTGGTTGAAATTATCAAAGCTGCTAACGACTTCAAATTTTCAGTTACTACGGTGAAGGTTTTGACAGTCGGCAATGTGGTATGACGATAGAGCATCCTACTTCGCAGGACTATGGGACTTGGCGTTGTTCCGTGGGGCTCCAAATGTGGGTCGGGACGCAGATTGTGCCGCAGACGCCTCTACAGGCCCTAATTAGCGTCCCATCGACTTCACAAAGTAAGTAGGTATTTACTTACCATTACCTTATAGATAGTGATCCTTCATCGTGGAAAATTATTGTCTAATTTGTTATCACCACTATTGAGGATGTAATAAATATATCAAAATAAAGGCTTTAAACGGAAACTAAAAATACTTAAATCTTAAATAAGTACGAGTATAATACTCAAAATAAGTACGAGCAGTCTCAGTACTTTTGCCGCTGAAAAGTACTCAGTGATAATTTGCCGTTTATTTTTCTCTGCTTATTGTGAGGATTTAAAAACAGCCCGTCGAGGCGTGTAAAAATTAAAATTTTGTCAGACCTTTAATTTTTGGCTTTTATAATTTGTATAGCATCAAGAAGAAATTTAAGAAACGAGGATATAAGGACGGTGTTCACGCAACTTGATATGGAGTTCAGCATACAGTGCCACGCTGATGTTTCTCTGCGGTACTGCTGGTTCCAACACCCGGACGGGTCTCAGTACACCCCTCTACCACTGGCAGATTTAAACCAACCGTTTTGGTAAGAATTTGTATGTATAGTGTATTTAGTCCTCGGAGTCACGCCCCACTTTTTAAATTTACGCACATTGACGCAACTGTTTAACGTCGCTTTGAGTGACGCTCATTCGTGGATTGAAAACAATATATATCCTTACCTAACCTTATAAAGAAATTTGAATTTATTTCGTAAATTAAGTACTATGTTTAAGCCAATATGAGGATGCCGAAAAATACAATCTAAAGAGAAGTTTTCATCTACACTAATATTATAAAGAGGAAAGATTTGTACCTATTTTTGTATGTTTGTATGTTTGTAATGAATAGGCTCAAAAAGTACTGGGCCGGCCGATTTAAAAAATTCTTTCACCAATAGAATGCTACATTCTTCCAATTTGACATAGGCTACATTTCATTTTGAAAAAAAATAGGGATCCTTGGTAAAATTTGAACAATGTAACCGAAGGTGTAGAAAAATGAGTCTTAAAATGTCTTTCGTCGAATGCGCTGCCGAAACTATTAGCGATAGAACAAAATAATGTACAACAATATTGAAGAACATCATAATGTCTACAAAATTATATATAAAAAAACAATTGTCAAGAAAAAAAAGTTGCAGCAGGCGAAGCCGCTGGCGGGTCGCTAGTTCTGTATAAAATCTTAATTAACGGGTCAAAAGTATTGCGTTTTATATGCTATTTTTTACATTTTCTCCTAAATCGTATCAATGAAACTCAATTCTGATTTTCATGCATGTTTTCTATTGTGATCATAAATTCATAAAATTACTATGTTTTATTCTTCCTCCATACTTGGTTTTTGCGGACGCCGTATTGTAATAACCTGCCTATCTCACATCTAAAATTAAGACAAATCGAATGACACCTCATATTATATTAAAATCCGTCAAGCCGTTTAGGCTGAAGAGCGTGCCCAGAAATAGATATACAACATACAAACATATTAAATACATACGCTGGCAAAACAAGCCTCTTTCGGGCAGTCGGGGAAAAAACACAAAGAAAGCCAATGACTGTTCCGGAAAGTACGGTGGTAGGTACGAGTAGATGATGATAATGCAAGATACGCAATCTCATATAGTATTAAATGAAAGTTAATTTTACTATCTTACGAGTATATTATAATACCGACAATATAACCTATATGGCTAAATACTCTGCCTTATAATGATAAATGAAGATTAATATTCTACCTATAGACTTTATTTGGTAAGGTTGGCAAATAAAAAAATTATAAATATCTACCACATATATTATAACGAATTTAAAAGGAATACTATCACGACTAAGTAGACTTGATTGGTTCTCGCTTGATACAAACTATTTACTAAAGTGATTATATCCGTTTTTTATATTTGTAGTAGTGACAGCATCGGAACCCTACACGGAGCATGGTCCGACATGTTTATGCCCGGTGTTTTTTATGAATCCGTCGTAATACAAATTCTGTAAAAAAACAACTGGGTAGGTATATAATGTACGAGTATCATGGTTCATAACATAATATATGCATAGCATAGGATTGCCAAGTCTTATGTTGATACGATAGTTAGAAGTAGTAGTAGATCGTTAGAAGATAAATCCGTCAGGATTTACCTAGCTGAGTGACGCGAGGCCTGGGCGACACAGCGCTATCCCAGGGGTGTCGCGAACCGGTTTGCTCACGTCACCACGGTACGCGACGTAATGAGTACCTACACGCGGGTATCTTCATTTACAAGGGAGCCTAAATGTATTACATCATTAACGAGTAAAGACAGTTGCAATATAAAAACGATTGGGAATCCCACACACAGGTGGTTTACTCATAATAAAATTACATACGGAAGAAGCTAACAAAAGGTTTTAAAAAGATAGAGGACTGCAAGAGTCTGCTCCAAACTGGCTGGCCTTACGGTCAAACATAAGTTAATATCCCCTGTAGTATGACAGCGTCAAGTCACGAAAGAGTGATGTAGAAATGGGTTTAACTTTCTCTGTGCGGATTTATAATGGCTCAGCAACTAAAAACCGTGAGCAGATTTCAAGTTTCATAATTTTAAATCAGGTACTCCGGCGAGAGTTTGCAAGTTGGGGACTGTGGCATCACTTTTGCGTCGGCAACAAAAGACGAAGCCGGACAGTGGACGTGCCACATGGGACCAAGTGACCAAGTGGGCATTGAATTGACCGACAAATTCAATGTACGGGTCACAGGGCCACTCGCGGCGATCGAAGATGAAATTGAGACCAGTATCGGTGCCTCAGCAACGTTGTACTGCCACACCGTAAATGGTAACAGACCTTTGGACTACTGTCGGTTTATTACGCCAACTCGTGTTGGTTTGAGCATTGATGCTACGGTTACTGAGGAAAAGTAAGTTGTATTTTGTTTGTGTGTAGGTACCTGTATGATTTTTCAAGATACTGTTCGAAATGTGTATGGTAAATATACTTAATTCATCTTAATAATATCACATTTGATAGAGAATGTACAAGAGTCCATCTTCTTTATTAACTCTCTTCTTAGTGAACTACATTACCTCATTTCCATTTGGAGTATTTATTCTAAATTTCACGTTTTTACGGCTTTGCGCTGTCTATCAGTGGGTATGTACAGGAACAGTTTCATTATGTAGTGAAAGATTAATTATCTTTATAATTGCAACTTGAGAGTTTTCTTTTCAGCGCCATCCTAAATCGTTACTACTTCACTCCTGGTCGAGATTTAGACTATGGGGATTGCTCATTGACGATAAGCTCTGTACAAGTGGAGGATTTAGGAGTTTGGACGTGTGCAGCCTTGGCCGACAAAGACACGGCTGAGGCAAGGGACAGCATCTATCTTTTTACTACAGGTAAGTGTAGACCCATCTCTAGAATGCCAAAATGTTCTCTGTGAATACCTGGACCGGCATATCACCTTTAAAAGTTTTGTTACATTTTGGCATAACTTTTTCTATGGTATTCGTACCGTTCGTTAAGTGTTACCAAATATGATAACTTCTGGCACATAGGTGGCACACAAGACACTACTACTACTAGAATCATACCTACAGGATAGGATATACCAAAAAGAAGGAAGGATAATGAATCAACGCCTTCCGTTCCACCACATTAAAGCTGGAGTTCCGCAGGGCGCTGTGTTAGGTCCGACTCTGTTCTTCCTATACATATACACACTGCAAATGTCCCAGTAACAAATACGGCTACTTTTGGTGATAATACGGCTCTTAAATAACAATAAAAACCCAGATCTTGAACCACAAATTCTTCTGGACAAAAGCGAAAGTTAGCAAACTCAAATCAAACCAATTAGTTACGATAGGGCATCACACTTACAACTTTGTCTATTTATCAGTAAATAGTCCGTTCATTTGACCACTTTGATAATAAAAAAAAAAAATGATGAAATAATATGACGGAAATAAAAATTTTGAAAAACACAAAACAAAACTAGAAAAGAAAAAAAAGCTTGTAGCGATCTTTGAAAGAGACAAACTATGTAACACCATGGTGTTATCTTAAATAAGATAAGATAACACCATGGCGGTGGTCTTTGGTGTAGGGTTGTTTGCGATGATTGTACCAAATCCTTGTAGAGTTGAAAAATGGAAATCATAACTCAGTTGTGAGTTTTAACAGTTATTTTGCGTATTAAAATATTTCAATTTTATACGCAAAAATTAACTTGGGCCTAAACCGTTGTTAGATGTAATTATAGATAGTCTTATTACATAGGTAAAGTTACGTTAGACTTGTGACCACTTAAACATTGTTGCTGCGGGAAAATACCTTTTTGGGAAATTAAAGTATGCCAAATGAAACATTAGTAAACCGTCAGCAAAATCACATTTGGTTTTTTAGCTGCAGACGTGATTCTTCGAGTATAAAGAAAAAAACCTTTTTATTTTTGTACATACTTGTTATACGGGGTGGCCCATGTGGATCGGTCAGTATGGGCAAGTCTGAAACTATAAGATATACGAAGATTTGATATTAGGAACCATGTCATCGATTTTAGTGACAAGAAAAAACCACATTCATAGATTTAAAAAAAAAACTACCTAGTACTCAGTTCAAGAATCGAACCGGGAAGTTATGAGAAATAAAACGTACATTATTTCTATTAATTCATCGATTGTCTTGAGTAGTAAATGTAATCATCATAAACTAACATAAGTAAGTAATAATAAGTATTATAATATTTATAATAGTAGAGTACTCGAGTATTATATACATATAAAATAAAATAAGTAATATAATGTAATTGATGTACTGAACTTTACTCGTAATTAGGTAATATTCTTAAAAAATATTATCAAATTTATACCTATATTATAATATTTAAATAAAATAATAATAGTAATTTCCGTTTGGATATTATATAATAAGTATTTCGAACTGACCATAATGTGTAACCAGACCTGTAACAATTGTTATTAATAAAATTTCATTTTTTTTTTTTTTCATTTAAACATGAAATCTTATATGACTAAAATGCATTGTTTTTCATATCCTTTAATTTAATGTAGTAGGTGTTCGAAAGTACAACCATTTTTTTTCAATACAATATTAAACTCGTTTAGGTAACGATTTTACTATTGTGTTTTGTATCTTCAGGTGGTGATTTTGTGATTGCTGTTATTTTATTTTATTTGTTCGATTCTCAAACTGAGTACTTGCTAGTTTTATTTAAATCTATGAATGCATTTTTTCCCGTCACTAAAATCGATGACATGGTTCCTAAAAAAAACAGATCTTTGTGTATGTGTTATAGGTTCAGACTTGTCCATACTGACCGATCTTCATGGGCCACCCTGTATAATTGCCGCACACCCGTCATAATTGCTATCATGTCTTCGGTATAATTAAATCAGAAATATTTTCACACTTTTGAACATATTATTATACAATATAACTATCGAGATAAGTTTCTAACGACCTATTTATTTGTTGATCAGGCTCATATAGCACGTGGGGGTTATCTCAAGGCGGCATAGCAGGACTGGTCATCGGTCTTGTGGCATTCTTTACTGCGTTGGCAGGAGGGGTGTGGTTCAGAAGACACAAGTTGTTCCCTGGGATTAACCACGGAGGAGACTCGACCGTTGGATTTGGAGCAAGAACCTTGTCGACTTCTGGCAGCATGACGTCTGGCTCCTAAATTCAAATATGTAATCAAAAAACCCTTTGATTTCGCTTTAAGTCTAAGGAAATAAGAAGTCTTTTCAAAAATAAATAGTAAAATAGCTAGTTAGTTAACTGAGTTTTGATATGACTATTTATGAAAAAGGATTTATAATACTCACATTAATGAGGTTAACAATAAGAATATGACTAAGTATCAAACTGCTATGAAGTCAGGCAATTCGATTTGAAAATTGTACAAATAACATTGTGCTGTAAAACGCTTTATTGTTCCATAAAATATTTTTTTCGTATACACGTGTTTTACTTGATAAATCAAAACAAATAATTTACCTACTTACTTATTATAATAGTAAATCCTTAAAATTATAGACGACCTTTAGACCAAATAACGCTACTTCTCCATATTTAAAACAAATACAATGTGTCCATAAAAGTGAGGAGGTTATTATTTAATTTAAACTAACGTATACTTTTAAAGACACTTTGTATAATTTCTAATTACATGATTTTAGGAAAACTTTATGAAAGATTCCTGTACCATTGAAAAACTGTGTCAACAGAGTTAATATTCTGAATATCATCCCTATACTGCATATAGTGCCTACAAATAGTCACACTTACCACTTTAAACTACTATGACGTTTGAGACCCAGTACGTATTTCAACCTTCATACGTAGTTTTTTTCGTTGTGTTGCGAATATAATAGCTGTCTCTCAGCCATAACGTCAACAGTGTGACTATCAATACACCAAGTAGAAAGGCTCTGCCTACTATAAAAACTGCGTGTCTATCACTTCATTGAAACACCTTTTACCGAATGTATCATTTCATCGAACGCTATTTTCTGCTGAAACCATAATGTTTTCAGGGTATATTCAACATCTAACCTAACCTAACCTACGTAATTAATGTTTAAGATACCCTGAAAACATTATGGTTTCAGCAGAAAATAGCGTTCAATGAAATGATACATTCGATGAAGTGATGCGTTACCGTAAAAACTCGTTGTAGCTCCAAATTAGGTCGAAAGTTTGCAGGTTGTATAGGGACGACATTAGGAATAATTTTGAGTTGTTTTTATTTATAAGTAATCTAAACATTTATTTAGCCGGTTTGTATCCGTCAATGATTTGCGTGATGGTGACTTTGTTGAAGAACTTGTTGATGGCTTTAACCGCGGTCTTGACGATCTGTTTAATGACCGGTGGCGCGAGGTCGTCCATCAGTTGCTTCCAATTCTCGTTCGCGAATTGGTGAGTGACGTCAGCTGTAATACAATATTAAAAATTAGCTAACAATACTAGAAAATAATAGCTAATACCAAACTAAGCTCTAAGGTCTTACTGTGGGGTGTGGGTACTTGACGTCGATATGCCCACTTATGTAATTAAATATTATGAATTTGAAAAGTGAAATTATAAGAGTTAATAAATCTGTTCTTAAGAACCAAGGCCTCGATTTTGACGCAACAGATTACTCTAACTCTTATAGTTTCTAATCAACCTGTATACCTAAATACTCAGAGAACATCCAAGACGCACGAAATAACCTTCGTACTTACTCATCACACAAATATTTGTTTGCATTTACCGTGGCTCGAATCCGAGACCGCAAGCTTATCTTTTTATCGTGTTCTATGAACTATACTTATTGACGCCTCTATTTGACCAGTATGGTTGACGATCGTGTTTCTTAGGCATTCGAGTAAAACCGAAGTTTAGTTAAAAGGTAAACATTAGTTACTGTACAGTCGCAACCAAACACATCGGAACTTGTAAGGTAATAAAAAATATTTGAAGACGCTGTTTTTCGGAATAGAACAGAATAGTATCGTTCATGTATACGTACATCAGGGTAGACTAATTTACGTATGTGACATTTACAGAATAACGACTGTAGTTATTGCTCATGTCGCATTAGTCGGTCTTCCGCATTCTTCATTTATTTTTCGATATCGAAGTCGTCGACAGATAATAAAAAAAAGTAGGTCATCATGGCCCTTTTCGCGTTTCTGATACCTATTACCTAGTGACCTAATTTAAATAAAAACGATTTTGATTTAGGTAGATGCCCATAGTAATGAATTTATGACTTGCAGTTGAAACCTTTTTTTTTTTTTTTTTTTTTTTTTTTTTATATTTAGGAGAAGGCACCCGAGCACTCAGGCCACCTGATGGTAAGCGGAATCTGAGACCCATAGACATTTGAATTCTCAAGACTATAATCCTAAGACCTCAAATGCGTTGCCAACCCTGAGGACTAAGATGGAATGCCTCTATGCTAGTAATTTCCCCGGTTGTCTTATCCTCACATCGGAACACAACAATGCGAACACTGTTGCTTGGCGGGTGGTTAATGGATAAGATGGTGGTAGCGATCCGGACGGACCCTGCACAGGGTCCTACCACCACTAACCTAAAAGTTACAAAGTGTCCGTCGTTAATTATGCAACGTGATAAGATTACAGGATTAACTTGCGTCGAGCATTTTATTTAGAAGATTGTGTATCTTAAATTAATCAATCATTCCAAGATTGTACCTAATGATTATTTATTGTTATGATTGCCAGTTTCTAACTAATTTTTGAAGCGATTAGATAAGATAAAGAATACGAGAAATGGAGGCATTAATTCTTCAGAAATTAGTTTTTGCACTTTTCTCGACCGAAAATTCATTTGTGAACCAGTTATACTTACCTACTTATACTAAATAGGAAACAGGCAAGTATCATTATAACATTCAACAAAAAACCAACGTGGAACAACAATCACGAACTATGACGCAAAATGTCACTGATATAAGTATAAGGAAAACCTTGAAAATGTCAACAACCCTAAACGAGTACTAAAGTTGCACTTCAAAAAAGTCATTCCGGAAGTGAGAAGATTCGCAGACGCAAAACCGCGTCCGAATACGCAGTTATAGGCTCCTTATCAAGGTTTTAATTATATAACTTGTTTGCCTTGATTTTGAAAGATTGTGCGAGAACGCTTTTATTTACGACTTTATTTTGGCCGGTTCAACTGAACCGGATTAACTCTTAAAGATATATTTCTGAACAGAAGAAACTTGTCTGTTGGTTATGACTGTCATGACGAATAAAACGTAGGAAGCCCCTGAAGATAACGCGACCAAAAATGCATGCCATTAATTGCATGGTTAGAATTAGGTTACCTAAAGTTTGCTCTAACGCTGGTAATGGCCAGTAGATTTATGTCTCGTGGTTAAGTGATGATAATATAGGTATTGAAATTAGTAAGAAGGTATTGTTAAACCACTATACAATTCTACCGAACTAATTAGAGGTAAGTAGTACCTATATTATCTTCATTACATATACGGTTCTTATGGTTCCGTATCCCAAGGCCCCAAAGGGTGCCAACGGTACTAACTAAGCCTCCGCCGTCCGTCCGTTCATCCATACGTTTGTTTGTCAGCGGTCTGTATCTCCTGATCTTAAAACCTAGAGCTAGGCATTTGATATTTTCACAGAGTATAATAGCAGCTATAGAGAGAACAAGAAAATCAAGATGAAAGATTACCACGGAACGTGTTTTTTACGGCGTAGTACAGAACCCTTTGTGTGCGAGTCCGACTTAGCCTTTTTTGTCCATGTTATTTTAATATAATTACAACTTCGGTGTATTATTGTTAACATTACTTCCTACTTTTCCTAAGATCGTCACATAAATCAATATCTTCAGCAATTATTTTACAATGAACCTATAACAATGTCGATTTATGATTGCTTGATCATTGTTGTTTGCCAACTATGTAAGTGTGTACCACTGCAAGACAATGTAGTCATCACACTCGTCATATTAGTTAGTTCCTGACTGGAAAAATAGTGCAATTAGTGTTCAATAAAACAATAATGGACTTACACAATTGTTTGTTGCCGTTGAACAAGTTCTGGAACTGGAACGTCGTTTTCTCGATGTCGTACTTGTAGTTGGGCGTGACGAGCTTGAAGTGCTCGCCCTTGGCGTCCTTCACGTGGACCAGCTTGCTGTTTATTTCTACGTCTATGCCGTCTGAAATGATATAATATTTATTTAAAGGTACAGCATTCATCATAAACTCTACTAGCGAGATTAAATCACTAGACTCCCCTAGCGGGATTTGATAAATCAATCTACACATCGCTAACTCGTGGCATTTAGGTAGCATTAGACAGATTAGTGATGAGACAAGTTTTCTAAGTGGCTTTTCAGATAAGATGAAACAGTCAATTACATAGAACATAGATTTTTTCCGAATAATGGAGGAAATAATTAGAGAGCATCCAGAACTCCTACTACAAGGTGACAAGGTAAATTGCACCCGTTGCGATGTTTAAATAGTTTGCAAGACATTTAATATGAACAAGCACTGGAAGTCCAAAAAGCACAACACAGAATCATTTGCTACCTCACCTTTAGAAGATTTAGTTTAAAATTTACCGGAGCTTGAAATAAAGGACAGTAAGTGTTTTTGCACTAAGTGTCAATTATCCTAGAAATCAAAAAAATATAATGTATTAAAACATTAGACACTCATTAAAATAAAATCATGCAAACATTATGACATCACCAGTGTGTTAGAAGCTGTCAAGTGCCACCTAAATTCCACGAGTTAGCGATGTGTAAATCACTTAATACAGTATTTGGATGGAAAATTACCCTATAGTCTCACATCAGTAGTGAATTTGTAATACCTATCCCTTAGGGATTTGACCAACTTTTTCTCGTTTCCCTTCAACATTATATACTTGTCACTTATAGTTAAGCGATAAACACGGCCATAATAAGCCCTAGGTTTTATTTTTATCGGGCTTATTACTCATCATGTCCAGTCAGGTGATTGCCGTATTGGCTTTTACGTGGATTAATTATAAATTAGCATCCGCATCGCTATGACCGAGCTATGACGTATTGTTTGACAATCTTGTTCACCCGATTCCGCACGCCTGACGTAGGTACAACCGGCGTATAAGAAGCTGTACACTTTTGCACCTTGTTGCTTTAACGCCTGACAGATTCATGCAGAGTTCAAATTTAGGCAAGTCGACAAAAATAACGTGCAACGAGTAAAAAATAAACTTGCGTGCATTGTGTATTTGGTTTTTTTTTATTAATGAAAGGGTATAAATTTATTTACTCCGTCGAAATAGTTATGTATCACTGGATAGCGCAATGTGCTGCAAAATAAATAGGTATCTTTAAATTTTGTAATAAGTTGATATAGGTTCCAGATTTATTGAATTAATGACACTTCACAGTTTGATCCAGAGTATAAGTAGCTGAACATTTAAGTACCTAGTCGCAACTAGTGGCGTGCTAAATTTAAACCACTCTCACTTTAATACGTTATAGCGACAAGGTACTAAAATGTTCAGCTACTTAAGGAGGGACGTGTTAATCTTGCTCAGCTCGAGATTTATTGTTGGACCTTATTTATCTCAGGGAGGATCGATAGCGTATGGCAGTAGGTGGTCGTACCCTCAGTGCATCGCGCTTGGTATGTAGCGTGTAGTCACTTGTCGTTAAAAGCATCGATATGCCCTTAATAAAACCTTTAGTCTGGTCGATTCTCAACTAGCGACTCTTGAACCTTCGTGTGGTGCTGGCAGGGTGGTATAGCAGTGGTATACGCTAGATCTACGAAGGAGTATACCATGCCAATCCAATGTACGTGTCTGTTTGTACAACTATAACAATCGGATGGCGATCAGATGACTTACCACATTTAATAGTGCTGTCACCATTTCCCTGAACTGGCAGGATAAGGATGCGGCCATCGATGACGTACTGGCCGATGACGCTCATGTTCGCCACAAACGACAAGGAGAACTTCTCGTCTTCGATATTAACCCTGTAACAATGCAGCACATGAGTAAAAGCACAGGCAAAATAATAGAAACCATTTAGGTATTTGCTTAGTTCTTAAAATATATTTTGTTTTTCCGGAAGATAGCTACTGGTACTAAGGGTGCTTTACTATACTAAAGAAACAGTTGTAAAAGAATAAAAAAAAAATCCTAATAAGTAATAATGATAATCGAAATCTACGCGGAAGAAATCGCGGACAGAAGCTACTAGTTAATAAAAGTAGCTGCAGACCCTATTTAGTGCCTAAAAAAAGCCGTGCGTCATTTTAAAATTCCTGAAATTAGGGCAAGTTCGCTGAACTACCTACTATGGCCCCTGTGCCCATTAGAATATCTCTAGAAAATCCGGCCATTACAGAATGGGTATTTGAAAGTCATTTGACGAATGAAGCATTGCACGCGATACAATAAACTTACAATCAGAATATTCCACTGTATCGCATTAGTCAGTGATCGAGAGGGTAGGTACACGAGTCGCTCATTAGCGGTTAGTCAATTGTACTTATTGCAAAGCAATTATTTGTACACAATGTAAGCATTTATGTGGCGTTTATGTGGATCGTGCTACCTATGATATGATTAAGCGGTACCTCAATCTTCCTCAACATAGTAAGGCGTATCATTAACTCGCGCAACTTATAAAATCTGAACACAAATTACTAGACTGGTTCAGGTTTACCAAATAAACTTTTACCAAGTAAATGTCATATCTAGATGTAGATAGGTACCTATGATTTATTACGATTTAAAAGTGGAACGTTACTTTTAAAGTTAACACAATAACAAAAAAGATGATTGCTGCTTTTAGTAATTAAGCACCTTCAAAGACGACAGTATACTGGTGGTATTCAGAAATTCAACGAGGGAGTATATCCGCCACGGACGATTTGCGTAAAGGTCAAGCAAAATCGGCAGTCATACAAGAGAACATCGATGTTGTGGGTCAGCTGATAAAGGAAGACCGGCATGTGACATATCGTGAGATTAGACACAAATCACTTTACAGAAAAAAACAGGAGTTTGAAAATTATTTTCTCTCAATTATTGTCTGACGAGCAGAAAAAGACTCGTGTCAGTTGATGCCGTTAAACTTTGAATAAATTCAACGGATGAAGCTCAAATCATACATGATTGAAACGGAAAGCCTGAAACTTTTTTTTTTTTTTTTTTTTTTTTTATGTTAAGTAGAAGGCACACGAGTACTCAGGCCACCTGATGGTAAGTGGAATCTGAGACCCATAGACATTTGAATTCTCAAGACTATAATCCTAAGACCTCAAATGCGTCGCCAACCCTGAGGACTAAGATAGAATGCCTCTATGCTAGCAATTTCACCGGTTGTCTTATCCCCACGCCGGAACACAACATTGCGAACACTGTTGCTTGGCGGGTGGTTAATGGATAAGATGGTGGTAGCGATCCGGACGGACCCTGCACAGGGTCCTCCCACCACTAAAAACTAAACTAAAAACTAATCTCGATTATGGGTCTACAAAGACGAGCTCAAGTCGAAAAAAGTTATTCGTTCTCGTAGAACGGCGAAAAAGATGGTGGCTACGTTTTCTCCAAATCGGGTCACGTGGCTTTTATTTCTCTGAAGATCGTAGAAAGGTTAATGCCAATTAGTACACAACTCTTTGTTTGCTGAGTTTCTATGCTGAACTCCGAATAAAAACCTAGTCGCCGCCAGCCCTCACAACGACACCTATTTCAGCGTTAAATAAGTGCTTCAACGACTGGTTTGACCGCATGGAAAAGTGTATACAAAAATGAAGGCGAATACTTTGAAAAACAGTAAAAATACTTTTATTCAATTTAACTGCAATATTTTTTCCTGGTATTTTCAGTTTGACCCACGTCAATGACCGACTGACTAGATAACGAGAAACATACTTGGAAGAAATGCTTAAACTCATCAAAAATATTTTCTCATACCAGGAATCGAATCCGTTACCACTAGCTTCGTAGGCTGAGTCACTAGTCACTACTAGGCCATACCAACTAGGCTAAACGCGTCGTCAAACTTCAAGGATAAATTGTGTTTGTGTAGCTGTTAATACTTAGATACTGTATATATTCGTACTATTTTGAAATTAAGTTATAGAAAGAAAAAAGAAAGAAAGAAATAAATTTATTCGTGACAAACATTAACAAATAACAGAGAAATACGCACAGAAAAATGTAGTCACGAAATGGTTCCAACTTAGCATAATGCTGGCATTTGTCAGCGCTGATCTTCCGTTGGAACCACCAGGTGACACCCAAGATCATTTCATTCGCGACATAAATTTACCTCAACATTGTATTATAATGATCGTATGATAAGGCACCTGTGACCACTCATTGGAAACAGCTTCTAATAACGACAAAAGCACGAGTACAGTAATTATAGTTTACATAATTATCTACAATTTCATCCCATTTATTCAAATGTTCGTGATTTCGAATAATGGCATCAACAATTTTCCTTAGCGATGTAAGACCGACCGAACGACCGACAATCTGAACGCACAATTGAATTTTCTCGCGTGTCACTAAGTGCGTCTTTTTCGTTATATACTAAGCGCCTTATGTTGAAGTTGTGCTAGGTAGGTAAGTACTCAGAATTCTCTGAAAAAACTTAAATAGCCTTTATTCCAAAGCAGTTTTTTTATTCCATAGACTAAATTCAGATGGCTAAGTTTTGTGGAAATGGGCCGGTGTGGAATTGGAACGAACTTTGTTCAGGGGAATTTAATTTTTATCAGAAGTTTTTTTTTATACAAATACAAATATATTTATTTCGTATAAAATGTGGTACATAAAGATGGAAATAAACCAGAAACTGGCATGCAAGATTTCCATGTCAAATTCTTAAATTCTAAGTTGAGCTGAGACTGCATAATTAAAACGAATAAAAATAATGACAGAATTAGTTTCAACAATAACAATGAACAAATTAATCAATCAGTAAATAATTCACATGTCCTATTTTTTATTTAATATGGTCAAATTATTTTTCAACTGCGTAAAAACATTCCTTTATCAACCATTTCTTAAATCTACTTTTAAATAAGTTCAGATGTAATCTGCACGGGTAGCACAAGTTGTATTTTCTCGCTTGTCGCTCAGTGCGTCTCCATCGTTACAGACTCTGTCGAAAGGGAGATCCGAGCGACAAACAAGTCGCGGACCGCTTGTGCTAGCCCTCCTGGTCATGTTATCTTGTAGACAGTTATAAATTTTAAATGACATGCTATACGTGTTCCGACGATACAACTTATTTTTTTTGACAGGTATCACGAGCTTATGGGGATGTCGTGTATTGAATTTACAAATGTCTTTTTTTGTTTTAAATATTTAACTTATTAAATTAAGTGTGGCAGCTCTATCTGTTTAAGTACTTGTGATTGCCACATTGGATATAAAGTTATACTTGTCAGTCTAGACAAGTTAGCGAGCCATCCATCCATGCAAATTTTGATTTGTGCCAAACTTAGCCCAATGCCACATATCAATCTTTCAAGGTCTAGGTTACGTGGTGGTGTAGTGACACGTAAACTCGATATTTTGTCAATCAAATTTGGTAAGTGCGACATTAGGGAACATGCATATTTTTTTTTCTTACGCTCTCTGGGAAGTGGTATGAAACGTGAAATAATTTTCGTATATTTTTTTCATAAGATATGAAGCTTCAAAAGGTCATAGTTTAGACCCCCTGTAAAAACACTATACAAAATCGACGACAGGAATGACGGCCACAGCTGTTGTTCCATGTTTAAAATATAAGAACCTTTAGGACCATTACTATGTTTAAGCCACTATCATTGAAAATATTACGTAAATAAAATAAGGATGCCGAAAAAAAACAACCTAAACATTAAAAGTTTTAAAAATTTAACAAGTTAAATCTACAACGTGTTACAAAATAATCCGTAAAAAAGAAATTATGAAAGTAGTGTCAACCCTAGTATACTGTATGTCTAAGATACTGAACTGACGTTATTTAATAAGGGTTGACACTACTCTTGTAATTTCTTTTTTAAGGATTATTTTGTAACACGTTGTGTATGAAATCTTAATTAACGGGTCAAAACTTAGTGTACCTATTGCGTGTTATATGCTTTTTTTTACGTTTTCTCCTAAATCGTATCATTGAAACTCAATTCTGATTTTCATGCATGTTCTCTATTATGTCATGCCGCACCGTAAACAATTCAATTGTTTTTTTCAAACGGGCTGTTTTTATATACTTGTAGTTATACCGACTTAGCGATGGTCTTTTCCTCGTGGCAGCGAGGGTTCCAGTAGCTGCCGTTACTGAATAACAATAACTTTACCTGGATGTTGTTGTACGCAGTGTTGTGAATAAAAGTGATAGTCACACGCACACTTACACCTGACGAGTACTTCTTCTTAATCCGTCTTTGCAAAGCCAAAGTAAGGGAGTTTCTACGTATGTATCTCATCAAAAATCAGATGGTCTACTGACTTAACGGTTGGACTAATTTGAATTAATAGTGCTGCTCAATGATTTGTCAAGAACGTGCTGTAAATGCCATAGGTTGTATAATAATTACAAGAGTTCTTTCGTTTTTGATATATTAAAAAAAACAAGTTTTTTTTAATTAATGAAATAGTCAGATATATGCATATATATAAGGGGACCGTCTAATACAAATGGACCTAAAGGACGCTCAAGGCACATGGATTGGTGCGATTAGAACGACCAACATACTTATACAAAAATAAATAGTTAAATACAACAGCAAAGACTCAGGAACAAGATATCGGGAATCGAACCCGGGACTGCTAGTTTCGTACAGGGTCACTACCAACTTGGCAAAACATATATTTTTTACTCTAACACTATTATTTATAATTTTGAATCTAACCCAACATAATAACTTGAAATAATATCTCTTCGTTGACCTTCAAGCCAAAAAGTGAATGTCAAGGAAAATCAAACACTTGACTAGTTTTTTCTAACCTAAGGTTATGAATGTTGTAGGAGAACCGGTGGATATTAAATAATGTCGTACTATTTAAATTTTAATATTTATTTTCTGAGGATGAGTATAATAATCTACAAAATACTACCTAATGAATTATATTATTATTGGGATATTTAAATTGGCGATTACTTATACATATATTATTTCTTTATAGGGAAAATTGAATTCTGTGTTTTAAGGAAAAAGGAGAGTCGTAGAAATTCACGGAGTTAAAGAATACTAGTTGTTCAAACCTGTTAAGATAAAGTGTGTAGGAGGTATATAAAAGTCGTTGACAGTAAATTAGGTAAAGACCAGGTTAATTTATAGTGCGGTGGTTTCGGTCACTAGTGGTTCTTAGTCATTTTATTAGTATTCCCTTTGATTTCCATTAAGTATTATTACCCTTAATAAGGTTAATGCAACGTAGGAAATTCCTATAAAGTTTTATTGCTAAATTAACTTTATAAACTTTAATTGTGATGATGATGTAAACTTATAAGAAACCATTCGTCATATTTTGAATTCGTCAGGAGATCTTCATCAGTGTGAAGACCTCGTTGAGTACGTCATTTGGTATCAATCTATACAACCTATAATAGAAAACTAAAAAAATATTTGTATCGTACATTTATAAAGCCGTATTAGGTCTAAAACTACAACACACACAACACGCAACATAACACACAGACCCACACATAACTTGATATTAAAACATTTTACTATAAGTAGCACTTATACGCCTAAATAATGCATGCGATAAACAAATGTCATGCAAATCGAGTAATTAATGATGATGGATGATGAACAATCGTTTGCACAACAGTCAATAAATGCGCACCAATCAGTATGCAAATAATTTATAAGTCTGTGAATAAAAAATGCAAAAAAAAACTTATGCGATTCATTAAAGATTCTTTTGATAGCTATGACTGTTTGGCTTTCAAGGACATTGTTGCCACTTTTATTATAGCCAATAGCGTTTATATCCTAAGTATGTATTTGTTCATTCCCAGAGTGGGGTAGGCAGAGCTACAGAAATACCAACAACTCTAAAAAGACTTGTTTATCATTCTGTAACCACATTTTGGACAATCAGGCCGAGAAGTTTACTAGTGTTGCCTATCGCCTAATAGTACTACAAGCCCTTATCTTCCCTAGCCCTTTTCTTTACCTCTTACGACATCTCCGGGAAAACATGGAGTGGCACTATTCTACCCCGGTAACCACACGGGTTTCTAAAATGTAAATGTAACTGGAAATAGTTACAACTTTTAGATTAAATTTAAACATCTCGTACTGTAAGTTAAAACATGTATGTTTAACATTACGACTAACACCCGGATAAATATAAAATACCCGGTATTCAAGAATAAATATATTTTTCTGCCCGGTTGTAACCACTCTATTATTATGTCCTCATGCGAACAGTACGTATTTAGGCTCACCTAATTCCAATAACCGACTATGAGCGCCATCAAAGTCTAGGATGGCGTCCGCTGCTTCAGTAACAGCCTATTCGCTCTTTTTTCACAAAGATATTCAAGTTGTATCTCTCATCTCAGGAAATACACAATGAAGGAAGCGAGTTCCACTCAAATTTGAACGCTACCGTTAGCTAATCTGTGGTCCATTTTATATGCTTTGTCATGTTTATGGTTACAGACATACCTTCTAATCTGTGATGGTTACTGCACAGCTGCACACTTGGTTGGTGCATATTTAATCTGAATTTATTTCCTACCTGCTGAATATGCTAGGTTTCCTATTGACTGAATCATAAAACGTAATTTAATTACAATTACCACGCGTAATTGTCAATTTAATTACATGTTATGATTGATTTAATTGCAAGTAGGCTCTTATATGTCTAGAAGTATTACTAATCGAAATACTTGACCTACTTAGGTAGGTCGCACTAGAGTCAATTAATGATGATTAAGTTGTTCCTTACTGAAGAATTTCATACACAAATTGGAGGGTTTGAGAAAGAGTTAATTGTTTCTAAAATGGCTGTCAGCCGTCGCACTGTGGAACGAAAATGGCCTCTCCATAGAAATAGGGACTTAATTTTCTAAGTGCCTATTTTTTTTATTGAAATCGAATCTATTCCACATAATTAGGTAAAAAAATGAATATGGGTCAATTTCGCTGGAAAACGGCCGAGTAATAATTTTTCTACGAAATAGGGATCGGGTCGTCGGAAATAGGGATAACGCATTTTTTTTCTTACGCTCTCTGGAAAGTGCAATGTAAGAGAAGGATAACTGTGTACGCGAAACAATTTGTCGTGTTATTTATTCATAAGCTGTGAAGATTTAAAATTCATAATTCAGACCCCCTGCAGAAAAATTCCATACAAAATCGAAGGAATAACGTCAGCTGTTGTTTCATGTTTAAAATATACGGACCTTATAAAGAAATTTGCATTTATTTCAGAAATTACCATGTATAAGCCAATATCATTGAATTAAAATATTATGTAAATATGCCAAAAAAACAATCTAAACCTTAAGGAATTTTAAAATTAACATGTTTTGATTCTATATAAAATCTTAATACCTAAATGGGTCTAACCTTAGTGTTGTGTTTTATATGCCTTTTTTATATTTTCTCCTAAATCTTAATTAATAATAAAAAAAAAAGGCGTTCATTGTTTAGAAACAATGAACGCCATAATATTGCCACATTTCAATTCTGGAATAGATTCCAGAATTGAAATGTGGCAATATTATGGCATTTATGGCAGTAGCAAGTACTATAGTCACAACAGGAAAATCCTTTGCCCGCGAGTGTAAAGTTAGACCAAAAAGGTGCAACGTATTCGCTGTCCTTTACTGACAGGCTGCGGATTGTTTTTCCATCCTTTTCTTTCACATGCATATTGGTTTATATTCTTTATCAATTGGCCTTACTTATGTTTCGACATCCGTATCTGCTCCCTATTTGTAACAATGAGTGGTCACATATGAATTATTCAGAGACCCTTGTGGTTTGCCAAGGCTATCATGTTATAGTTCATTCGATACAGTCTGAAGTAGGTAGATCGAGTACGATAATTTTTACATGAACCTACTAAAGGTTTGGTGTTTGTGCAGTCAACCAATTGTATTCTAAGATACAATAAATGCCCAAAGATTAAAAATATCCCTACGTTATTTTGAAATTTTGTAACTTTGATATAGTGAAACTATAAGGGTTCCTAGTTTGACTTCGAAACCCTAAAAAACGATGTAAAGACATAATATTTTATCAAATACTCAGAGACTTTTGTCACTTTCACATAGTTTTAGGTTGGCTAAAAATACTCGGTACCAACAAGTTACCTTTGGCGCTTCAATATCATATTTTGAATGAAATCGGTGACACAAGCAAAAATAGTTATTTGATGATGTTTCGATGGCCACGCTGATAATGAGTCGATACCTAAACTTATCGACATTTGCAATCTGAAGATTGCAATCCTGAGACAGCAAATGTGTTGCCAATCCTGAGGGATATCATGGAATGCCACTATGCTAGTCATTTCACCGGTTGTGTTGGAACGAAACAATGGGAAAACTGATGCTGGCACTAGGTTCAATTGGATGAGATAGTGGATGGTGGTACTTATAATCTTCATGTTGGATTATAACGTTTGTTGTACTTACTTCAGGTTCCTTACATCAGCAGTGCTGAGGCCAAACAGTTTAGGGTCTTTCAATGATAGCTTTAACCCATTGCCATCTATGACGACGTCGTCCAGAGCTATAGGGTCCAGGGAAGGCACCCCTAACTCCGGTATGCCCTTGGTGAAGTGAGGCAAGCTGACTATCATTTGCTCTTTCACGCATTTCTCGAAATTCTCGTCGAGTTGGCACTTTTTGATGTATGGCGCTGTAAATAAAATTTATATCTGTTACAGATTTTAAAAGAACCCTGGGCGTAATTATACGCAGTAAAACCATAATATGCAATATTATTGCTTTTGTCATTTTATCGTATCGTCCACGTTATGATAGATAGCCACTGGACGCTCAGTGCAGTCTTAAGTTCAAGTTCTGGGACACTCTGTATATACAATCAAATAGGTAATCTCATCTTTCTTTTGAAGTTGGTAACAAACCTCGAATAAATAGAAATAAGTATGGTATTGACGTCACCTAAGCATCTCACCAATCCGGTCTGCGGCAGAAAAAACTATCTACTTACTTTGATTTATATTAACATTTATTTAAACCTTGACACGCAGTAAAAGTAATTGAGGTTCTTAAGCAAAATTATTTGAACCTTAAAATTCAGAAGAGTCATAATTATATTCGGAATTATGACTCTTCTGAATTCGTCCGAATTTTCATGTTGCGTAGGAGCTATTTTAAATAAAATGCATACTTTAGTTGCTATACGTAGGTTAGGTTAGGTTTATATAGAAGCGATGGGATCGTATCATAATATATAAAGTTCAAAATAGATAATGAGACATAATACATAATGGTCATAATATATAATGGTTTTATTTCAGAAACCGTAAAAAAATAGCATTTTTTTAAAGGTCACTACATAGAACCCATTAGGTTATGGCTGGGATTCTACACGGTAATAACGATATCGTATTTGACGTGTTTCCGTATTATCAACGTTTTCATAACTCTTATGTCATTTACAACAATGGCGACTGTGACATAAACGATTCTAAAACACGTCAAACACGATATCGTTATAACGCGGTTGAATAGAGGCCCTGGTTAGGTTTGTTTTATAACAATCCTGAAAACCTTGCGGTTTCAGAAATAAAATCACTATATATTATGACCATTAAGGTAAACGCGCCTATTACCGGGGGTATCAAAATCCACGACCATTACCGTGGTATTTTTAAATACGCTTTTTATAAGCAAAACCTATTAATTTTGTAAAAAAAACATTTTACACGAACGTAGCTTATTTAATTGACTTACGGACCCGTTAGCGCTAGTGTGTGTGGATAAAACAGAGTGCTCGCAATTCGTCAGTATCCGCGACGGCAGGGCAAAAAGAGGTCTCGCCATACTAACGCGTGACGCCACAGGTAAGAGAACTCGAATCTTATTTAGTATTTTACGTAATATATAAGGCAAGTGAACTAATGTTATGGTGTTTAAATGGTTGTTTATTGTTTTCTGCTCGACTTCTGAATGTTCTTTATACATTTTCTGGCCTGGAAATACGTTTAAAATGGAAAATAAATTACAACGGTGATAGATGCCAATTTTTGCTGTGGATACTAATACCGTGGTATACCACGGTAATAGTTTTTTTTGATTTCAGGTATTTGTACATTTTTTTGGTTTATGTGATCGGTTATAAATATTTCCTTACGGTTATTCTAATCTTGATCTATTCACGCTATTAAATAACTATTTCCGTGGTATAGAAAGTATTCTACAAACCCTTAATTTTTAACAAAAACTTCTGTACTGAATTTGTAGTGTGTACAGAAAACCTTAAATTGTCAAAAAAAAATTATTGAGATTAAATCGTTACTTTACTTACCAGTTATGTAATTTTGTTTTTATACCAAGATTGTAATATATATTTTCGATTTGTAATAAAAACAAAAGTGTATCAGTTTGTTTTTATGGGTCGGAATTAGGTTTTTCCAACACTCTATATTAAGCCTATTACCGATGGTACGGTCCGATAACCCTCGGTAATAGAATGTATGGGAGTCTATTACCGACCCATTCGATATTTTTTTGGGTCGGTAATAGGTTCTTAAAGAAGTATCTAATACCGAGTGACATTTTAGTCATCTATTAAATTAATCACATTTAGGGTACCGTAAGTACAGATTTCTTTGATACTTAAAGTTGAGACTTTTAATCATCAGTTGTAAAAACTTCCGTGTTTACTGCATCATTATCATTATAAGTCCTCTCTACTTTTGATAATTATATTTATTTATTCATTTATTAATTATATTTATTTAATCGGCGTCTCTGGCGACCACCGGCAAGGATCCTTTTTTGCTCAACGACTGAGCATTGCAGTGCAACGGGGTAATGCTGCGAGCGTCCTCGGCACGATGCCGCAAGTGGGTTCAATGGAGGGTTTTATTTTATAAGTTAGATCTAATTAATATGTATTTTTTTTTTAATGTGTTTTGTTTAAATAAAGTTAATACTAAATAGGCTGGGTGAAACTATTTAGAAGATATTTTATGTACTTAATTATAATTATACTAGCATACATTCGTTTCATTATCCTATATATATATATATATATATAAATTTCAGCAGTTTATTTTAAGCAAGACAAATTTTTGGTTTGCTTAACATTTACTTAATCTTAATGAATAAGGATTTAAGTCAGTTAATTTTATATGATATTGCATATTTAATTATTGTAATAATTATTATTTCCATAGATATAACTTAGTTACCTGGTGGTTTTTTACATAACAAGTATCTTTTGCAACGTTTTTTTATTTTTTTTGTTTTGTCCTAAGTACAATCATATTTTAACGTTTTATTTCGTTTTCCTTAAAAAACTTGTTGTACATAAATAATATACGGAACCAAACCCGTTATTTATTTTTAACCCTCGGTATTTAGTTCTGAATCGTGAGTCGGATGCCTATTACCGATGGTAGAAAATGGCTGTTTTTTATACCCTCGGTAATGGAAGCCGAATTTATGGTAATAGAATCACAGCCTGCTGATTACCACGGTAATAGAAGACTTGGGTATTTTGGTTTCAATAATTATTTTGCAATATATAATAAAGTAAAATGAATCCAACAAGTTACGACGCTGAAAGTTCAATACACACTCTCAAATAAAAAAAATATTTTCGGTCGCTAAGGAGCTTTGATACCCTTAATTTTTTGGACTTATTTGAAAACTTCCTTAAGTACCACGGTAATAGGCGCGTTTACCTTATGTGTTTTGAACTTAATATTATACGATACGTAAAAAAATGCAATCGGAATAATGAAAATTCGGAATTTTGACCAATTCGGAATTATTCCATTCCATATCTTCGATGTATTTTCTGCGTTCGTTAGGTACTATTGGCAGAATTTATGCAATATGTCTAAGTTTGCCGCAGAGTTATAATTTTTTTACACAAGTGCTGAAGGCTTTTTTATATTTTTTCTCTTAACTTCAAATTATGTGTAAAGGGCGTTAGTGCAAATTTCCATAACATGGATCTATCTACATACAGACAAGAGATTGTGCAACACCTACTCGAATTTGTCCTCGACTGTTTCGATGTTCACGTATAGTCGCCCTCAAATATACAACGTGTTACAAAATAGTCCGTAAGAAAGAAATTACGAAAGTAGTGTCAACCCTAGTATACTGTATACCTAAGATACTGAACTGACGTTATTTAATAAGGGTTGACACTACTTTTGTAATTTATTTTTTACGGATTATTTTGTAACACGTTCTATAAGAGCATATAAGACTATTGTTTTTACTGTGATATAGGGTGGGTTTTTTTTTGCCAATAGTAGCAGTAAAAGTGCAATAATTTCAGATACTTATTTAAAAAATATGTTCCGGTTCATTAAACCGAATTGCTAAATTTAATTTCGCATTCAGGGCCTATATTCCCATTGAAAAAGGACAGGGCAGTTTCTAAAAATATTGCCGTCACGTATAAATGACTATTGCAGTCTTTTTAAGTTACTGTTTTGTCTTTTTTCAAAATCTGTGATTGTCGATTGACCACCATAAGACCATCTCTTATCCATAAACACTGGTGTATCCAAAAGTGTTTAATTTTTTATTGCGTAATAATCTACTTAGGCTTGGTCGTGTTTGTTCCGTAAACATGGGAAGGTATTGTCGCCATCAAATATATCGGAACAATACAATACAATACAATACAAATACTCTTTATTGAACACCAAAAATTAAAAAATTAAAACGGAACATGGAACAGTACATTTAAATCATAGGTATACAACAGGCGGTCTTACCGCTAAATAGCGATCTCTTCCAGACAACCTTGTAAGAGAAATAACTGAGGACACAAATTCATGGCAGGCGGTGTAAACTAATTCGTTTAGAACTCAAACTAAATAACTACAAAAAACAATTAAATAAGAACAAGTAAGGTGCTCAAAAATATCTGAACTAGACTATTGTTACAAGCATAAGAGCGTGTGCCGATTTTTTTTATGACGACTGTACTTCAACAACTTTTCAAATTTCAAACGTGTCGAATACCTAAATGGTGAATAAGTTACAACATTATGTATTCGTAAACAAATCATTGAAAATAAAACCATATTACTGAAGTCAACGTAAAGGAAATCATTCCGAGCTAGTTTTTATAATTAGTTAAATACATTTCTATCTAAGAAACGTCAGATCAACTTTTTCCAAAGAAGGAGCCTACTTGGCACGAGACGTTTAATTACTCAATAGTATCATTACTCCGCACACGTTCCGTTCACTCAATGTTACTCAGTACGGTCAGCGTTAAAAGTGAATGATTTTTTGAGGGTTCTATGTTTGGAGTTCAAAAAATAACTATAAAAATCCTTGACAACCTGTCATTTGCACGCCCTTTCCACGTATAAGTATTGTTGGTTTCTTGACTGAGGGCTGCCAGTGTTAAACACAAACAAAATGTCTGTCTCACTTTATTGCATTTGTCAAGTTATTATTTGGTCAGATTAGAAGTCGAAATCATGTTGATTCCACCTTTCACATCTATAAAAAAAACAAACATTTCATTACGCTCGCACTACTAGATTGTTCACCTAATAAGATTATCCAATGATTCACGGTTATTCATATTAAAAATGATTTTTGCTTGTTCTATCTTTTAGAGCAGGATAAAATGGAAAATTAAACAATAAAAAAAGATATCACTTTTTATGTTGACTGTACCTACTTGTTTCTTGCATATCCAACAACCATTCCTCAAGACCTAAGTACAACTTCAAACTTGGGTTTAGAACTGAATCATGTGGCCTACTTGCGACTCTATGGTCACATGAGAGCTTAACCATTAAAATAATGCATTGTGACAGGTTTTAAGATTGTGTTCAGATTTTTAGGTTTCAATTTAAATTTTTGTGCCACCATAGAACCCTGTCACAATGCCATCGTTAAGTCCCCAGGAGAAAATAACGTCAATGGCTTTTCTTGTAAAATAGTTCTATGGTGGCTTAAGCATTAATGTTGTTGATTGTAACATTCAGTTTCACCTAATAACGGGAACTTGTACAAAGTTGACTTGCAAGATTTTAGCTTCGTAGGTTAAACTTTTTGTTGAACTTGGGTGACCTTCAATTAAACATATAATAAATAATAAAAAAATAATTCGTACTTTGTACTCGTAAACACAGGGAGTCTTAGAGGAAAGTGATTCTATTTATAATTGTGATGTATTTTGCGTCGATTGTATTCTAGCCTTTCAGTAAGTTCTTTTGCAGATTTTTGTATAATTTAGATTTAGATTATGTATATATTATAATTAATTTACTTTTTTAATTGTCCAAATTAGGAAAAGATACTCAATCCTATTGAGTATGATAAAAGAGTGAAATATAATAAGTCGCACTAAGACAACAGCATTTTTCTCACCTGATTATTATTAGAATATGCTGCATAATTTTAACCTTGATTGTACTAGACGCAGAAGCGTAAGTCCATTAACTGGTCACCTAACACGTTAACCCGCCGTAACAACGTTTTAATTTGGTATATTAAAATGAAATACAGAACCCATTACATACATACCATACCAGTTATTTACTTACTTATTAATTTGAAATAAATTGAATGTTTATTTAAAATATAACGTTATTTATCGTGCTATTAATGAATTCATATTTGGAAAAAGAAATGGTGACTGTAATTTACAATGATACTCTGTTTCGAATAACTATTTACATTCACACATTACGAGTACATATATGGCCCCGTGTGGTTTCCGGGTAAGAATAGTGTCACTCCATGTCTTCCAGTGGATGTCGTAAGAGGCGACTAAGGGAATAAAGGCAGTATTGTTAGGCGATGGGCTTGCAACCTGTCACTAATACACTAGTAATTATCTCACACAGACAGAGTTAATACCATGGCTTTTTAGAGTTGTTGGTATTTCTGTAGCTCTGCCTACCCCACTCTGGGAATGAAGGCGTGATGTTATGTATGTATGTATGTAATATATACATTTAAATGTACACACAAGCATGTGCCTACTTAATTTTATTGCTTTGATTATACTTGCAATCTATTCTAATATTATAAATGTGAATGTGACTCTGTCTGTCTATTTCACGGATAAACCGCTGAACCGATTTGGATGACATTTCGTATGGAGATAGTTAGAATCCCAAGTAAAGACATAGGTTAATTTAATTCCAAAAAAAATGATGGTTCCTGAGGGAATAGAGTCGCAGGAAACAGCTAGTATTTCTTTAAGGCTACCAGCTGTCTCCCGAGACTCCGTCCGATCCCCTTCCCGGGGACTCAAACTATCTCTATACCAAATTTCATCTAAATCGGTTTAGCGGTTTATACGTGAAAGCATAACTAACAGACATACAGAAAGACAGTTACTTTCACATCTATATAAATAAAACTGAATCGCTGAAATGTATGTACGCGCATAACTTCCGAACGACTCCACCAAATTGTTTTTTTTTTTTTTATTGTATTCGTTATAGTCACGACAAGGTTTGTATAGAAGAAAAAAAATCACCAGGAAAGCCGAAAATATGCAGCGGGGGCGAAGCCGCTGGCAGGCAGCTAGTTTATAATATTAGTATGGATTTGAAGGAAATCTCGACCTAGTAAAAAGGCGACAAATCTAGAAAAAAACATTGTTAAAACGCGTCTTCGTAATGGTTCCGTATGCAAAATAACATTAATCTGTCCTTCCTTATAGGGAACTATTATAATCTGATCTCTCGATATCCGCGTAATTAGCGACAATCAATACTCAATTATGGTAATTTTTATAAAGAACTTGTCTTAGCAAAATATTAACCGACTTTGAACTTGTTAAGAAGGCTTCATAATAGTTATATAGATAAATAGTTGCGTCTGTACACGACCAAAAAGTGCAATTTCAAGGCTAATCCATATGACCCAAAGATTGATTAAAGAAGGGAAGCAATTTTTTTTTTTTTAAAAACACTTAAGTTTTTTACTAGGTATAATTATGTAATAATAAATAAACCAAAAAAACATAGTTGAGACAAGCTTTGGTTGCGGACTGTACTTTTTGGCATAATCATCATCTGCTTGTCAAGAAGATTCTAACGAGCCCTAACAGGTCGGGTTTATCATATGTAATTTAGCAGTTCCTATGGCCACCTTTCGTCTCCATCATCAGACCACCTCGATTTCAGCTCAATCGAATAACGGCAAGTAGCTGAAAAATGGATTGGAAACTTTGACGGGCAACTTACATACCTACTACGAACAGTGCAAGTTAAATAAAAGCTTGTAAAAAACAGCCGTACCTACTTATTGAAACACGAGCAAACACTGCTGCTACAGCATGTGTATTTGTTGTTTTTAACAACAAATGTAAAATTATGCTGAATTTTTATTTCTTCGCTAGTATTTCTCGCAGCATATATATTCGCCAAATCTTAACTAACCTAACCTACGTAATTAATGTTTATGATATCTTGAAAACATCATGGTTTCAGCAGACGATATGTCAGTATTCAATAAAATGAAATTCGATGAAATAGTACAATCCTTCAAGTAAAATTCGATAAAATAATGGGTTACCGTTTAAAACACCCTTTATAAGAATATCTGAAGATTCTAAGGTTATTTTTAAGGTAATCAGTAATTTATTGCAATATCAAAATGTTAAAAAGGTCAACTAATAGTATTTGAACAGTTCATTATGAACTCAGATGAGCTATTAGCAAATATGTACGTACAGTCGTTTGTACCGTGTCACTTTAACGCCTTTAACAGAGCAGTGCAAGAGTTTAAACATGACGTTAAAGTGACAAAGCACTAATTTTACAGCTACTTATAAGGTCGTCCGTACCAAACAATACCGGTTTTGGTGGATTCTAATTCAATGTCATGTCATTGTTTACATCGTTTTGAGGATGATCGTGATCAGTGAACGTTGTGAGAGATTTATGTCAAGATCAAAGATTTAAAGTACGTTCGCTTAGGCAACAGTCACCCTCTTCTTAGAGTGATATAGCCCCATTACAAACTTGTCAAGTGCCAGAAAAAAAAATGATTATCCAAAGTTTAACGTTAACTTACCTTAATATAAGTGAATTTAAGGCTTGACTTTGTTTTAAAGAGACTTCAAACAGGAAGGCGGTTCTTCTATCAACTGTATCTATGTTTTTCCTTTTTTATACTAAGTATGTATGTATGAAAATACAACAGTAAAAAAGAATCAGAGACATAAAATATATGTACAATGGCGAACTTATCCCTTTCACGGATCTCTTCCAGTTAACCCTTAAACTGGCAAAAATAAAAAAAGCGGCCGATTCGCCCATGAAGGGTTCCGTAGCAGCAAGTAACATAATATAAAAGTTCGTTGTAGCTTTGATCAATGTTTTTATGACGTATTAAAAAAAAACTACTTACTAGATCTCGTTCATATATTTTTTTTAGTTCTATCATTCTCTTATTTTAGAAGTTACAGGGGGGGACACACATTTCAACACTTTGGAAGTGTCTCTCGCGCAAACTGTTCAGTTTAGAAAAAAATGATGTTAGTAACCTCAATATCATTTTTGAAGACCTATTCATAGATACCCCACACGTATGGGTTTGATGAAAAAACATTTTTGAGTTTCAGTTCTAAGTATGGGGAACCCCCAAAATTTATGGTTTTTTTTTCTATTTTTGTGTGAAAATCTTAATGCGGTTCACAGAATACATCTACTTACCAAGTTTCAACAGTGTAGTTCTTATAGTTTCGGAAAAAAGTGACTGTGACATACGGACGGACAGACAGACAGACATGTCGAATCTATAAGGGTTCCGTTTTTTGCCATTTGGCTATGGAACCCTAAAAAGCGTGAATTCAAACCCTATTTGATTTTAAGTCAACAGAAAAAAAATAAATAAAAAAGTGAACATTACAGTATGTGCATTATTAGATACTCTCCCAAGAAAAAGATAAAAGATGTTTATTCAGTACCTAAGTAGGCCGCACGGGCACATTTATACGTCAAAATCTACCAGCGCGCGCTTCCCAAGAGGAGACCACTCTGCTGACGAGAAATGCCGCAAGCAACTCAGCAGTCAGTATTTTTTTTAATAATGCTTATTACAATGATAGAACTTAACATAGCATTATATATTATAAAACAATGAAAATATTAAGCAGGAAAATGTGTCGAAACTTGTAAAAATTACAAGAGCAAATAAGTAAAATTACAATAGGTAATAAAAAACAGTGTTTCGATTCATCCAAATTAAGGGTTAAGTTATTTAAAGATCTAAAACCCGAAACGTAGAAAGAGGGTTTTAAAACAGTAAAATAATGTAAACGGACATTTGTCTCAAATTTTATAACTACTGAATAATTTTCACTGATTTGTATGATTTCTATTTATTATGTTACAATTATCTTAAACCAACTTGTTTTTATTTTCTTATTTTAACAACTTATCAAATGAACTATAACTCAAATAGTCAAATTTATTCATGAATCACTTACGCAAATACGAATCTTCTCCATTCACGTACAAGATAGCGATGAACAGCAGAAAACTGACCGTAAACATGGCGTCACGCGGTAACTCAACAACGGCAGTGCACAAACGTCGCACGTCAACTGTTTCGCAACTCTAAGGAGCAGGCTTTATGTATGGATCTGCTAGGAACAACACGGCGGCGACTTGACGGGCGCGAGTTCGAAGTTTCGTACTCAAGAGGCTAAGTACTTGTAAAATCTAGATTTGAAGTGAAACGAAAACTTCTTTAGCACCATTTTGAATTTGAAGCTCGATGGAAAAAAACGTCGCTGTCTAGTCACGTATAAACAAAAGTTTTTGTAAAGGTTTATCATCTACCACGAGTGAACTGCACACATGTTTTTTGTTGTATGATTAGACTATAGCAAAAAACTGGATTTTACAAGCTCCCAACTTGAGTCTAAGACTATTTAAAAAAGCTTACGAACGAAGGTTAGGTTTTTTGTTTGCTATTGCCACCTTTTTATTTTAATTATCCTAATCGATAATTGTTTTTTAATACAATGCAAATGGTTACAGTAGATGCAAATAACTTTGGTGTTGTGTTGCACATACAATTTTTCACTTTAGCAGCGAGAAAATATATCCTTTATCCACACACATATCACAAACCCTTTATGATGCTATAATTAAGTGAGCATTATACGTATTTATGTTACAACTAAAGACTATTTAAGATGTTTGCTACCATGTATCACTTGTTGGTAACCTTCAATAAAAAAAAAAAACGCAAATTTCTTACGATTAGCATAAAGATAAACTGTTTTGTTAGAACCAATTTCTTATTTGTGAAAATGTTATTATTGCTTAATAGTAATATCAAATTCGACATCATCATTACATTCAAATTTCGAACATCTTTGAAAAACAAAGTAATTTTACTTGAACTCGATTCTAATATCACTCGAAATTACATTTTACTCGAAATGAAATGTCAATTGCATACAATTTTGACAAATCTCGCTTGTTACTTCATATCGAATTATATGATAAGTAGTGGAGGCCGACTCTAGTTTGTCTCTGAATTAAAAAAAAAACTACGGGTGCCACTATTTGGCTTGTCGCAAAACATTGTTAAGTTTGTTTTGTTTTTTATAATAATATATTTATGTAGATAAGGGCGTTTTCCAAAAAAAATGTACATTAAAGACAAAATTAAGAAAATTTAACTTTTTTCATTTCGTCACGAAAATTAACGTATGTAAAATGTATGGCTAATTTTCGTGACGAAATGGAAAAAGTTAAATTTTCCTAACTTTGTCCTTAACGATGTACACTTTTTTTGGAAAACGCCCATAAATCAGTGTAATGTAACTGTACATAATCAGGCATTAAAACACTCGTGTGATGTTATTACTTATGTAACATACACATAAACTACTATAAGGTAAAAAAACAAACATGGTAAAAATAAAACGACATCCACCAGCCGCCCGTACGCCGCACCACGGCCACCTTTATATTGTGAACAAAAATTAAAAAGTTACTTTGTCTTACGCTCGCAGCAAAATCGAAATTTGGTCACTGTCTTTAAACAGCAAAATCACCCTTCTTGAGGTGCTGAGGTGAAAAAGATTTAAACAACATCCTCTGTCTCTCCTCATAATGTAAAGATGGAAATTGGACTATTGTCGTAGGCTATAGGACTTGTTACGGCATCTAATTTTTCAGTGCTTTGTAGAAACTATCCCGGGCTCATCTAGCTATTGAGATAGCTGAATGTGGAATTGTGGAAAAGTCGGAGCCGGGGTAAGGCGAAGTCCTACTGTAGGACTAAAACAGCTAGCTTAAATATAAACCAAAATTACCTGTTGGCTTAAAGATAATTTTCTACGTAGTTTATACAAAGAAACCAAAAATAAAAATAAATTGTATAGAATAAAATACCATCTTATCCCTTCCTTTATCTTTTTCGTTGTGTATTCCTCTTTATAAAAATGCGGTCTAAATTATGATTACAGGTTCTCGCACACAAGGCCAGGGTGTGATACTAGTTGTTACTCAAAATACATGGCAGACAGAGTAAATTAATAAATACAACAAAAATGTGAACGCGAGGCTGCAGATTCGGAGTTCGCTATCACAGTCGATCTTAGAACTCGCAAAACACAATTAAATTATCATAATCGTAATATAAATGCAATTAATTATAATTTCTCCCTTCCTTGTTGCAGTTAATAGTTGAGGGGCAATTGACATGAATAGCGGTAATTCTTACAATTACATCTTCACGCTGCCTCAAATTGAAATGATATGGATGATGTCTAGTATTATAACCATTTTAATTGTTTACCAAAGGAATCCCATCATTGTTAAGAGAAATAAATGTTTTCTTGGAATAAAAAGCCTATTTAGACCATTGCTGTAATTTTCTTATGTAAATGAACGATCAAAGATTACGTGGCAGCACAATGCTAGGCTGTTCTATGATCGTAGACACGGACCGCCGCATCAACTCTACGCCCGTACAGGAAAAGATTAAGGCTTACCTCAAACGTTCGTTCTACAATGCGTTTGTAAGAAAACCCCTGCATTCGAAGTTTTACTTGATGTACGAGCAATTATTATTTTTTTACACTACGAACAGTACGAACCCATAATTATGCCGAAGCGAAACATCTTTTTTACAAGTTTATGTCAAAATTAGACAGCCTTTTTATTAATTGTATTTTTTTGCACAGCTGCTGCTCTTTGCATCGAAATTAATCCACCCGGTAGATGTATCTATAGCAGAAATCCTGTTGCTTCAGCTCTAGGCTCTAATCATTAGATTAACTCTTAAACAACACAATAGGTATTATTCCGTTATCATCGGGTTAACATATGAATTAAAAAAATTCATTTCAGTCCAATCTCGAGAACTGGGGCTTCATTCTACTTGTTGAAAACTAGTTACCTTTTAAATGTTATCACTAAAACAACGTTGGACAAGCAAACTCAAGCTTGACAGTAAGGGTGATAAAACTGATAAAGTTACAAGCAATTCGATAACATGTCAAAAGCAAATACATTTTACAGAGAGTATAGAGCCCCTCGTTTTCAAAATGAACTTGCAAGATTTTAATTAAACAAAACAAATATCCCGTTCTACAGGCCTATTTAAATTAAACCCATTCATTTTAGGTTCTAGCCTTGCACATTACCGTGTCTCTCAGCCGGGTCCCTTTGATTACTGTTCCTTCTGCAGTGTGTAAATCCAATACGAGCAAAATAATATTTTAACGCCGGTTAATATGCATACTAATTAACATAAAAACGTGTGTATCGTTAACATAAGTTGTATTTTTTTAATACTATTAATTCGCCGCGCAATGTATTAGAAATAGCCCAATTAACCTGCAATTAACTGTCACTTACAACATTGCCGCTCGATGGGGCCTTTAAAAATTAATTGCGCTCTATGTCTTAGAGTTATTAACAACATTTCACATCTACATGACTATAACCTACGTCTGGTTTAAATGTTTGCTCGTATTCCATTTACACACTGTATAGTACAACTTCAGAGATCCACCTCCATACACACGTGTTTATCTCCATAAATATCAAAGTACCATCAGCGACATAGTTAACTGACCATTTGTGAATCTTGTCACCTTACAATTAGGCTCACTAGTGGTCAGTTTACAGTGATGCAGTTAGTATGTTTGGTTTACTTGGCGCGCTAGACCATATTTTTGCCAATGATAGAAACATTTTTCAACGTATGTAACAAGAACATGTTAAAACGATAAAAAAAATACAAATTACTCACAAATTACTATGTGCATACATAATTGAATTATACATTTATTGATATTTATAATGGGCCATAAATTCTGAACAAATAATGTGTATTTGCATGCGTCTTTGTTAAGTTTAACGTACATTTATGCATAATATTGTGTCGGTAAAACTTAGAGGTCATATTTATGGGATGATTTTCAATATCTTTTTAGCCAAGTGACTAGATATTTAGTTGTATAATATTACAGTTATGTTAAAACTCCAGCATTTTTTATCTGTCTCAGTTCTCTCTATTATAGTGACTAATAGTTAAAAAGTATGTCTACAATAAATCCCTATCAGGTTCTGCAGTGTATGGAGAATTCCTTATTTGTTTTTAGTTTTATTATGCTTGAAACTTTGATCAATTACCTTGAATATACATACAAAAAAGTACATGTGGTACAAAACAACAAACACAAAACAAAAAATATGTCCCTACCGGTTTACAGAATATACAAAAACAACTAAATTAAACGGTTAACTTAGCATATTTTTTGCCAAAGTAAAATAAACACATTAAAGTAAGTATTTATTTTTGTCTGTGACGATGTCACATGTCTTTGATGATGTTATGATTTTTATACACAGTGAATTTTTATCGGTGATCAGGAGTTTATAAATATAAATAACCAACAACAGTGGAATTTAATGCTTGATGGCTCAAGCAATTAACTCACTGTTTAATTAATTTAATTTAACCACTGGATACATGGACATCCTACATTAAATATTGAAGTGAAGTAGATTTGTCATGTGCCCTCGCTTTGGCGGGAAATTTGACATTTACGTCAGTAAATTTGTTATCTCGTTACGAGTTTTTACCGCGTGATGATACTGATGATAATAACGATTCGAAACTGCAGAACAATAATTGATAAGTGATTAACATAAAGTGCATTTAACATTAATCTGCTGGCTATCATGTAATTCACGAATAAGTAAAACGATAATAATTTAATATCCGCCGTTTAATTGAAAAAAAAACTACAAATCTTAGCCAACACTGAACTTCCAACTTAAAAACCAAGTAATTAATTTAATCATAATTTAACAACTGTTCAAGATGACCACCGTTTTGCTCTAGACACAATTCCGCTCGACGCCTGTGATTATTTCTTATTCTGCTAAGAACAGTGCTGGCCCGTATTTTACCAAATGCACTTACTATTCTTTGGCGGAGTTCTTCTACCGTATTGGACTCTTGTTCATAAACAATACGCTTGACGTCACTCCAAAGATAAAAATCTAATGGAGTGAGGTACTGACTTCTTGGGCGCCATAGGATGGGGCCTCCGCGTCCGATCCACTGCCCCGGGAACTCTTCGTCTAGGTACCCCCGAACCCTACGTTCGAAATGTGCAGGGGCACCATCGTGCTGGAAATGTAAATTGTGTAAATACGGCCGTCTTCCAATAGTTCTGTGACCACATGCCTTAGCAGGCTCAGGTAGTTTCCTCTATTCAATGTGCCTTCTATGAAATGGGGTCCAATTAAAGTGCCATTAATAAACCCCGCCCACACATTTACCGTAAATCGTACTTGGAAAGCATTTCTTCTGGTGAGACATGGATTTTCCGCAGCCCAAATGTGCTCGTTGTGAACATTAAATAAACCAACACGCGTGAAGGCTGATTCATCCGACCACAAGACATTAGTTTCGAGATTTTCCAGAAACCACTGACAGAATGCCATCCTTCCCTCTAAATCTCTTGCTAAAATATCTTGAACGGGCCGAAAGTGAAAAGGACGAGTTATGTAGCCGCCTCACGAAGAATTGACTAACGCGAAATCTTCTCGCTGCTTGCCTAGTGCTCCTACGAGGATCCCGAGCAAAGTACCTTAAGATGCGTCGATCCAGACTTTCAGGATGACGTCGAGGTTGGCCCGGTGCATGAGCGTGACTTGGCACTGTAAACTGACCGAACTCACGCAGGTTTTGTTGTATGCGGTTTATTAAACTGTGTGTGGGACTTGGAACGTTTGGATGAATATCGTGAAACAATTCTTGAGTTCCTCTTGAGCTATTTGTTTGTATTGACAAACGTACCATATCATAATGCTCGTGATTTGAATACGGATATGGTGGAGGCATGGTTTTTATTGTTTTCAGATGATATTTACTCTTAAACAATATCCACGACTTTGTTATGCATTTGACAATGACAACTTATTACTCATAATTTGTTCACCGTCATTAAATTTACTGTCTTTTAAAAGAGGTTCTAAACAATTAGTAGGGTGACAATTCATTTCAATTACTTAAAAGTTATCTTCATAATAAAAAAATACATAAAAAAAGAAGTTTTGTTTTATGTAACTGCGACTTAAACGTGATCGCCATTAATAACTGAATTAGAAAAATAGATTCCTCATCACCGAAAAAAAATCACCGTGTATAGTTTTTTTGTATGCTGGCATGTTGTTTTATTGAAATGACGGTTAGCGAAGTGGAAAACTAGTTTTAGTAAATACCTAATTTAGTGAAGTGCCGTCGTACTTGGACCCTTCATGTTATTAAGAGCAAGTTGACACCTGATCCTTAATGGTGTTTGGGGAAAATGTGGTGATGCGGCGTTCGGGTGACTCGGGGGCTTTGTCAATTTGGGTTATTTAATTATGTACAATAGTCTTATTAAACTGGAAGATAACGTTTCGTTTTATTTATATTATTTGGAATAGTTGATAGAAAGATTTTTCGTATGAATTATTATAGCATGAATCGTACATTGTAGATTTGTCATTGTCAGATGCATTTTTTTAAAACTTTTATTGGTTCAACGATATAAAATTAAGGTGTTATGAAGTTATGATGTATAGAACACTAACTGAAAACTAAAACTTTTTATTAAAATCAATGCGTGGTTATCTTACAAAAACTAGTTAAACTAAGCTTAAATAAACCTTAAATGTAAGATCCCCGCGTGGTTGCTGGGTTAAAATATAGTGCCACTAATGTCTTCCCTTGGATGTCGTAAGAAGCGACTAACAGCCGGTTCCTATATTCAAACCGCGGATAGATTAGGTTACTTCGAGTCAAAATTTGACACATTTTATACGTGGCAACTGTCAAATTTTGACTTGAAGTAACCTAATCTATCCGCGGTTTGAATATAGGAACCGGGCATAAGGAAATAGAGGCTTGTATATGTATAGTACTGTTACGGCCGAACTCTACATTCAAACCGTGGACAGATAGCCTTACTTCGGATTAAAATTTGACACATTTTGTATGGGAAAATGACAAATTTCAACCCGAAGTAAGCCTTATCCATCCGCGCTTTAAAAATATAGGGTTCGGCCGTTAGCCGATGGGCTTGCAACCTGTCACTAATACACTAGTAAACTTCTTGGCCTGAAAATGTGGTTACGGAATTATAAACAAGTACTTTTAGAGTTGTTGGTATTTCTGTAGCTCTGCCTACCCCACTCTGGGATTAAAGGCGTATGTAAATCTAAGATATAAAAATTAACTAAAATATTCAATCTTAGAATGACCACTGCGGGTTTGTACCAAAGGTGATGGCAGCATTTCCTCTTTCTAAATGTCTTATTTAATTCGTTGAGCGAGGAAACTGCCAGCTCTTCGGTCTCCAGTGACGTCTATGAGTCTCTTTGATATTTCTTTACTACTTAGGCTTAGAGTGATAGGACCTCACGGACCATGGGTCTCGACGTCGAATGGAATAAAATTATATTCTGGGCCGAACATTAAAGTAGGCAAAGAAAGTGATCTTTGCCTACTTTAATGTTTTCAGCCGCTTCGGCCGCCGTACAAGCCTTATTTTTGAGGTTAAGTGGAGATATGTCGGGGCTAGCGTGCCTAAACAGGTTGCATCCCTCATTAGCACTCGCCCCATATTCCACTAGAACAAAAGCTTCCCGTCAGGTCTCTTGCTACTATTTCTGGAGGAGCCAGTCGGCTCTAATAAAGCCGGCACGTAAAAGGCAAGGGACCGACGGATGACGTCATTTAGTGCGGCGTGTCTTGAGAAGCGGACAGTATTTCTCTGGAAAAAAGTCCGTGATCTCCTATCCGGTCGAAATCACTTCCACAGGAGCATCGCTTTGGAGCGCAAACTGAACCCCGCGGCGAAGGTTAACTGAAAATTTAATTGTAGCAATTTTTATAATCCATTTAACGTATTAGTATTTTCTATTTATCTATTGTATTACTCAATCAGTCATAAAAACGGTTACTAAACAAGGCCAACTTTTTAATCTCTGTACCAAATTTCACAACGATCGATTTAGGCGTTCGAGTCTGTAGGTGCAACCAACAAAGAAACACACTTTTGCATTTATAATGATGTTAGTAGGGATAGGATTTCGCTACGACATGCTTATACAGTACAACTTCGTAAGGGTTGCGATGAAAAGTTCTCCTTTGTGTGTTCTCTGCAAATACCGTTTTTTTATGGCCGAAAGTGCGGTTGTAACTTCCAAAGATAAATTTATTCAGGATAATAAAGTACCTATTTTTTTTGTAACTTACGATTTAAAATACTTATTAACTCGCATACTTTTGTAATAAAACTTTAAAAATTACAATAGTTTATGATTTTGTATGAGGTAGTCACTAAAACATTGATCTGATCCTGAAAAATATTTAATTGGTCTATGTTTAGAGCATCGACGAACTATAGAGCTACAGTTTTGTTTTTGAGGTGCTGCCTGTTACTAAGTTTCTTCCTCGAGCTATTCGCAACTGGCTGGATGGCAACTGTACTGCGTGTCTTCTGCGGAACTTTTTACCGTACGCCAGCACCGACAGTATTAAGGAACCAGTTTATTGCGGCGATATACTTCCGGACTGCTACGACTTTGCGACGTTTAAGAGACGAGCGTATATTTCTTCAAGGCCGACCACACATTTGCAAGTCCTCTTGGTGTTGCCATGGTGTCCATGGGCGGCGGAAAACATTTTCGATCAGGTGACCCGATGGGTCTTGCATAACAATTAACGCTATTATTTGGGGGCTTAATAAAGGGTCTGAAATCATTTCACAAAGTTTTATTTACTTAATTTTAACAGACTTGTAAAAAGACGAGGTTCTTAATTCGACTGTTGTCGTTTTCTTTGAGGGTTTGTTTCATCATAATATAACAACCACTCCGTCAATTCGAAGTGGTTGTGATATTATGGTTACAAAGGGTGTAACTAAATTTGAATCTAATGAGAGGATCCATGAGGAATTGAGGGACCTTTTCAAATATTATACATATAGCGATTTTGGTATATTCAGTAAAAAGTCCAGCATTTGAATTCAGAAAGAAAAATTTGGTGGTCAATGGCACCTATTTCAAGAGTGACGATAAGTCGAGCGACTATGATGAAGCACATTTAAACGGTATAAATATATCCACTATGACTTTCCCGCGGCGTTGCTTGCGGCCAGCGTGAAATATCCTGCTGTTCTTATTAATTGACTAGTTAGACTACATAGCAGCATATTATGATCACTAAAAAGAAAGTTTTAGTTAATAAGTTTTTATTTCGTTACAAAATGTTCGACTTGATAATGCATAGTAAGTATAGAATTTAACTGAAAAAATATATGCTTCCCTTGATCGATCAGCGGGGTACTCTGATTTCGTATCTAATCGACGATCTACGATAGAGTCAGGGCTCCACGCTTAAATAATCGTGGTGTGAGTGCACAATTAGCGCGTGTAAAGAAGTTTTGCGTAATGTCAATGCCTCATGGGGAGAATATTAACGAACTCGTGGTGAGTTCGGTCTTTCGTGGCTGTCTTGAAGACAATTAATCGGCCTAAAAATGTTTTGATGTCTTGATATTTCAGTACGATGTTTTAATTAAAAAAAAACATTACCTTTTTTAAATATATCGTTGTGGCGATATACAGAACCTACAACAACGAAATTGGAAGAAGTTTAAATTGAGTTTTGGTACTTAACTGGGGTTATCCTTTAAATACTCCTGTTACTTACATACACATACATGCATAATATCACGCCTTCATTCCCAGAGTGGGGGAGGCAGAGCTACAGAAATACCATCAACTCTGAAAAGACTCTTGATAATTTTGTAACCACATTTTGCACCAACTTGCTTAGATGTTTACGAGGGCTGCACCGAAAGTTTCGGTAATCTAATACTTAGAAACATATTTTTGAAAATTTAAGAGCTATGATTTATTACGACTTAAAAAGTGGATTATCACAAAAACAATGTGGAGACCGGATGATTGTTGCTTTTAGTAATGAAGCACCTTCAAAGACGACAATATACAAGTGGTATGCAGAATTTCAACGTGGCCGTCTATCCCTCGCGGACAACGTGCGTGAAGGTTGACCAAAATCGGCAGTCACGCAAGAAAACGTCGATGCTGTGCGTCAGCTGATAAAGGAAGACCGACATGTGTCATATCGGGAGATTCAAGGGTTTTTGGGCATTGGAATGAGTCAGATACAAATCATTTTACAGGAACAATTAGGCGTGCGAAAGTTGTTTTCCCGTTGGATCCCTCACTTATTGTCTGAGGAGCAGAAAACGACTCGTGTCAATTGGTGCTTCAGAATTTTGAATAAATTCAACGGAGGAAGCTCAAATGCAGTTTTTAGCATTGTATCCGGTGAAGAGTTTTGGATATATGCATATGAGCCTGAAAATAAAAACCAATCTCGAGTATGGGTTTACGAAGATGAGCTCAAGCCGACAAAAGTTATTCGTTCTCGCAGCACGGCCAAAAAGATGGTGGCTACGTTTGTCTCCAAATCGGGTCACGTGGCTACTATTCCTCTTGAAGATCGTAGAACGGTCAATGCCAATTGGTACACCACTATTTGTTTGCCGAGTATCTTTGCTGAACTCCGAAAAAAAAAACCTAGTCGCCGCATTATCCTTCACCACGACAATACCAGCCCTCACACCGCTCGGAAAACAACTGAGTACCTGGACGGTGAAAAAGTCGAATTACTGGACCATCCTCCATACAGCCCCGACTTAAGCCCCAATGACTTTTTCACATTCCCCAAAATTAAGGATAAGTTGCGTGGTCAGCGGTTTCAGAGGCCGGAAGCAGCATAAACTAAAAAATATCTAAATTGCCAACCCTCTAAGCTAGTAATTTCAGCGATTATTTTATTCAGCAGGAATACAACAATACGAACACTGTTGATGTTGGTAGCTTAAAGGATAAGATGGTGGTAGCTTAAAGGATAGGTAGCGATCGGAATGGTCCTTGCACAAGGTCCTACCACCACTCTGTGTCACAAATCTCGTAATGTTACTTTAATTATAATATACAGTACGAGGTGTACACAACTCACAAGTTTTGCTGTGATATAAACCGCCGTAAATTCTACACAACATAAATTTGACCTCACGATGTCCACTGGCGTGTTTGCGTGCTAATTGATTTATTTTTAGCCCAAAACAACAATTTTTTATATCAACTAGAAAAATCGGAGCGAGCGCCAAACGAAGTCTTATTTGCTTGAAATAATTACATTGCCGTTACCAAGATGTAATCTTTAAGCAAACAGTCTAATAAGACTGTTATTAATTTATCATTGCAGTCATAACTTAAAAAAACTTTTCCTATAATTTGTTAAAAACGTTTCACAAACCGCTTTTTTCCGAAACTGACAATATTTCAGGATTTATTTCAAAACCATCGTGTAGAACCCTATAGGTTAGGTTAGGTTAGTTTTATAAAAATCCTGAAAAATTTACAGTATCGGAAAAAAACCTTTGCCAAATGGTATATCTGTGAAATGAATCAGTCTCTGAAAGGTTTTTTACCAAATTTACGGGTTGGATTCCAAGAAGCAACGCAAATAGATTTAAACTCCGACCTAACCACGGGGGGGATTCTCTCAACACAGCGCTGCGTCGATCTTAAAGGTGAAGTTTTATCTGGCAAGTTTAAGAAGTCCCGTCGGAGCGTACAAAACACTCAATCGTCGTCTTCTCAATTAGGCAGCTTTATACGACACTGAACTCGACTCACCTGCCTGTTGCCTAAATTGAGAAGGCACGCGCTAAAATGTGTTTTGTACGCTCCTACGGGAGGGACTTCTTAAACTTGCCAGATAAAACTTCACCATAAATCACCATTAATTAAGATCGACGCAGCGCTGTGTTGAGAGAATCACCCCCCAGGTTTGTAAACATATACATATACCGTCCTCCCGATATGGGCACGGAACACCAAATATATTAAAGGCAGCCTTGAGTGACGCGGATACCGAAAAGTATAGTACTATAACAATAAACGAGGAAGTCACAAGTAATACAAGCCATCGCAGGAAAGTGGTTAAAAAGAAATGACTGGTTATTTTGATCTTATCCGACAATTTACCGATGTAACCTTTACCAGATCACATCCTACTTGAGGTGAAGGTATTGAGTTGAACATTCGAGTGTCAAAATAGGATAAACGCATACATAACGATTAAAGATTGACGAAAGAGAGTTTTGCCAGGAAAATATCAATAGTGCAAATGGTTAAAAGAAATCCTGTAAGGCTGCGTATCCACCAGAGCTATGCGCGGTAGCGGAGCGATGTGCGAGGATAAATCCACCAATAGCCTCTTGGCGACTAAGGTCTATAAGAAAAAAATACTTCTCTTTTCTTTCTAGTAATTTTTATACCTATTAATTTTTACTTATAGACCTTAGTCGTCAAAAGGACCAATAAGAGAGCTGCGCTGAGCGAGGCTAGCAATCCTATTGGTGGATTTTTTTCTCGTGCGCCGCTTCGCTACCTCGCACATCTCTGGTGGAAACGAATGCTTACAGGATGTTTTTTAGCCGCAGCCTGAAAGTAAAAGGCCTAATGTGTTTTATAGTACTCGACAAATAATAATTAAATCCTGACATTGAAAAACCATGAAAACGTGATATTTTACGTTTTGGTTGACGTCTAGGGAAAATGGTTGACTATGTGTATAATGTGTATTTTTAAATACAATTTACGTGTATTTGTTTACCTGTGGTATTGAATCGTGATTATGATTATTTTCGCTTTACACAATATAATACTCATGTCTCGTCACGTATATTTGTACCATTTTAGGGTTCTGTTGTCAAATTAGGAACCCTAATAGTTTCGCCATGTCCGCAGCCTAGCGCAGAGACTCTTTGTACTAGAAAGCTGTTATTTGGTATGAATGTACATATTAGTCACGCCAACACGGTAGTATAATAAAATGTAAATATTTTTTTTTTTAGGGTACCTTCCTACCTACCTACTGCACGTAACGTGGGGATGTTTTTTTTTCTCGTCTACCCATAGTGTTGGGAGTCTTTGGATAGTTATTTTAAAAATATTGTAGGGTTGTAGAAACAATTTTTCGATCAAGGGATCCGTTTATGAAATATTAAGCTTCAAAGCGGTAATTTTTGTTAGAGTCACGTGACCCCCCCCCCTACAGCCAAAACTATAAATACAAAAAATCTCAAGAAATAAATAAATGAAAGCGCATATAACGTATTTAAAAGGAAAACTATCACGACTAAGTAGACATTTTTAGGCTCTTAAGATACAGGCGATTAAATTGTTTATACTTACTAAAATCATAAGACGGCACCAAATGACTTGAAATAGAAAATTAGTTATTACTTGTTGATTGTATAATTGTAGTAGGTAAGTACTTAACGGCTTCGGAGCCCTTCAATGAACATGGTCCGACATGCTCTTGCCCGGTTTTTTGTTAATAAAAGAATGTCTATTATCACAACGGTAAAAATTAATTGATATATGTAAATGAGGAGTAACTACCAAGGGTGTCCGTCCTTATACCTAAAGAGGTTCCGTCCCAAAGGTAATGTTTTATTTTATTTTAATGAGTGATATGACTGAATAAGGCCCGTCTGCTTTTCTCCTTAAATTTACTAGACTAAGGAATAATTTAGTCCATGCAGTACCATTTTTCAACAAGTCTTTAACTTAATTAAATTTAGAGAACCAGGCAAGGCAGGTGTACAAATATTAATTGAGGAGATATCTACTTAATATTATTCTCTTGCACAAGTGCGTCGGAGCGGTTAGTAATAAACTTGAGGATTATTCGGCATTCTAAAACTGTGCCACTTTATACACTTGTTTCTTAGGTCTACTTGAGTGATTCAAGTCGCAGAGCAAAATTTCCTGTGTGAAAAATGAAATGAAAGGGCTTTATGAGCGGAATCTAAAAATATAAAAGTCCCATTAGATTGCTGCTGCTAGTCTTCTTTCTGCTAGGAAACGGATGGAGGTCTCTTGAAAAAAATTGGTATGTCAAATGATTCAACACCAGGGCCTCTATTCTACTGGTTTAAAACGATATCGCGTTTGACGTGTTTTTGAATCGTTTATGTCATAGTCGACATTATTGTACTTATGTCATTTACAATAATAGCAAATGTGACATAAACTATTCTATAACATGTCAAACGCGATATCGTTATAATATAACGCAGTAGAAGAGAGGCCCTGCCCTATTTAAAACTTAACTACCTCGTGATATTAGTAAAACACCGTTTGCAAGAGAAGCTACGACTACAATTTGCTGTGTTTATCCGTAGCATAGAACTGGGCTGATGTGAAAAGTTGAGCACGTCTGATCTTAATATTAATGTCATTTACAAGCAATTTCAATGTTACTACGTTTGTTGAATAATTTTAAAGAACCAACCCACCGTCAAGCCATGCCGTGAAAACGAAACCATTATAAATTTTTCATGACCTTCCGTCCCTCCGTATGTCACAGGCGGAGCCCTTTTGCACGTAGGTACTGTATTGCAATAAGGTTACCTTGGATCGTAAACTTATTGCATGCTAGCTGTCGCATTTATATTTAACTAGGGACCCTCTCTCGCTTCGCTCCGGGCCTAAAGTATTATTCATATAAACCTTCCTCTTGAATCACTTTATCCAATAAAAAAAACCGCATCAAAATCCGTTGGGGAGTTTTAACGATCTAAGCATACATAGGGACAGACAGCGGGAAGCGACTTTGTTTTATACTACGACGAGTATGTAGTGATTTTTCAAAATCAAGTTAGGAAATGCGACAGAATTAGACTGTTTATTTTTAAGAAATAACAGGGAGTCGCCTACGGGCTGGCTTAGTGTAGCAACGTCTGTAATATATAAAGTAAATAATAATAAGTATTATAAATATTATAATCTAAACCGGTTGTCCCATTCCTATAATACCTACTTACGTTATCCACAATATAGACTAAGCGGATAAAATTTTCTTGTACAGTAAAAATACATTAGAGGTTACAGTCAATTAAAACTGACGCATTGCCGTAGTGAGAAAACCCGAAAGAAGGTTGTGCACTTAGCTTTACTGCTACGAACAAACGATCTTATTTAGAACGGTAAGCTTTCCTTTGCGTAAAAATCCCAATTTCCAATGGATCACGTGTCAGACCGCAGACCGCAAGTGGCCAGGCTTAAATAGCCACCTATCCATGAACATGAAAACGGATCTTAATTTTCAGGATCGCCAAACCGGGTAATCGAGAGTTGTCACTTCGATTGCTTCCTTATTTCCGATGCTATCGGTTTACTTTAATTTATGGAGCTTTTGGATCACGAGACAGTGTTAATCTAATTGTATGTGTGACTAAATAGAATGATGATTGCCTTGTTTTTTACGGCGACACTATAAGGGCTCCTAGTTTGACTACGGAAGCCTTATAGTGTCGCCATGTCCGTCCGTCCGTCCGTCCGCAGCCTAGCGCAGACTAGAGACTCTTAGTACTAGAAAGCTGCAACTTGGCATGAATATGCTTATTAGTCACGCCAACGAAGTGGTACATTAAAATGTAAAAAAATATATAGGGTACCTCCCCTACGCGTAACGTGGGATGTATTGTTTTTTTCTCGTGTACCCTATAGTGTGGGGTGTCGATGGATAGGTCTTTCAAAAATATTACAGGTTTGTGAAAACTGTCAGGAAAACTATCACAGCTAAGTAGACATCATTGGTTCTTGAGATACAGGCGATTAAAGTGTTTATACCTACTAAAATCATCTAAGACGGCACCAATTGACTTTAAATAGAAAATTAGTTATTACTTGTTGATTGTTATGTTTGTCGTACTTGACGGCTTCGGAACCCTACACTGAGTATGGTCCGACATGCTCTTGCCCGGTTTTTATGTTTGTAGTACTTAACGGCTTCGGAACCCTACATAGTTAACGTTTTTAGGACTAATTTTCTGGCTAAGCCCATTCCAGCAAAAACGCCGTCAGGACTGCTTTAGACCTATCATATAAAAACATAACTTATATGCACACAAGCTTGTAACTATTGGCCACAGGAGAGACAACTTTTGTTTTTAAAAGTGTGTATGACCCTTTTACCTTAATTGAATCTTCTCATAGCTAACACAAAAAATTGCAGTAAAAGAGATCTGTGTTCGCATAACAGGAAATCAAAGTAAATGGATGACCTTTTTTAAGTAGTAGGTAGAGTTGGTTATACACTGCAAATATGGATACTGCCACCTTAAGGTTAGTTTGCGTGTCGCTATAAGGGAGCGACCACACCGGAGCTTTCTCACCGCAGCAGTTTTCATTTAATTGCAGTCACAACAACGCTAACCTAAATAACTTAATGCGTCATAAGCGACTTTCGGCGAAAGAATACTTTCCACGAAAACATTACAGACGAATGGCACAACTCCAAATTCGTCATGATCGTGACCCTCCATTGGATGGCATGTATCCTGTAAGCCCGCATTTGGCCGTATTGAAAATTACCAATGTTAATCAATGTTGATATATTCATCTTTTTTTTTAAATTCATTTTCTTTGGAACAAACATGCTGACGGAGGTTGGACGGCATCTAAAAATGCAAAAGAGTTTTCGATATTAATCTTTAATTATTTTCAGTAACGAGCTCAATACACACAAATGACAATATCACAGAAATTGACCTAGTCCGAAACTTAGCTCTAGGCTTGTACTACGGGTACTAGACAACGATAAACTTACTTATATAGAGAAATATATACTTAAATACATAGAAAACATCCAAGACAAATACAAACAAATACTCGAGCTCATCACACAAATATTTGCCCTTACCAGGATTTGAACCCAGGACCGCTGGCTTCAGAGGCAGAGTCACTCCCAATTAGGCCAACGTGTCGTCATATGACTGTAACATGTGTTCGTCGAATGCAAAATTAGGAGAAGATACTCAAACAGGTGCTTTTTGAATACTTTTGATGAAAATGTTTTGGTATCAAGAAGCATAGGCGGCTAATTGCTGTCTTAATTGACAACAGGAATTATTTGAAAATGTGTTCTGAAAAAAATCTTGCTTTTAGAGGTTTTTTTACAAAAGCATAATAATTGATTGCTGATTGTCAGTGTTTGCTACTTTGAACTAGTGGTCGGAGTGACATAATTTTGCTTGTATCGCGTTTTTTTTATAAGTCTAGGTGTGACGTAGAAAATACCATGTGGCGTTTAAGCCATCTTAGGCGTTTTAGCTTAGCCATAGGTAGAAATTAGTTTTTTTAGGTTATCATATCAGTAATTAATTCTCATAAAATAAAAGTAAAAGATACCTTAAAAAAAACTGCTGTAAATTTGAACAGCATATAGCGTACCGACTAAAATGTCCTTGTATTTTTAAACATCGGTATTTTTAAAGAATCCGGAGTATAGGCACTTACTTAGCCACTTAAATTACTTACACTAAGGGTTTCAATTTGGCAAACCAGGGCCTCTATTCTACTGCGTTATAACGATTTCGGGTTTGACATGTTTTAGAATCGTTTATATTACAGCACCATTATTGTAAATGACATAAGAGTTATCAAAACGTTGACAATACGGAAACACATAAAAGACAATATTGTTATAACCGTGTAGAATCCCAGCCCTGGTGTAGTGTAGGTACGTAAGCAGTTAACTAAATTAAAAACAGAACGAATCCCTCAGGAAAACGATATTGGATTGACAGGCAGATAAATTTTGAGTAGAATGTTATGCTAGGTGATTTATATGCCACTTGGGATTTTGAGGCCTCGTTTGCTTGAATATTAATTAAACCCCCTTCCTACCTAATCAATTTAAACAACAGTGTATCTAATTGTGCTCTCATACAGACGTTCAAGAAAGCCATAATTGTTGAACTTAGGTTTAGAAAAAATACATATTATCATTAAAGTAATTATGTGTAACAAAATGTTCTCTATTATTTTCAGAAAGAGAATATAGTAAGAGTAAAAAAAGTATAGTAATCTTGCACTATTATCTATTCTTAGGTACTTAATTCATTTTTTGTCATGAACAACGGCATTAAAGACGATTTAGGAATTGTCATGAAAACCTGCCCAATTAGGAAAGCCAAAATAATAATCTTTGTGATTACTCTATTTTTTAACAATGTTGAACCGTTAATCCCACAATAAAAACAAGAAGACTTCGATGTGAAACTGCTTCGCCTGTGAAATATTAAAGGCAAAATATATTATCTTTCAACTGTTGCTCTTCAACTTATTTAGGCTTTTTGTGAGATTATTTTAATTTATCTAATTAAAATATTTTTACACCTTCCTTCTTAAACATTATTTTCTTTTAAACTGAAGCTTAAGCATACACTAAATAAATAATTTGTTGATTCAAAAAGTATTTGATCTCTCATCGTGTATATTCAGCTCAACATTTAAAAACGATAAATAAGAGTTTGTTTCTTTTGTACTAACTCTTCATCGTAGGTATACTAAATTGTATTTTATCACGTTAAAACATTTAAGACACATTAGTAGGTATTAAAGCAATAGGACCTTCAAAGTATATTCGCGTAACTGAGTACACGAAAAACTCAATTACTTCCTGAGAGAGTTTCGTTTTAAACTTTTTATTCATACCTTATTTTAAGTCTCTTAAACACTTTGCACCTTCCACCTCCTGAGCTCCATATCAAATTAAATTTTCTAAGGAAACCCTGAAACTTAGCGCTGAATTTGTAGAACGTTGCTCCCATTTCTTCTGTACGTACTCGAACTCTCTTATTAACTCATAAGCAAAGATAACAGGTCACAGCGTACGTAAACTTGTACCTAGGGTGACCAGATTTTATTGGCGTTGGGTGTATTACGTAGTACTATGTGCACTTGAATCGTGAGATGTTTTCAGTAAAAGCTGGCTGTAGTGTTTCAGTTCCTTGCGAACCACGGCGGGGAAAGCATGTCCCTCGCATCCCGCGCGAACTTTTAGATCGCGACGTGCCAGTGTGTGGAATAGCGAACAGTAAAGTGGTTGAACAGTGTTTTTATTTGTAAGAAAGAGTTTTTTCCAGAAAGTTGAGGTGTGTAAACAAGTTGTTGGAATTGCATAGGTATATATTTTTTCGGTTTTGTTTGCAGGTAAAGTATTATAAGATTTATAAGTTTTCTTGTATAACAGGGTGTCCCATGAAGTCGTGTGAAGCGGAAGTCGAATATTACACACAAGGTGTTCGAAATTCGAATTATCCCTATGTAACAAAACGGTTTCTATGCTTAATGAAATAATCAAAACTTGTGTATATTTTATTTAAATTAGCTATTATTACATAAAACTTCAAGAAAAGTAAAATAAATCTCACATTTTTATTTACAGCAGACAATCATGATAAATAAGGTTCTACCTGGCTTTCGCTTTTCATGACTACCGGAAAACCAGTACCTATACGTTTTTAATATTTTATTAAAGTCACACACATCTGTAGAATTATATTCGAACTTTAAAAAAATATATGTGGTTTAAAACTTACAAATGAAGAACTTTGTTTTGTCAGATGAAGAAAGCTTTAGAAAATGCGTCTATAAAAGGTAGTTCATGTATTTATAAAACAAATAAATACCTAATCCATTGGTGTTTTGAACTCGACTATTAAAGTTATCATGACATGCGCAGTTTTATAAGAATCAATTATTGGTTGATTCCATTTGTTTTTGTTTTAAAGTTACATGAAACGGATCAATTGTTTGTTATTTTAATTTTAATAGCATTTTATTAGGAAGTACACAGTTTATTTTTGATTAGTTTATTATACTTTTATCAAAACAGTTTTTTCGTACATGGAATAGCTTTACCAAAGAACCTCTCACTGCGTGATTTATAAAGGCAATCTCGAATAAGAAATTCACGAGTAGGTATAAATTTTAACGGCCGATTTTTCGAAGGAACCCGGCGGCGTGATCATCGTATTGACGCAAGAAACGGATAGCTGGTTGACTTACGGCTGTTCCTATTTTATGTTTTACACTTGGGCATACTATTGAAACTCAGAGCAAAATTTGGAGAATTATTTATTATTTATTTATTTATTTAATAAGTACAATTTTAATTAAAAATAAAAATTTGACATTTCCCCACAAAACTGAAGTAACAGTTTGACTGTGGGAACGACAGTCTTTAGGTAAGGTATTCATTAACTTTAAATAACAGTACTATACTGTCCAAATATCCTGCAATTTTGCGAAGAACAAAAGGCACTGAGCCGATTTTGGTGCGGTAGGTGACATGTACAGGGTGATTCTAAAAGGTACCTAATTCAACTGGTACACCGCGGACAAACCTGCTGTAACATTTTACATGGCTCATCAAGTCATTATTTCCTTTTCGTTACTATAAATACACGAATCATTTTCCTCGTAAGCACAACAAGAGCCCTAATTACAGTTTGTCTGGAAACTTGCCATGAGTCTAATTCCTTGTCCAGACTCAGAGGTCAGAGTCACTGTGTGTTATGTAATTCTCCGCCAATGCAGATTGTTTTTTATGTATGCCACACACTGCCGAAAATTAATACCTACTATGATTTAGGTCACTTGGTCAGTAACAAGCGAAACTGCTTGCAGGCTTTTTTGATAGATTTTAGCATCAGTTATCCATAAACACGTGTCATGGAATAAATTACTATGAGGTTTTTTGGTAACGTTGTTTATTACACGCTGTCTTCGTCAGTGCGTGTGTCGCCCTTTGTCTTACCTCTAAATGAAACAACTTACATTTAAAAGTTTCGTCCTTAATTAGAGCGGCACATCTTATCCTCGTGAGATCCACCACACTACAAACAGGGAGATTTTTGTAGTGGGATTTTGAATCTACTACCAAGGAAATAAAGTTTAGTTACAAAAGTAACTAAACTTTATTTCCACTACTTATTTACTAAGTAACTGGCATTTAAGAGCAAAAGCTCTTAAATGCCATTTTCGAATTTGAAACATAAAACTGAACTTTATGGTCATTAAAATGTAGATTAAATTAAATTGCCTTGATTAAGTGCCTCCGCGTCTCACGAAGTGCACCGCATCCGTAACAATTTCAAGAAAATTGCTAACAACAATTTTTAAGGTGAAAATTAACGGATCTAGTTCAAAGCGACTCATACAAAAAGAACTAGGGTATTTCAACAGCTCACAAAATTCTTGAACTGTGTTTTCTCGCATCAAATTCAGCTCTTTATTTTTTCTTTTTTTTCTTTTTATGGTAAGGAGAAGTCACACGAGCACTCAGGCCACCTGATGGTAAGTGGAATCTGAGACCCATAGACATTTGAATTCTCAAGACTTTAATCTTAAGACTGCACAGCAATCCTAAGACCTCAAATGCGTTGCCAGCCCTGAGGACCAAGATGAAATGCCTCTATGCTAGTAATTTCACCGGTTTCAGCTGCCATGTGGAAACGCTCTTAAGTACCTAAAGTTTCTGTCTTGCCTACCGTATTTAATTGTGGGTTAAGAAAAGACCACGGGTTTGCAACTTGATATTCACTAAGGAATTAAGATGACGAGGTGTCACTTCTAATACCTTTCCGATATTAGGTAAATATTGAATACAACTTAAGTTTGTATTTTTACTAGATTATGTTTACTAACAATTTAATATCCTTTACGTATTCTGTCATAGAAATATCACTATTGTTACTAGTACACACGAAGACACTGTTAACTGACCACCTGTAGACTTTAATACGTTGCGGTAAGGTGTATGTTCGTTTATAAATGTACGTTCGACTGTACGGTCAAGGACTTTAATTTTTATACCACTATGGAACCCTGTCATAATGACAGCGTTAAACATTAATTTTAGCTTTCTTTTAAGTGGTTTGACGCAGTCATTATGACAGGGTTCCATAGTGGCATAACAATTAAAGTCCTTGACTGTACCTAAATGAAACCTGGTTTTCATAATCAAATTGTTCTTTCCTTGGGTGAACCGAGACTATTCTCTTTCATAACTTTGATGAAGTAGTTTGGCTACTTCCCGGAAAAGGAAAGGGACTTTGCAAGAGTAAACTTTGTTATTGTTTATATTACATTGCTGGCTATAGTAAGCGTATTTATAATTACAAACTCTGTATTTGAAAACAATTTGGAAGTGGAAGTAGCGGCATCTCAACTTAAAAATATTAAGCACGAAGTGTTCGCAATTTATTAAAAAAAAAAAACATTTTGGCTTTATATGATTAAAATGTGGTACAAAGGAAGGATGGTAGTTACATTATCATACACACGCACAGTAAAGTAAAACAATGTCAACACCATTATTATAAACAGTCAAAATGTCGTTGACATACAATACAATAAAGATTCAACGTTTCAATACTTTCAACTGCCTAAAATAAAAGAAACATAGGGAGAGCTACCACATGATCAATATAAATTCAATGTCAGGCTTATAAATATAAATGTCAGGACTATACTCTACTAATATCTAATCTAAATTCACAGGCCAATATATATTTTATGTCACGATAATAAAAAAGTAGATGTCCAAATGAAATTGATAAGAGCTATTAAATACATATAATAATAAGCTGGTCTACGAAATTGAAATAAAAAAAAATCGGTCTATTGAAATAATCGTTAATAAAATAAAAACCGTTCTATTAAAAAAAAATAAGCTAACTTTTAAACATTTTAATTGGCAATTCTTTAATGTCGTCATGCCCGGTCATGCAATCGATTTTAAATGCTGATTGACATGCAATAGGTACTTTTCCTATGTAGCTTCGTTTTTTTAGCAGGAGTAACAAGACGATGTGGGTATCTAGTATTAAACTTACATACGTCCTTATTTCAAAGATTTTACATCTTGTTAATTATAAACGGAACTAACAAGATAAATCCGATTGAAAGAAGAAACACTACAGACAATTATTTAAATTGAATGCTAAGTGCTTCGAGCGATAGAACACACTACTTACGAGGCGTAATACGCGCGCACTTGTATCGGTTTTATTTTAAGGAACAGTATGAGTTTAGAAATAAAACACCATCAGTATTTATATTTCCATACTCAATATGAAACTTGTTGAAAATTAGGGTTTTACAAATTTATAAACGGCAATTCCTGTAGGTACATTAGTACCACCATGGCCGAATCTTAATTATAAACATGAAAATCAGAGATAGTTTTAACTGTTGGAATGTTGCTTTGTTAACAAACTACAAACTAAATATTAGGTGCATAATACACAATTCAAAGTTACCTTAGATTTAATATACACTTACATATAGCTGCCCTCATTTTGTAATTAAATCATAAAGGCAATACAACATAATTTCACCCGAGAGTGGTAAAATCTGTGCCGGTGAATAAAATAAAAAAAAACGACCTATACTATACTACAATAAGGGGTAATGAAAAAAAGTTCCCGCAAATCGTGACACGATTGAGAAATGGGCGCACGCACGAACCGCAAGCAACAAATGTATAGTATAAACTTCATTTTCGCTAATGGCAGCACTTTATCACCTTAATAATAAAGTAGAAATTGCTTTGATTGGTTCAGTTACTCGTGCCCCGACCTACGCTATGCGCCACTGTCCGATAAAATCATTACACTTTTCATTACCGTCACCCTATATTCATTTGGATTTATCGCTTTAAAAATGATTGCGACTGTAAATTAAGTGTTAGGTTGATGGTCGTTCTCTTGATTATCGAAAAAACTGTAAATTCAAAGAAAGTATGTAGTGAGAAGACTTTACTTAACATTATAAATTTCGAAGTATACAATATATTTGACTGTGTCTATTTATTACGCCTTTCCTGCTAAACCGCTGAACCGATTTCAAAGGAGTATGGTATGGAGGTATCTTGGCGGCCGGGAATTGACGGAAAACACCTTTTACACTTAAAAATCCGATAATTTCCGTGGGAATAAACGAACTCTGGGATATTTGGATAGGTGAATACCTTTTTTGATAGGCCCAGGACTTGAATTGTTGTCACTGTGGAACTCTGTCATAATGACAGCGTCAAACCACATGAAAGAAAGCTAAAATAATGATTAACGCTGTTCCGGTAACCTTCGGGGAGGGAAGATGGCCGACTGAAAAATGTCCGGCTTTTGATTTTGATTTATTTTGTTTACTGTTTTACTCTACTCACTTGACATTGGCGAAATCACTGCGTACATCGCGTTGGACCGCCATTAATAAAAAAAAAGAAGAAGAAGAACGCTGTCATTATGATAGGGTCCCATAGTGGCATAACAATTAAAGTCCTTGCCCGTACAGACGGCATTTAAAGCCAATGAGCTACCGTCTCTCTCTTACTTCAGCTTATCTCCTTGACCTAATCCTACGTTTTCTAAAACTGTTGATAAACATTAGGAAGACACTCGTACTTGTGAGAGTTATTTTTTCTCGTTTTATAAACCTTGTTATAAAGTTATCCCTTAAAGTTGTGTTCGAGCCTAATTTACGGCGTTAATTTTAAACTTTCCGGCTTTATACATATTAACATCATTTGTAACTCCTAATACATTAAGCTTTAACTACAAACAAACAGAAATATACAACGTACGTGGAAAACTAATCGAATAAATTATAGGAAAACGATTCATGTCCAGTTTGTTGACAAAATTTAAGCCAGGTTTTACGAGTATTACAGCCTCCTGAGGCCGACCATACTACGAACAGGGAGATTTTGGCGAGTGGGAATTTGAATTTACCAGAAAAGAAATAAACAACAATTACATTTGCTCTTAACTTCCATATTGTATTTTGTAACAAATAAAAATGAACTTTAATTTACTCATTAAAATATAGTTTAACATAGACAGTTTAAATGACGACACGGTGGCCTAGTTGGGAGTGACCCTGCCTCCGTAGCCAGCGGTCCTGGGTTCAAATCCCGGTAAGGGCAGATATTTGTGTGATGAGTGCGAATATTAGTTCCTGAGTCTTGGATGTTTTCTATGTATTTAAGTATGTATTTCTCTATATAAGTACGTTTATCGTTGTCTAGTACCCATAGTACAAGCCTAGAGCTTAGTTTGGGACTAGGTCACTTTGTATGACCTACAAGTATCTTGTATTAAATTCCATAACGTGTAGCAAAGAATTAAAATAGGTGCTTATCAGAAAACTCTTATGCGTTTGACTAAAAGCGCGCGCAAGTGAAAGGCCATTTACAACGTACCTAGTATTTGTTGAATTTCCTCGCTTATAAATGAGATGCAAAGTGGCATTGGTCTTGAATTTTAAACTCATTTAGACTTTTAGGGTTCCGAATTCAACAATTTAATTTAGAGACTCCCGGTATGATAAAGATGTTATTAAGTAAATTTTCGCCTATTTTATAAAATAACTCGAATATTATTTATGATATCAGATTCTCACAACAAGCCCTTCCAATTTTGATGTGTCATAAACTATAGTTGGTAAAACTGTATTTTTTAAAATTATAATTTACGCCCTATAACTAGCTCGGATGATTAAAATTAATTAACCTACGTGACATCCGTCTTGAGGTGACCGACGTACAGTCAACCAATTTGAACGCAAGAGACTTCTTATGTTTTTGTTTACAACGTCTCGTTGACATACTTAGTTCAAAGTGGCCTAGCAATCAAATTGGTTGACTTTACTTAATGTGTACCAAATCTCTATTAAATCGGTCTAGCAGTTTCGGAAATAATTGGCTGTGATAGACAGACACGCGAGTGATCCTATAAGGGTTCTGTTTTTTCCTTTTAAGGTACGGAATCCTAAAAATTAAGATCTTCTGAAAATCGATAATAATTAGCGGTTTTAGTGAACTAAAACAGAATAAATATAAAAATTAGAAGGGCGGTTTTTGCAGGAATATTTGAGTTATTTATAGTTATTTTTTCATGTTCTCAAACATTTCATCAAACAGAAATTTGAAAGAAACATTTATTATTACTGGGAATTCAAATATAATATTTACAGAATAAGAATGTACAAAGGCAAACTCATCCCCTCAAAGGATCTCTTTCAACTAACCTCGTAACCTTTGTTGTCAATTGTCATCGTAAGATTGCAAATGTCTATGGGATACAGTCTTCTTATCATCACCTGTGTGCTCGTTTGCCTTATAGGTTCTCAAAAAACTTACATCCTTTTTTAACAATATTATTAATTGCAGATGAATCCGCATACTTCAGAGTCAGTGACATAAAACTATGACATTGCCGAGGGTTTCGTGACACGATGGGCAAGGGCGTAAACGGCGTGACATGGGAGACGGAGTCTCTCATGGGGCTGCCTAAGCCCGCCACGGGCTGGAGCCGGTTCTGTCCCCGGGCGGCGCTGTCTCACGTCGGCCTGCTAGTAGCCCTCATGCTTTACACTGCGGGAGGAGGATTGGTAAGTCGGCAGCCCTAATATGCTGAGGGTGTTGTGACACGATGTACAAGGGTGTGAACGGCGTGACATGGGAGACCGAGTCTTTGATGGGGCTGCCCAATCCTGCCTCGGGCTGGAGCTGTTTCTGCCCCCGCGCGGCGCTGTCGCACGTCGGGCTGCTAGTGGCCCTCATGCGCTAAACTGCGGGAGGAGGATTGGTCAAAATTAGTTGGTAGAGATTTAATGGGATGGTTTTGTTTAATGAAAATACAATAAATGTTTAGAAATAGTAAAAACCGTCTTCAAAAATCAAGATATAACTTCTTTTAATAAGATAAGTCAGTCCAACTGAATTCGGTTTTTGGTTTAAAATATATTGGGACGCAGACTTTATTTGATCTGATCTATCATTTTAAAAGAAGTTATTTCTTGCTTTTAAAACACGGCTTTTAGTTTTTTATTTCATACCTTTTAGTGATCATAACGATACTGTTTTGCAATACAATGAGAAGTGGATTAAAAAAAAATTGTCATGAAAAACTTTGGCAAGTACTTAGCTTAAAAATATCCTAAGTTCATAATTATTCTATCGATGTAAGAAACCACTAAAAATATCTTGAAATAATGCTTGATTGGGTTTTTTGTATCATGGACGTAAGGAAAAATTACAATAATTCCGATTTAAATGATCAATAACTATGAAACTTTGATTATTTATTCTCTAGATAGAGTGTGGCCCTGTAATGACAATGACGGAAACAGACCAGTTTTTGTAGGCTTGTGTGCGTGACTGCTTTGTCTGACACTCGCAAAACGTCATTCTATTTATCTCTGTGGGCATACATAGGGATGCTAGCTAAAGACATATTTCTCATTTTACTGGGAAAACTGATCGTGCCAAGGTTTGATGTTGTGAAGTGTTTGAATAACTAAAAATGATATATATCAGTTCGAATTGGAATTTATATTTAAATTTTGCAGTATAGAAATATGATGACAACACCTTATGCATAAATACTTTTCTGTACCCAATCTTATTAAATGTACCTACTTGATGCTGATGGCCACATTATATGATCAGATTCTTGAAATAAGTAATGTGTCTCGACAGACACTAATTGGCAGTTTTTTATTAATAATTTTATGTATACATAATTATCCTAACTTAACTTCCATACTTCGACACACACCTCTTGGAAATTTCGTATTTCAAAACTGGCAACACCAACAATAATGCCAAGATGGAATCGTAATAATTAGACGTATTAAATTGATTGATTTTTGAAAGAAATACTATGAATTCTGAATTACTTATCGGTGGTAGCTATCTTTGCTGGTTGTTTTAATACGTCCTTTGTAATTTCGACAAACTTTTATAACGCAACTCGTCATTTTAGTGCCTATTTAGCAAAATAAATTTTAACACGTAACACGAGCGTATCCCTTGACAACACAATTGACACTAAGGAGCGGAAAGCAACTTATAGGCTAACAGTTAGCTGATAAAAATTTGGCCGCTTTCATGCCATCGAAGTTCTATCTAGAGAGTAAATAATCAAAGCTACGAAAGTACTAAAAATCGCTGAACATAAATGGGGAATCGATAGCTTATGAGCTGCCCTATCACTTATTTTCGGCTTAACGTCGATTTTTGGGGCATCCTGTATAGGCAAATTTCATCTCGGACAGTCCCAGAGGAATAACGATATCCAATATCGACTGTAAAAAACAGTCGATATTGTAAAGTCTTAAACTGTCCAACTGGTAAGACTACGCGGTAAGACTACAGGGAATAGGGGTATTATTTTATGCATTTTTCAAATAATATCATTTTTTATGAAATCGATCGGAACGGAACAACTAACCCCACTATGGGGCTGGTTGTTCCATCCTTTTGAAATACAAACTTATCTTTAAAAAAAAAACACATTTCACACACGCTAAAGGAGTATTTTGTAGTTCATCTTAATATATATTTATTTTGTGTGCACTATCAACTCAGTTAACAAAAAATCAAAGGCAAGGTATTATTTTGTGGGGTTCGTTGTTCCGTCGATTTAGTTTTTATTCCATAACCACTTTTATACCATAATGGAACAACTTAAACGACTCCTGAAACGGCATAATTTCATAACGTTTAGCGTCAAACATCATACAAATTGCTCCGTGTTTTACTTGCATTTCTATTATCATCGGAACAACTTACCCCCGGCACTTTCAGCCCCACTCTCCCTCCGGAGCCGGGTAAATACTTAATTTATAAAAGTAAATTAGTGTTATATCATTTGACCGCTATGCCCCAATGACTATACAATTAGTTTATATGCTGGAGGTTTATTATTACTTTGAAATGAAATTATGCAAAATGTTTTTAGACTAATTGTAGCGCACCGTTCCCAATAAATAAACTTGAATAATGTATTGTGATTTTGATAAGCCATCTAGATTGTTGCGGCTAGAAAAAGGGATAAACAATGGCTTGGTACCCAAAAAAAGTAGGTATAAATAAACAAAACTGTATTTTACTTTAATTGGGACTAGCTATTAAACGTAAATCTAAACATAAACTTAACATTTCTTAAACACTAAACAAAATTTAATTTTACTTTAGAAATTTCCTCCTGTAACCTAAATCTAAAATGGGTATATATAACTAAATTTAATTAAAATTTCTCGAATTCTGTTTCGTACAAGCATGTGGGGCTATCTTTAATCTGTTCGGTATCAAATTGCTCGAAGTTCGATGTGTCCCCTGCCCATCCCACCTTTGGGAGAAACGGAGGTGATACTCGATTGTTCAGAATACTTTCCCAATCGATCTCCCTGAACCATTTGTGATTCTTAATATCCAGAACCCCGTCTTTTAGGCAGCCGTATCGTCTCGTAAAATCTACTTGCAGTAGCTGATTGACCATATCTTTAAGCTCTTGTGAAAAATGCCCTGGACACCTGTATTTTCCAGCTACAATCTTTTCGTAAATCCTCATGGGGTCAGAAGAATAAAATGGTGGGTGACCTGCGCTCATTTCAAATAGTAATATTCCTACTGACCACCAGTCTACGGACCGGCCGTAACCCTTACTTAAGATGATCTCTGGAGCCAGGTACTCTGGAGTACCGCATAGCGTCCAAGTTCTGCCACGAATAAGTTTGCAAAATCCAAAATCTGTTATTTTAATGTAACCAGTCGTTTCGATTAGAATATTTTCTGGTTTCAAATCACGATAAATCAAGTCGCAGGCGTGCAGATATTCTAACGCTAGAATAACTTGCGATCCATAAAATCTAGCCGAGGACTCGTCGAACTTCCCCATTTTGCGCAAGTGGGAAAACATTTCGCCACCAGCTACGAATGGCAGCACATAATACAGATACACATTGTCTTTGAAAAAGTATTTCATGTAAACCATGAAAGGGAAGTTTACGCCGCAAAGAACTTTCTTTTCGTTATAACTGTGTTCAATTTGTTTTAATTTCACGATTTTTTCCTTTTCTAACATTTTCATCGCATAAAATCTCTCAGTCTTTGTGTGTCTTACAACATACACTGTGCCAAAAGCGCCAGTGCCTAGAACTTTTAGCCTCTCGAATTCACCGGGTTTTGCATTGCTCTTGGGGGTTTCATTCCAGGAGTCAAGGAAGTCTTGACGCAGCTTGCTTAGGTACTGCGAATACTGCTCCTGCTTGTTCGCCGGATACCCAGAAACCCGCAACGGATATTGACCCAACTCTGAACTCATTGTTTTTATACACGTTTCACCTTGATTGTTACCCTTCCACCACTTTCCACTATTAGTTATTCTTGATGAATCGTGGAGTCCGCTTAAGAAAACACTAGGAAATTAAAATTGTTTCTGACTGGTTCTGTCAAGTGTGGTTCTTTTGTTTGTACTTTACCAAAAAGATTTCACCTGTAACGTCTGTAAAAGTTAATTTCTATGAAAGTTTAGCACACTATTTTAGGGCTAGCGCGCACGAGCAACTTAGTTGCACGGCAATTTATTTGTCTTTGTCACCGTCTCTTCGCTACGTTTTGAAAGATGCGACAGCGACACAACTTTTTCTATAAAATTTTGAAATCAATATGGATTTCGAAGAGACGGTTGTGGTGTGTGCACTCGTCTTTAGAAACCGAAAACTGCAACGAAAAAAGCAATATTGGGTGCATCCATTATGGAGTGATAGGCTGACTCAAGGAAAATTTCATACAATGTTTATGAAGTTGAGAGCATACCCAAAATAATTTTTTCGCTACTTCAGAATGAGTGTCGAAAGTTTTGATGAACTGTGCAATATTTTACGACCTGGCATCGTGCTTGAAGATACTAATATGAGATTGGCTGTCTCACCAGAAGAAAGACTGGCTGTCACACTAAGGTATGTTTACAAGCACACTCTTATTATGTGGATGTTACATAGGATAGATGAGTTGGAACAACACACACGATACTTTTATCCCTTTGGACACTAATCGAAATCCATGCGTTTATTTACTATCAATAACACAACAGTTTATGAATCACATTATTTTATTGTTCGGTACTAAAGGCTTCAATGGTGTTATCTTTCAAAACATAATATTCCTAATTATGAAGGGTATTTAAAAAATATATACCGTGAAATTTTGAATACCCAAGAAACTGCAGGAGGTGAATATTTGAACAACTTTTAAGTTACTATGGGGTCAACTCCGAAATCACGAAAAAAAATCAGAGGTTGAATTTTTGAAATGTCTTCTAAAACGAAGTATACTCTATCATTGCGCCATCTCATTTCCGCAGTGGGTGTTGAACTTTTGTATAAAAAAACTGTTTTTTTTTGCGATGTCGGAGTTGGCCTCATAGTTAAAGTTGTTCATATGTATGTATGGATTCACCTTCTAAAGTTTCTTGAGTATTGAAAATTTAACGGTGCATATTTACAAATTACAATAATTGACACAAACAAGACTAAATAAATCGTTGAAAAAATAATTACTTTTGTAACAAACATCATAAATATCTGATCCATCACTATCATTGAAACCCGATAAGTATGATTGCAATGTCATACTATCATTACTGTTTGAAGAGGGAGTAGAAGGTGGTATTTGTGAAGAGTATAAATAGTTTTCATTTTGGGGGCTACTTGCTGGCAGTGATATTGGTGGGCTGATTTCAGGCAAAGATACTGTTGGGCTGGTTGCTGGCAGAGATATTGAGGAGCTACTTGCAGGCAGACACATTCGAAGACTGGTTGCAGGCAGAGACATTCGGGGGGTAAATACAGGCAAAAATGTTTGGGAGCTGGTTGCAGGCAAAGACATTGGGGAACTGGTAGAGACTCTGCGTAGCTGGATTATTGTGTATCTTGCGTCACCGACTTTGGGTTTCTGTGGGATTATTCGATATTTGACACCAGATGTACTGGGCTGGCAGTTTACAGAAGTTTGTAATGCCTTGTTCCTCGGTTGTGCTCTCTTAAAAATCTGTAAAATCTCTATTTGAACGTCCAACTGGCTGTCTTCTAGAAATAGAAACCGCGACGCTGATTTTCAGTGGCGCCAAAGTGACACACGAGCGATGAGACAGCAGTCTTCTGGTATTGATTTTAATAGAGGCACCAGAGAAAGGGCGAAATGTGTTTCCTTATCACACGGTGTCGATATGTTGGCCTGTTTCTTTTCCTGTAAGATGTTCAAAAGTTTTTCTTTATAACATTTTGGTTTTTCAGCAGTAGATTTTTCTTTCTATGGCCTTTTTCGAGTATTTTCATCTTCAATAACGTCGTTGTCGTCACTAACGTCGTCGCGATCGATAGCATTAGATAAATTTCCAGATGTTTCACGTGTTTCCATTGACGGTACCAGAAACAGCAGGTTATCGAAATATTTGTACTTTCGCCGATCTTTTTTTGCTGATTGACCAGACTTTGTTTGCTTCTGATCACGTAGTTCCCTCGCAAAACATGTTCGAATATTTTTCCATCGTTTTTGGACTAATTTACCTGAAAAAGAAAAAAAACTTGTACAAATAAGAATATTGAAAATTGAATATTTATCTATAATTATCTAATTAATTCTCCTCTTTATTTTCAGATATCTTGCGACTGGTGCAAGTTTTTACAGTCTATCATTTGATTATCTACTGGGTGTCACTACAGTAAGAGGAATAGTAAAGTCGACGCGCAAATTTGGATACTTCTGCATCCTCTTTATATGCCAGAGAAGAGTGAAGAAGATTGGCTGAACATTGCAAGTCAATTTTATGAAAGAACAGATTTTCCAAATGTTATTGGGGCTATAGACGGAGAACACATCCGAATGATTCAGCCAGCCGGGAGTGGCTCAGAATGCTTAAATTACAAAAAGTATTTTTCTATCGTTCTCATGGCCTGGGTTGATGCTGATTATAAATTTGTGTACATTGACGTGGGTGCAAATGGAGCAGCCGGAGATGCCAGCATATTTCAAAATTCAAATATGGGGAAACGCTTACAGCAAAATCTTTTAAACATACCAGATGATAAATCTTTGCCAAATGATGATAATGGAAAACCCATGCCATTTTGTTTAGTGGCAGATGAAGCATTTGGTTTGTCAACAATTATATTACGACCGTTTTCACGAAAGTCGTTGACTGTTATAAAGAAGATTTATAACGATATTCATACTCGAGCACGACGTATGGTCGAATGCACGTTTGGAATACTCGCCAACAAGTGGAGAATTTTTCACAGGCCACTTGACGTTAATCTCGAATTTTGTGACATTATAGTTAATGCTTGTGTTTTACATAACTACGTACGTTGCAGAGATGGTATTCGATTTGCTGATACTGTTTATGAATGTCCACTGCAAACAGTTTCTACAAATCGCACTGATGTAAGGATTTCAGCGCCAAATATACGTAACTACTTTGCATCATATTTTACTTCCCCAACGAGGATCTGTTTCTTGGCAATATAATAAAATATAAAGATTCTACTCGAGGTACTTACTTTTAAATACCTCGAGTGCTACTGACTTCCTTGTGCACGCACCTTATTACATAATTTAATAAACCTACCGAACTTAACCTAGTGAATTAGATGAAATAAACGTTGATTAAACTTAACAGCATCCGTTTTAGTTGATAACTGACCCCAAATTTGGAATAGCTGCTGACAAACTTCTTCCCAAGCTTTGGATTTTGCATTTATATCCGAGTATTCTTTTAAATTTTTATTATATAACAGAGGCCTCCCCTCCACTTCTTCAATCAATCTATTATTGTCTACATCTTCTTCTACGATCGGCATTTTAATCGTATAAAAATACAAGAGTAGAAGGCGTAAGTATCGAGGAGTGATCCGTTGGCGACGCGCTATCACCGCGTGTGGCAACTGGCCGACCGGCAACTTATTTGTCGCCGTGCGCGCACTTGCATTGAAATCAATAGAGAAGGCGACAGTTGCGTCGCGGGCTTGTCTCCAAACCCGCGGACAATAAAGTCTTCCGGGAGTTGCGTCGCTACATGCGCGCACTTTCATACTAACCCATAGACTTGACGTGAGAGACAAAATAGTTGCGGAAACAAAAGTTGCTCGTGCGCGCTAGCTCTTAATACAATTGCTTACGTAAAGCTTTTGTCTTATTCGGAGAATATGAGTGCGAACGGGATAGAAGATCTTTCATTTTTTCTTTTAGAAGATCTTTTGGTCAAAACAGAATAAGACTAAAGGCATAGGAGGAGAGATAAGGGTAGTTCTCAGCAAATCCCGAAATTTCGGTCCTTCGCGATTTATCGAAAATATAGTAATGCTTTATCGGTAAGTATAATTTATTTGCAAGCTCTATTACTGTCGCTACTAGTGTCGATTATTATTGTTGTATTCAAATAAAATTATATAAAAATAATAATGTAGTAAAAATCATTCCCTCACTATGTCCCACACTCCAGAATTAAGTACTTTTGGACTTATAACTCGACAGTGTCTAAGTAAAAATAATTGCAACTTTGGCTAATCTTTTCAAAATAAAGTGATTTTCTAGACTGTAGTTAATTTGAACCAAAAAATAATTTAAATAAATATTTCTTATTATTTTTATACGTGTCCCAACAAAATGAATCATTCCCTCACGTTTTCAAAAACAACCTATTTTGGACCTTATTGTTAATAATGCGGGCACCCTTGCAGTAGCTTATGATAGAGGCTATATATAGTTTTTTCATTATACATTTTGTCCTTAGACTTCTTAAAATACCTGTTATCATGAGTTTTATAGCATAATTTCAAAATTTACACTTTTAATCGTCATTACCTCACGAGGCAGGGCGAGGAGATCCTTGAATATAATTTAATAATATAATAATCATCAGGTGAGATGAATATTAGGGATTATTACTAGGCTTTTCAGTAAAATTTACCATTATTAGGTTGTGACGTGAATTTTTGATAAATAATGGTCATTTTGTCATTCCCTCACCCGTCATTCCCTCATTTTATCTCATAATTTTTCAATACATTTTGTGTAGAAAATTTTCAAACACATTTATTTTGGGGACCACTATATTATCGACGTCTAGTAACATGAGTACTATCTAATAAACAGGAAATGATGGCGGATTAAAGTCAATATTTTTGGACTTTTTTGTCAAGTGAAATTTCGGCATTTCGTGATAATTACCCATAAAATAAAAGGCAACATACAGATTGCAGCTGATATGCACAGTTTTATTAGAATTCAGTGTGTCAAAAAGAGACAGTTCTATGAGCTAAAATATCATGGTCGTACCATGGTCGTATGGTGCATATAATAATCTACGACCATGGTATCCACTTGGTGTCGTAGGAGACCAGTTTACACGAGTTAATACTACCTTGGTGTGTTTTTTCCTTTTCTAACTTATTGCACATTCATATTGAAATTTTCCGAGACAGGTATAAAATTTGACGCTTTCGTTTTAAGGCTCCTTTTACGCCTTCTTAGTACAAACTGGCGTCAAAACTATTGTAGTCATTTTATTGATGTTCTGAATAATTTATTCAAGATAGAATTTATTTTCACCTTGAAGTGCTGTCTTAACAATTGTTAAAAATACTTTGAAATCTGGAAACTAAACGTTTTAAACTATGATGTTTGTCAAAATAATGTCATTGTGATGTGATCTTGTGATGAGTGGGGTTACTAGGATAGTTTTATAAATGGATTTTTTAATTTGTAAGTCAGGTTATGGCTAAATCGTATACCTCACAGCAACACCAAGATCATATTCGACAATTGAGTTTGTTAAAAGAAGATTTTCAAAGAAGGTTCAAAGATTCACACAACGTGGATAAGTCGCCCGCAGACTACGACGTACTCAAAGCAATAGGTAGCGGCGCTTACGGCGAAGTGTATTTAGTGAGGGAAAAAGGTGCATTCTCCTATCACGCAATGAAAGTTGTCGATAAAGCAATTGTTGTCGAAAGAGACCACGTCAAACACCTGATACTAGAAAAAAAAATTCTGGAAAGTATTCAATATCCTTTCACCATTTCACTAGATGTTTCTTTCAAAGACAACGTGTACCTTTACTTTATACTACCTTTTATAGCAGGTGGAGAATTATTCACCTATATACAAAAGTATGGTAGTTTCTCCGATAACTTGAGTAAATTTTACGCTGCGCAAATGGTACTGGCGTTAGAGTATATGCACTTTTGTGACATTGTTCACCGGGATCTAAAGCCAGAAAATATATTAGTTGACGAGTTTGGATATTTAAAACTTGTTGATTATGGATTTTGTAAAGTGTTGAAGAAGAAAACGTGGACGTTGTGTGGCACGCCGGAGTACCTGGCACCGGAGGTGATACTGTCCAAGGGCTATTCGTTTTCCGTGGACTGGTGGGCGCTTGGTGTCCTAATATTCGAAATGGGTGCAGGCCATCCTCCATTCCTTGCCTCAGAACCGAGTAAACTGTATGAGAAAATATTAGAAGGACATTTTAGATGCCCTGACACAATAGACACAGAGTGTAAAAATTTGCTAAAGGGTTTACTCCAAGTAGATCCGACGAAAAGGATAGGGGGCCTAAAGTCGGGAACCTACGATATTAAAAGCCATAATTGGTTTTACGATACTAATTGGCAAGGGTTACTGCTTCAAAAAATTCAACCACCATTTGTGCCAACCTGCGCATCTCCAGGAGATACGAGTAATTTCCCTGAAGTGAGTGAGAACAAATTGCAGCATAGTTCAAAATGTAGGTTTCAGGAAGAATTTGAAGAATTTTGATTACTTTTATTATTTTGTTTATGTAAAATACAATGTGTAATTTTGCTATCGAATAGTATAAGAAGTGGCGTGAAGCAGTATCCGAGTTTTAGAAATTACAAGGACTTTATAACTATAAACCAATTTAGTTTCACTTCTACGGCTTTTACCATGATTACTGCATAAAAAAACGTGTCAGTAATGTTGTAAGACGCCTCCGTCCTGGTGTACAAACAGCCACTAAGTAGTATTATTTTCTAGTATTTAGTGAGTAAATAAATACATTGTTTTCAATCCACGACGTCCCACCCCACTACTTTTTTACAAGCTTTTTATTAACTTTCAATGTTTGTATATTAGTTTTTTTGTTTGTTTAGGTCAAAACTTGCAAGTTAATTTTAAATCAGTTTCCGTCAATGAAATGCAATTTTCTGATACCTAAGAGCTTATCGACAGGATCTCAGCTATACTTAACCTAGACTCACCGTGTTGGGACTACTTTTGTCTTGATAAGCAGATGATGACTATGCAAAAATAAGTACAGTCGACAGCAAAATATTGCTTTTTATTCATGCTTTTAGGGTTCCGTAGTCAAACTAGAAATCCTTATAATTTCGCCATGTCCGTCCGTCCGTCCGCAGCCTACAGCCAAAACTACAAATACTAAAAATATGAAAAAATAAATAAATGAAAACGCGCATATAACGAATTTAACAGGAAAACTATCACGACTAAGTAGACACCATTGGTTCTTGAGATACAGGCGGTTAAAGTGTTTATACCTACTTAAATCATCTAAGACGGCACCAAATGACTTTAAATAGAAAATTAGTAATCACTTCAGTGAATACTAATCACAACCGCCTATAAACACCAGCAACTCAAGAACAGTGTCTGGCCAATTAGGGTAATGAAAGCTCCTTTTAACGGTATTTTATTAATACTTATACCATAGGTATGAAAATAGATTCCTGACTATACTAAACTGTTTCATCATAAATATTTAGTTTTATTGGATACAATTGTATTTTTCCGTGACATAAACTTTGAGAATGTGGATAGATCACTAGGTCCAATTCCGGGATAAAACGTAGCTTATGTTCTATTACAGGATCTAACTTACGAGTATTTACATTTCACGATGCCAGCAGCCGATATTGCTATGCGAGAGCGACGGCAATATTACTGTGCGCGAGCGATAGAAACAAGGGTCAATGTACGAAATTCTTCGTGGTCAGCGCTCGCGCTTTATCGTTCGGCTGGCTATATATTTGTCCCTCGTATTTCATACAAAACCGATGATTAGAAAAACGCTATTATAAAATCTGGTAGTAATAAGCCTCTATTCAACTCGGTAAAACAATATTGCTTTTGACGTGTTATCGTATTATATTTAATTCGGCCGCCATTACTGTCAAGTAAGTAAGAGCTATCAAAACCATCACAAAACGAATACACGACATAAGCAATAAGGTTTTACCGTGTAGACTCAGGGCATCTCGGCCCTGAGTTTGGTTGTCCATAAAGGGTCCATTATTATGGCTATTGTACAAGGCTAATTTATATGAGTGATATTTATGTAAGTGTCCCGATCTGACGACAAATAAAAGAAAGTATTTGTAGTTCCGTGTCCGGAATCTGTCATTCATTTGTCAAAGACAAAGGAAGCAAACCGACGACTCTTAAAGATAGTAATACCAAGGGCACTACTGAAAACACAGTGTAATTGTATTGTGTTGTTTGTTTAGTGGTGGTAGGACCCTGTGCAGGGTCCGTCCTACTACCATCTTATCCATTAACCTAGCGCCAAGCAACAGTGTTCGTATTGTTGAGTTCCGGTGTGGGGATAAAACAACCAGATAAGACAGACAGGGTAGTAAAATTGATTACATTGTATTTTCATAGGTTTTCCAGGCATTAGAGTATCCGGCTGAGCTAGCTAAGCAGGAGTTCCACAGAGACCGCCTCTTCACGGAACGATGGAACCTCATCCAGTTCGTGTCTGCGGTCAAAACTAATTGGACTGACGACATTTTCAAAGATGCCATAAGCGAACAGCTTGCCGTTTATGAAAAGGTATGAAAAGGATTATTGTTATTGAAATATAATATTTCAGTGGTGATGTAAGAATCGACAGAACTCGTTAAAATAAAAATAAAAATATTTATATTATTAATGTATCCATTTGCACAAAGAATTTCCGTTTGGGTATGGTTTGGTATTCGTACTAAATTAACTATGCATGAATCCTTTAAATGAAATTGTCGAGCCAAACTATTCTCTAGGGCCTAGAGTCTAGACTTGTACGATGGTACTAAATTTATTGAGATATTAATGAATACATTGCGTACGTATCAAAACCACCAAACGAATATCTGGGGCACGGTGGTGCTCCTGCCAAGTTTTCCCCTTACCAGGCAATACTTATGGGCACCGACTGATGCTATTTGTTGACAAATCACAGGGTGGATACGAGTACGTATAAATTTCGAGTACTATATTTGTACGTTATTTTTGCTACGTGTTTACACTGTGTATAATGTTGACGTCTTCAGACACATTTTATTATAACAACATGAAGGTATACCTTTTCATACTTACAGCACATAATGATACAATCTTGATTAATTAAAGCAGTAAAATAAAAACAATACGATTCCTTGCTAAGTTCGGCCAAAAAGGGGTGATAATTCCCGCTTTTGAATTTATAAAAAGCTTGTGTGGTACTGATACAATAACCATTCGCATCTCTCAATACAATTTTACAAGATTACAAGATTTCTCAATACAAGTGGTTAATGGTAAAGGAATGGACTGAATATTTCAAATAACAAACACTTTTTTTTAGGTTTTAGAAGCAGCGTCATCAAGCGGCTTGGCTTTGGAGGTTGAGAAAAATTTCCCAGCAGCTGAAGAAAAGTGGAGTATTCTGCAGGCGGTCTTCTTTTCATCTACCGTGCTCACTACGATAGGTACAGACGTACAGCGGTCAAGCGTACGAACTCTCGCTGGGTAGTCGTACATTTACTACCTGACCTTATACCCTGCTTCGAAATACTTGCAGTTACTTTATGTAAACTTCGTCAAATGACGTAAAATGCGGCAATTAATCGGTTTAAGTCTATAATTGTTATTTTTTACATTGGAATGTGTAACCGGTATGTTTCACCCTTTTTTCATTAACGAAGTTAAAATTAGAAATTAAAATCAATGTAAGGAAATTCAAAAAACATTTTGAGGTGTCTCGAATCAATCTGCAGTTGGTTTTTTGTAAAAAATATGTTACCATTAATGAGTTATATAAAAAATAAGAAATTACTTTAATTATACCATTAAATGTGATCCGAATTGCGCTGTATCAACATTTTTGTGGTTTTGTATGAAATATATACGTCCTTTAGAATATTTTAACCTATTGGTACAATTTTGTGATAGATAAATGACACCTACATTTATTGACGGCAGCTGTTGTCATGTAAAAATAATTGTTTACGAATTAACTTGAAATGAACTTTTAAATTAATTTATTAATGACACCAAGTGTTCTTTTAAATAATAGTAATTTGTCTGGCGAGGTGTCCCAAGAGGTTCAACACGACGCGACGGCATGCAAGATTTAGGTACCGTAGAAACTCAAGATTGGAAGTATGGGATCCCTTATCAATAAACTTATTTTAATGTTTTAATAAATAATGATACCCGTGTGGTTGCCGGGTTAGAATAGTGCCACTCCATGTCTTCCCGTGGGTGTCGTAAGAGGCGACTAAGGGAATAAAGGCTTGTAGTACTGTTAGGCGATGAGCTTGCAACCTGTCATTATTAATACCTACACTGGTAAACACCTTAGTCTGATTGTGCAAAATGTGGTTACAGAATTATCAACAAGTCTTTTTTAGAGTTAATGGTAATTCTATAGCTCTGCCTACCCCACTCTGAGAATGAAGGCGTGACGTTATGTATGTATGTATTTATGTATGAAAGGTGAAGGCGGCTTTGATGATCGACTCAAGGTTAAGGTACTTTGTTTTGTTTCAGGGTATGGTAACATAGTTCCTGTAACATTCTGGGGTCGATTATTCTGCATTTTCTATGCACTAATCGGTATTCCGTTAACTCTGACAGTCATCGCCGACTTGGGCAGGGTTTTTGCTACAGTCGTATCAGTTATTGCTAAGCAAATGCCTCCTATGCCTAGTAAGTATCAATAAATTACATTTATCATAGCAATTTATTTTAGATGACACCCAAGAGCTAATCTTGTATTGATTTTTCAGGGCTTTGCAGTAAAGTTTCTGAAGCGAATCCAACGAGTCAGAGGTCGCTGTATGCCTTGTGGGCAGTGGGCTTCCTATTCGTGTATTTGTCGGCTGGGGCCGGGTTGTTTAAGATGTGGGAAGACGATTGGAGCTTCTACGACGGCTTCTATTTTTGTTTTATAACAATGACTACGATCGGTTTCGGGGATCTCGTGCCAAGTAAAGATTTATTTAATGAATGTATTTATATGCGATTATCTAAAATGGTCGTACGCAAAGGCGGTGGCATGTTGAAAAGCGAAGTCGGAGGAGATATATTCAGAAAAGTCAATGCATAAAGCCACACAGAGCGATGTCGTTTGATATGCGATTGATATAGCGATGGGTAGGATGGGGTTAATGTATAATGTCCAATGTATTAAATTTACATATACATACGTTACTTTGCCTTATGAAGCTAAAAACGTTAAAAAGATATTGATTGCTATATTTTGGCGATTCTAGTGATGTTGAACTTTCTTAGGCCGCGCAACCTGCCTTTAAACCGTGGCGCGCCGCCGTAAACCGCCTCTGTGTGGTTAGTAGGATAAAGTTCAAAGTGGCTCTGACCGAAACCTATTGCCAATAAATTGTCTCGTCCTGTAGGCAACCGAGTACGATATATTGCCCGACGTTAAGTAACTAAAGGTAATTAATTTACCACGCCATAACAATACTTTTGAAAAGACTATGGTTATTAAATATAAATCTGTTTAACGCGTTCCCAAAATATACATTTTGTTAATCAAAATATACATATCGCTGTAAAATGTTTATTAAAAAGATAAAAACTCCTGTTATAAATAATGAACAATCACGGTGTGGTTGCCGGGTTAGAATAGTGCCACTCCATGTCTTCCCGTGGATGTCGAAAGAAGCGACTACGAGAATAAGGGCTTGTAGTACTGTTAGGCGATGGGCTTGCAAGGTTGCAAGCCCATCGTATAGTGACAGGTGTCACTATACGAGTAGACTAGAAAATTCTTAGCCTGATATTGCAAAATGTGGTTACAGAGTTACAAACAAGTCTTTTAAGGGTTGTTGTTATTTCTGTAGCTCTGCCTACCCCACTCTGGGAATGAAGGCGTAATGAAGGCGTTATGTTGTATGTATGTTAAAGACAGCTCTATCGTGAAACACTTAATGGGATTAACATTTCGCGAACTTAACCTGTCGTGCCATCGCCTGTGTTATTCTTTACATTTTGATTGATGTCTAGTCGCTAGCTTATAAGCTAGCGACTAGACTACGCCTTAACAGAGAAATATTTACAAACCACCTTCTTTGTTTAGAGAGACCGAAATACATGCTGCTATGTACGCTGTACATCCTGATCGGGTTGGCGCTGACGTCGACGATCATCGAGCTGGTGCGCCGGCAGTACGCGCGCTCCTGGCAGCAGCTGCGAGCGCTGTCAGGCCCGCTGGCTGACACGCTTCGGCGTCTCGGCGACGCTGGCCGTGGCGTCGACGTGTCTGCCTTGCACAACGACCTTAGGAAGGTCTTGACTGTGGTACGTATTTATTTAATACTAGAAGAAGCATACGAGTCAGCGGGTCACCTCACAAAATCACACAAAATCCAGATGCGTTGCCTGGTTTTGAAATAAGAGGATGTACTTAATCTTTAAAGTCTTAAGTCGTACCGCATCTGCCCTTCAGGCTTGTTAGCCAAGTCAAGTAGAGGGGATTTAGGTTTAAAACACAACACAACTACCATGCGGGCTAATCAAAAAATGGAAATAATCCATTTTCGAAATAACTGTTAAACGGTTTATACATCTCAAATTGTTATCTGATCCTTGTTTTATTGGCAAAGGGAAAAAAGGCACGTTACACGGCTGGGGTAGAAGGACGGACACAATTTCCAAAACCGCTTAGATGGGTATCCACTACTGATACTAACCTAAGAGTACTGCCGTGGCCTAAGGCAGTTCTCTTTACGGAGAGTGAAAGGGACAACTGGAACGGGTATGTTTATGGAATTGTCTCTCTCACTCACCGTGAACTACATGGCAAAGCGAAGTCATGGAAACCAGTAACCACGTCAGTGTTTAAAAATGGCGTTTCTATTTACTGCTGGTATCATAAGCAGAAGCATCGTTGTGTATGATTTAGTTGTGTGCAAATGATATAAGGTTAGTGTAGTTTTAGATGTGTGTGTGTGTGTGGGTGATGTCCACTACAGGTATATAAAAGTAATATAAATTCCATAGCATTAGGATCTAGAAAAAAAAACAATATAGAGGTAATGTGTACTGGCACTTAGTGATTCAAATTAATTTGAGTTAGACAATCGCATTTGTAGTAGAACAATCATTTTCTGTCTCTAGTTTGTAGTTGTATGTTTACATGCAATATAAATTACAAATGGCAAAATCTTATCGACGTCATAAAGTTTTTCATGTTGATATACAATTGCTCTTGATTGATTTACATAATGGAATCTGTATACAGTTATAACATGTGCAATTAATATTATACAGACCTGATAGAAGACCTATCTTTCGACTGGATGCAATTTGCAATTTTCTGGGGAAATGAATCTATGTTTTAAATCGCGTCATTGGCCCTGAAAGTGTGAATGAAATCAATTCATTATCTCGAAGGTTATTATTGCTTTACCAACTGACAACTCTTGTGTACAGCGTTTTAGTCTTGTTACTGCTTGGGCTGGGAATTAATATCTATCCCGCTGTAATGAGAAAATTTAATATTTTTTTCATATATCACTTTTTTAACAGAAATCCGAGAATGGTACAGCTGTAAGTAATTTGACCCGGTCAGCGTAATTTATTTATGTATTCAACTGAAAAAAATATGAGTCACAATTTTGAGATTTTAATGAAGTAAACGCCAGTCGCTTTTGCTGCCTTTCTTACCATGTAGGCCGTTTTCAGAATGCTTTCAGAAATAGTTACCAGTATTTATAGAATCTTTTAGTTTTCAGCGGTATGCTATGTAGATAAGTAATTTACAGACAACATTAATAGTAAGTACTTCGTCTTCCTGAAAGGTTTTTAACAAATTACTCGTAAAAGCATTTTTATTTAAAAGTTTAGCTTGTGCTTATAAATCCGTTTCTGCAATTAAGTAGTGTAGTCCTACAAACAGCTTACCCATAAATTTATAACTTTCGTGTGACTGACTGTCATCTAGTTATACACATAAATCTTTTCCCTGACTGACTGATTTAGACCGGCAAAAACTGCTGAACCTAGGAACTCGAACTAATTCTACGCGTACATAATCACGTGCATCCTCTAAGTGCTATCTAATTTATAACAACATCCATTGGTAATCAAACAATAAAACGTTAAAAAGTCTTGTACAAAAAATATCCATTTCAAGAAGGAAGATACAATTTTTTTAGAAGTGCGCTTATATTGATTGGCAGCACTGTTGGCAGACGCTGCTTATATCAATAAACACGTCCAGACTTGTCGACTGATGTCCGTAAGATCTAAGATCTTCCGTGATTGATGGAGCCGTCCGGGCTTGTTTCCAGTGTAAACAATTGACACAATACCTACTCCTAACCTATGAAGAGTCAGCTGTTTGAAGAAGAGCGTTACTCACTCATGTATTTTTAGAACACCGTCACAGACGGGTTCAGTGGTAACTAGGCTTTTAGTTTTACGACGAACGGCTTTTACATTTTATTTGGAGATAAAATGTTATTCAGATTACGTTGTGCTAAATCATGCAGCAAAGAGATTATTGCACGATGCCTATTGAACGGCCCCAGTCGACTCGGCTCGCACTGAAGTTTTCGTATTCGAGTTTCCCGCGAAAAGTGCGGAATACACATTGAGTTTATGCATAAAAAAGCTTATAATTATGCTGTGACTAACATCCCGTCTAACGGGAATTTGTTATAAACAATAAATACTTTACACTATTTCGGACGTTGTACAAGTTAAAACTTTGCTGATTTAGTCTCAAACCATACACACCGGTCTATGGCTTTAAAAGCAATAAAAATAAGTATTAGTATTATTAGACGACTTTCAGCGAGTTAGAGACGGCGTCTTGCAATCTCTTGTAATATCCCGAACTAGTACGTGATATTTTGTGGTTTACTTTCGTTTTCCTTATGAAAAAGTAGGCGACATTTTTCCGCGTTGTTTTTTTTTAGCGTTATATTGACGTCGAGGTAACATTCTGCTTCATATGGATGTGGTTTAATCAAGGAAAAATATCGGGGAGCAAGTGTTTCAAATGTGAAAATGCGACTCTTATTTTATCTCCTTTATTCACACAGCAACAGAACAACAGAGGTTTTGCAGGTATTCGGAGGGTCGAAAAGTAATATAAGCTGACATTCCATTGAGGATAGCGATAATATTCGCGGGCAAATAGTAGCTATAAAATTATTAAAAGTAAGAAGACATATTTTTAAAAGTTATCATCTTATCACCTTTGTAAATAAATCTGTACGATATTTATACCAACATAGTTAAGTAATATTATTACAGTAGGTAACTGTTTCCATTCACTCTGTTAATAAACGCGTTATGATTGTAAACCGCACAGCGATTACGGGCGGCCACACGCCACGCTAATGCGGCGAGAGCCACGTGAAGGCCTTTCCTTATTCGATTCGTTGAGGCACAAGTACGGAAAATCCGGAGTCTAGAATAGCAAGTTGCGATCGAATCGCCGTACTGATTCCCCTAGAAAATATACCCTATATATATAATATATTGTTTTCTCGTAGATGTAATTATTTTGACAGCCTTTATTTTCGAAACAATTAACAGCACACTCATAGTATTTACACAAACAAATACATGAACGGTTAATACGTTTAAATGACTTGGCAGAATATTTATATGATGACATGTCTGCACGCCGTTTGTTGCGGATTATGTTATTTGTTTTCCACATATTAATGTCATTTATTCACGCAACTTTAACGCTAATATTTTAAGTTAATAATCTAATTAAGAAAACCAGCAGGAAACCATATATAAAAGTTATGGCAAAATATTAAAATAATTTACATTCAAATGGTACGCATTCTTTCCAGTGGCTCTCAAACTTTATTAGCGACGGACCCATTTAAAACACTAAATATTTTACGGAGCCTCTGCTCTGATTGCGTATTCTACAGTCACTATTTACCCTGTCCGTTTATATTTAGCTGTTGTGTTTTTTTTAAATATTTTTTTCTGTATACTTCGATAGAAGCCTATCGAGACTGTACACAGGCATTTAACTTGCTAGCGCAAACGGCAATATGGCAACATCATGTTAGTGTTCATATGATTTTCCGCTGGCTGATCATCGTGTTTTCATGATCGCGCGACTACAAACACTTGTACTTTATGGAGCTCCGATCAGGGTCGCATATTCCAATGTCGTAACAACCACCCTTTTAGTTTTACGGCCCAATAAAATTCGTCGAGCGCCTCAGTTAATACTAACTTTATTTACTAATGCCTTAACGCACATTAGGGAAATAGTGCCGACCTCCGCAGCTTCGCTTTAATTGGAAACGCGTTTGAAGGGGTTTTTAAATAATATGTCCCTGTTTTTAATATGTGGTAAACAAACCTGCATATTTTTTGCTATGAATATTTTTGGATGAAATAACGGTACACGCTTTCAGAGCTGGTAGGTAATTTCATTAAAAAACTCTTTAAGAAATGCAAAAATTTACTTGTTTTCAAATGGTAATAGGTCAGTCAAACTGAAGTCGGCTTTTGGCTAGAAGAGTTCCCTCAATTCCTCATGGATCCCCTCATCAGATAAGTGTCGACTTTATGACAATGAGACCACCTCAGGAGTAATTCCCTCAAACAAAATGTAATTTTAGAAATAGGTCCACATTTGACGGAGTAATCGCGTAACCAAAACCCACAAATTAAACATCATACAGTTGAGTTGAGAAACTCCTCCTTTTTTGAGGTCGGTTAAGAAAAGAGGCGATCATGACGACCCAAAACTCGTATGTTTTTGAAAAATAAACTCTACTCGTAACTGAACAAAACCGCTTTGATTTACGTAGGGACAAATATTTCCACGTGTACTGCTCGAACAAACAGCCCATGATTTAAGTGTTCAGTAAAAATAGATGCGTTTTACAGTCGATATTTTAAAATGCTAAAGTGTATTTTATGTGCTTCCGATCTAGTGGTCATAAAACTGACATGATACACGCTCGAAATTTTGTACAAACGAATTGCTTTATACTAGTATAAGTACAAGCTTTTATACTAAAATAGCTTGTACGGTCACCAGCAATAATATATTAACCAAAGGGATCCTATGATTTCAAACCAACGTTTCACAAATGATTCATTTCACAAACATATAATATGACAAACCGCGTTTTTTTACCGAAACTGTAAATAATTCTGGATTTATATCAGGACCATCGTGTAGAGCGCTATAGGTTAGGTTAGGTTAGTTTTATAAAAATCCTGAAATATTTGTAGTTTCAGAAATAAAAGCCGGTTGGCAAATGAGTAGGTTGCGAAACGATGCATTTGTCAAAGATTTGTCGGCGAAAAGGCAGAGAACCTAACCAACATTGGGCTTAAAAATATCTGACAAGTCTTTATTACTGGATGCATAAGAGCGTGTCCGTTATTTTTAAACGCAATGTTGTATAAATATCTTATTGCTGGTGTCTGTACAAGTAATTTAAAACTAAAAGTTTAAAGTATTTTTTTGTTAACTCATGGCAGATTTCACAAATTTAATATGACGTTACTAGAAACTACTCAACTTCTACGATCCGGTAAATTATTACTTAAAAACAACACAATAAAAGACTCGCAATATAAGTATCTAAAGTGTCATCCGAAAATGTGTTTATTTTATACCGACAAGTCGTCGCGCGAGCTGGGTCAATGTGTTTTAATGGGGTTGGTATTTTTACAGAACATTCTTGTCCTTTTATTCGGGTTTCCTTACATTCAAATAGCTCTTCGTTGAAAGCAACTTATTGAAAGGATGATCATCACACATATTAATTTACTTTACTCGTTTTATAAGAATTCGGATTCAGGGAGCATCAATCATGATTTGTTAAAAGCTTGCTGAAGTGGTAGCCAAAGCAACACACGAAACATAAATTAGCGAAATATCGCTCGTGTCATCGTTATTCGCAGCGGGTGGTTGCTTAGTAGTAAAACTTTTTCCCCGACTTTAGAATTCAGAGTATTAAAACTTTGAATAAAATTACAAGTTCCACAATTTAACTTTAGCTCCGAGTAAAAGGCCACGCTATCTTAAGAATCGTTGGAATTTACCTCATTGCTGACTGAAATAAACAGTAAGCAAAACAGAATGCGAGTGATATTTTTACTCCAACAATAAACCTACGCACACGTTTTCATTAGTTCACTAATCACTTGAGCTCGAAATGTGTTAGAAAAGAGATAAGAGTATTAAGTGGTCGGTTATTTTATGCTCCATCTCACACCACGGAAATAGGTCGCGTCATGATGTGCCACTGAACATTTATTTTTATTTCTATTACCGATGATAGAACACTTGCAGACGTTAAGAAAATGTTGATATTTGTATCACGTGTACTGGATTTAGTTAAGTCCCGTACTCCCGTTATAATGCTAGTCACGCGTCTAATTTTTTTGGATTTTCCATGGCACTCTTAATCTTTCACATGCGGTTTTTCTGGCGTACTTGTCACTTTAGCAAGATGGAACGATACGTGTGGCCCAACTGTTTTTGGTTGCCCTCATACTTACATCTTACATTTTAGGTAACACTTAATTTCAAAACCTAATTATTTCAACCGTTTTTTTGGTAAATAGCGATAAAAAAAGGAAAGAGTAGTCGTCAATGAAGGTGACGAGGCGATGGCGTTGAATTATTGCAGTGCCAAGAAAATTTGGAACCACCACGTGCCAACCGTGCAACCGTGCAAAGCACTCATACAAAATAACGATTCCCATTTATCTCTAATTTCAGTATAAACCCCTTTATCGCCACGCCAACCTTTGTAAGCAAATATCAAAAACACTAAGCCGCCATTGACATTTGAATGCCTTCTTTATTTCGTTGGAAAGGAAATGAAAATAAAAACAAAGGGAAACAAAGAAACCCTGCCATTGCCATCGTGAGCTGCTTCTTTTTTAATATCGATTAGGCTCCGCTGTCAAAGTATCAAACTTAAAGGTTTTTTTTTTCAATTGCGATGGATTTGTTCTTTGCTTGAAGGCAATCAAAACATTAAGGGATGTGTTTATGTTTGGTTAACACGATGCGAGTTCATACATGAGTAACGGTTTTTCGACTCTTCCAAACGAGGGCTAGTAATCTCTTTTCACTAGTTCTCTTTTACATGGATAGGTAGTTACCAAAATAATTGTACCTAGTTAAGGACTAAAATTAAGAAATGGTAACTTTTACATTGTGAGTAACGAAAATTAATTAAACATTTATTATTTATTTGGCTAAGGGAATGAGGGCTTCTAGTACTTAGACGATGGGCTTGCAACCTGTCACTAATTCACTAGTAAATATCTTAGCCTGTTTTTGCAAAATGTGGTTACACAATTATCAACAAGTCTTTTTGGAGTTGTTGGTATTTCTGTAGCTCTGCCTACCCCACTCTGGGAATAAAGGCGTGATGGTATGTATTTATTTGGTTAATTTTCGTGACTCACATGTAAACGTTGCCGTTTCTTAATTATTTTGAAAATTACCCACATATCAGTTTTTGGATTAAGATATATACTTTATACCTAAAATGTACTTCAGACAACATAAAAGTTTGGTTTGGATTTTAACACTGTTGTTCAATACAATCGGAAAACTACCTTTACGGTGTTCGGATACTTTTGTAAACTACTACATATCTGTGCGAACTTGCGCAGTTGTAACTGGTCATAAGCCAATGGTATCTAATTACGTTCAGTATTAAACTTAATAGCTTCGCAATTAAGGTGCTGCTGAAAAATGTAAGTCCTTGCTGTACCTACAAGTGCCATTTATTTATCACTTATGTATACATCGCAGTTTTCGGTGCGGGAATGATTGACATTATCCAAAGAGTAGGTATTGACTTAAAAACAGAACTCGTTTCTACCTTATGAATAATTGATTTAAAAAACATACTTGATTAAATCATACATATACATACCTACTAGATATTAATGAATTGTTACAAGGCAAAGAAATAGAACTTCGATCGCAAACTATTCGTGTAATGAACAACAGATTCCTTAAAAAAAAATATAACTGCCGCCGTGGAAAGATCGTTCAGTTCCTTGAAATGTATATTTACAGCAAGACGCCGCAGATTAACTGTTCCGAATATAAATAAACTATAGTTATTTAATTAACGTTATTTTTATTATTATTTTGTAAGGCTTGGTAGTAAAGTTAAAGTACTATATGAATTAAAATATAACTATATCATAGAGTGTATACAATTCGCAGAGAGGTATTCATTAGTTATAATATGATTTTTCTCAGACTAACCTATCTGTTTATCTCTATTCTTTCTCAAATCATTCCCGCACCGAAAATTGCGATGTAAGTATGCTTATAAGATTGACTGTATATTTACTTGTATTGTGAGTTATATTTGTTGAGTCAATATATAACCTGTTACAATTCTTTAAAGTTTTGCAGTTATTATTAATGATACTAAAGTATTAAGACGTCCTGTGATCGTGACGGTGGCATTACGTCGAAACTTCGGGAAAATCTTACCGCCGCGGTAGGAACATGAAGAACCCGTTTTAATAACTTTAGTACAATAAATAAAGTATTATTAAAGTATTTTGTAGAGATAAAAGCTAGATCTAGCATAAAAAATCAGTTTTCAGGGCTTTTATGACGTACGTGTTTACTGCACACTAGCTGTAAACACACTACATCATGCCAAATTACGTGTACATAACTCGAGTAATGAATCTCGTGGGTGACCTGGTATCGTGTATCTTAAAAGTTTTGTTCGTGGCTGCTTCACCCGTAAAAAGAGAATATACTCAAACGTGAACGAAGTTTATTCAAAGTAACCTGATAATCTACTCTGTACTCATTTTATACTACCACAGACGGATGAGTTAAAAGGCCGTACACGAAATTTTGCCGATTTTGCTGATTTTCGTGATTTTACAGACGTGATTTTACTGTTGAAATACTTTACTTCTACAAATTTTAATGCGCAACACGAAAGATAATTTCGATTTTCAACGAATGTATGAAATACTTTTTTGTTTTTATTATTTATTTTTGATTAATCGACCTGAAACCAACGACTGTTTCGTGAGTTTTGCTGTAAGAGGTTTAGAATATCGCATATTCATGAATCGTTTTGACGTCTTAAAGGTATGAAAAAATAGCAATTGATTGCTGTAAAAGTTGTCTAAAAAATGTATGAATTACTTTTTACCCCATTCATTAAATTTTTTTGTGTTAAAAGAATATGAACTTGGTAAAGTTTTATAGAAAATGGACAAAATATAGTTTTAAATTTCGGCTTCTTAAAACATTCGTTCATAAAATTAAAAGAACAGTAATAAACTTCAGTTCAAAATCAATCCATTACCTTAAAAACATATACAAAAACTAAAAATTAAATAGCAATATATAATGTTTTAGTATAACCTAAATCCCGAATTTAAATTCTCGACAAAGGTAAAAAAGTAGCTCATTCATTCGTAACTCATTTATCCGACCATAACTGAAATGATATATCATGATGTGCATTAAAACTTATAGAAAAGCAGTATTTAAACTGTAAAATCACGAAAATAAGCAAAGCTGGCAAAATTTCGTATACGGCCTCTTAAGAGTTACATAAAAACAAATGTACTGATTTTCATTTTGAATAAAACGAATTGCATAATTTCGATCTGTATAGTAAACTCATAATATAACAATTACAAATAAATAAATAAATATCAAGGGATATTGTCACACAAATTGACCTAGTCCCTATTAAACTAAGCTCTTGGCTTGTACTATGGGTACTAGGCAACGATAAACATACTTATATAGAGAAATATATACTTAAATACATAGAAGACATCAAAGACTCAGCAACAAATACACGTGCTTATCACACAAATATTTGCCCTTACCGGGATTTGAACCCAGGAAGGACCCCTTGCTTCGAAGGCAGGGTTACTACCAACTAGGCTAGCGTGTCGACAATGCACGAAGAAATGCGTAATTTCTTAAAACTTAATGGGTTGTGAGTTAAAACGAAGACAATTATAACGTCTTTGACTTCTACTAATTTGGTCACAGATCTAACATAACCTAATCTAGTAAGAAGAAATTGATTTAAAATCCATAACAAAAAGAAAATGATTCTTATGATAAGTGAGTGTTATTTGACCGTATGCCTGATAAAATTATACACCTTTTTTGTATGCTCAACATTTATTATGCTTTTTGAACGTAGTTAAATGACCACAAACATTACCATGGCTACGAGACGGCGAGACGAGATTTATTTCCTTGCTAAATATGCCTGAGATTTCTTGGCGCGTCTATTCTTGCGTTTAAACATTATTCAAATGTAAAATTTTAAAATTAATTATTAACACAAATGTTTGTTTACAGGTAACAATGCCTCGTCTCAGTGGTAAGGACGGGCTCACGGATAAACGCCAACTGGAATGGGAGGCAGCCGTAGAAGCCGTGATCAGGGACATCACCGCCCCCCTACCGAGTCAACAAAAACCCCCTATTGTTCAGATCGTCATATACGAATCGTCTGTTTAGTGTTGCCCAATTAGTTATGTAAGAGCCGAGAATAAAGCTAAAGTGTTCCCGTCTGGCATTTGACGCGTTATGATTATGACAATGACACGGAACGCGGAACGGTTATTGCAGTGCCACGTCGAGATAAATATAGACCAGCGGTTCTCAAAGTCTTTTACCGACGGAACCCTTATGAAACATTTAATATTTTACCGTATCCCAATATACGCAAAATCTTAATTGTTTTAGTTCTTTAATATTTATTAAGAAAAATATATTTCCTTTAATTAACCTTTATAAATATTTTCCTCGAGGTTGGTTGCTAGGTAGAACCCCAGGACTCCGTAACACATTTTGAGAATAGCTGATGTAGACGTATATACCTACCTCGCACCTTCATGTGTCAGTCAAAGTCATGCGTAAAACAAATGAGTTTGGTCGAGATTTGTGTTTCAGTAAAAACATTCTTTCAAAATACCAAGTGACGCCCTATTTTAACCCTTTATAGATCAATTGTAATACCTGGTACCTATTAAAAATGACCGCATACAAGTGATACTTTCTGTATTTTTAATTTAAGAATTTTGTGTGCTTTATATAAAGTCCAATGAGGCTAGATTTCAGTCCTCTTTATAATTTTGTCTTATAAAGGGTAGTCAGTTTTAAACTTTTAACAGTCGACGGATTAATTTCAAATTTTGCGATCTCAACCAATTTAGATGCCAATTTGAGCAATGCATGATGATCTAGACGGAAGGTAGCCTTAGAAGTCCTCAAGTTGAGTTAGGATTCGTGCGACTCTTTTTTTTATAAAGTACGGCGAAGCAAAAAACATGGGTTATTTAATAGCGAGTTTATCGTCAGTATTAGAAGTACAGTGGAAACAAAGTGCGTGTGTTAAAGTATATTTTTTGAAAAAACATTCGTTTATATGGTGATTTGTTTGCTATGGTTTTTAAATAAATAAATAAATAAAAATGCCTCGTTTAAGCTACTATTATTATTTTCAAATTCATAGCCATAGCCATATCATGACGCCCAAAAAACATTTAAAAATATCCATGACATAAGGCAAAGGTTAAATTATTTGATAAAATCTTTGACATTGACGACTACGCTCGGTCTGGCATTTACTCGTAGCGACAACCCCAATGTTCAAGGTTCCTTTTTTGTTTGTTTTATTTAAATGCAATGCTATGCTGTTTATGAAAAAATATGCTTGGAATAACTTTGCTTGCGGTTCTGCCATTTTGAATATAAATATTCAGTGGCGTATGTAAAACCATGAATTATATTGTTGATTAGATTAAAATGACATGACAGCTGATTTGTTAGCAATTTCCGTGTTTTTTTTTATTTGAATAGAACATTTCGAACGGCTATAAAACCGTGACATAAGATTGTAACTTTTGTGCGTGTCAATGTGCTAAATCAGAATACATCGCATCGGGTCCGAGGACATTAATCTTTATTGTTTTGTTTGGCGATTTGAATGGTGATGTTTGTTTGGCAGCTGGTATAAACGGTGTCGTCACATATTCAGTGGTCACATCTGTGATGTTGATGTTATCGAATAGTTTAAGTCGCTTTCAGAGACGGTGTTCTGGTTATAGTGGTGTTCCAGTTACGATGTATAAATGGTGAACGGAAAACCACTTACAGAACCACAGTACTGACTAAGAAAGAAATTGGATAAGAATAATGTTTGCGTGATTTTTACTGGATGTACATATAGTGAGTGAAGACTTAGCAAATAATAGTGATGTTTCTACAATAAATGTTTTCATCGAGCATTTAACTGCTGTTCTTAATTTTCTTGTATTTTATGTGTTTGCCTTGACGCCAGTATTTAATAAGTTTTTTTATTACTAGACTGCCTACCGACTTCAGTCCCACTAGGCTAGAGTGACTACGATTAGATACAGTGGTTTGCCCAGAGAGACCAAAATGCGACGCCGACGAAGCTCGCTGATAATCGCGGTCAACTCGTTGGAAATAAGTCTAATGTAAACAATCGAGAATAAGAATCTTCTTCATCGTGGAATGAATTTTTATACACATTAGTTTAAAATTTCATGAATATTCCTAATAAAAAGTCGACATTGCTTATCTCTGATCTCTCCAGCTCCATCATTAGATTATCGGAGTTGGGAACCCCGAGCAGATTACCTCCAGGATCGTTAAGCCCTGGAGGTTTATTCAGCAAACATGTGAGAGTTAGTATGCAAATTGAGTCCATAAATTTGTTCGGTTAACGATATGCGTATTATAATGTATGATACTGCGCTCTGGAATAGCGTTTGTTAAAAAAAATATACTTTTGTTTACGTATGTATTTCTTTATATAATGTCTTCATATGTACGATTATTTTTTATGACTAATCTACGAAAATTCAATATTTCATGAAAACTTGGACTTAGTGGTGCCATTCGAATATAAGGGCATCTTTTTGTAACTAGACTCTCAATGCGCTGTGTGAATTCTGTTGAAAGTTTTACCTATCAACATTTTGTTGATTTACTGATTGTTACTTGGAATACTTATGTTATGTAAATAAAATGGTTTTACTGGTTTTATATGTAGATTTTTACTGTTAAGCAAGTTCACAAAATTGTATTAAATAGAAGATTATAATGCTAATCGGCGTTACACTTACAGATTTTCAATAAACTTGTCTCGTTTTTTACTGAATCATTTTCCTTTTCATATCCTTGACATTATTTTCCGTTGTCGTGTTTGTGCGGTAAACGTATGTTAAAATTGATTTCCATTATTAACTGTTGCATTGGTTGTAGGTGTAATAAATTGGCAGCTTTCAAAGATTTATTTTAGTACATTCCTCATTTTTCTCGTGTTCAATGAAACGTTACGGTGCTGAAGTAACATTGAAAATAAATTTAAAATTTTGACACAGCATTGTAAAAGCTTTGCAGTATCAATCGTTCTGCCCGACCGCTGAGGGCCCAACCATACCTAGGGCTCTCCATCCATTAGGCTACTCTAGATAGAAGCTGTCTGGTATTTCTCTGCTGTCTACATTGTCTTGAGTATTTTCGATCTCCGTTAAATCATATGTTACAACACTTACAACAAATACAACCAAAGAGAGCCATTCTTCGTATTACTCACTTCTGCATTTCAGTAGGTAATCCAGCAAAATCAATAGTCAGAAACAATACAACAACTCAATCTGAAAATAAATAATGCGTAAAACCAGTTTGTTACTTTCTAGGAACGTATTGTGGTAATGCTTCGTACGGTTCCTTGTATTTAGATTTTATAGAGCAATAAAATATATCTTGATGTTTGTGTAATATCATAATTTATTGTGTAAACGCAAGCAGCCGGCTCTGCGCCTGAGTGGCGGAACTGACGCGTATAAAACATTGTTGAAGAAACAAATGAGCGTGATAATTATTCAGCCAGTCTAATGAGCATTTAATATTCAACTATATCATGTTAACGATGCACTAAGAGCAGCACTTTAGTGTTTCAAAGTGCTGTTTAAAGATGTGATTCAAATAGAAGAAAAAGGATGCGTTATAAAAATAAGATACATACATACACATACATAACAACACGCCTTTATTCCCAGGGTGAGTAGGCAGAGCTACAGAAATACCAAAAACTACAAAAAGAGATGTTGGTAATTCTGCAACCACATTTTGCATAAACAGATTAGGATGTCTACCAGTGTATTAGTGACAGGTTGCAAGCCCATCGCCTAACAGTACTAGAAGGCATGATAGTATGTATGTATGTATGTGTATGTATGTTTTTATGACTAAGTTTATTTTTAATTTTTGTGGTAACTGGTTTAGGCCAATAATTTTTATCTGTTAGGTAGTCCTCGACCTCGTCAAATTATGTAGGTACTGACCTATACCAGAATTGTTAGTTATACAAATATGTGTACTCAACTGTACTACTTTATCTACAAAATATTGTTAATAATGGGTCAAAACATAATCATTTTAACGTACATGCTAATAGCAATTAGTTTTACCAACCTCGACGTTTTGCGGAATTTTTAAACAATCGGTGCCCATATTCTATTTGTTTTAACCCATCCTGCTTTCAAAATGATTTTACTTTTTAACGATTCGGCCGTCTTTACAACTTAATAAGTTAAAAATACCTACCATTTCAGTAAGATAAAAATACGGGGTGTCATCTGTGTGTGTAAGTTTTCTGACATCTGTTAAATATTTACGGAGTAATTGCCTGGCTACACTTTTAAACGATCTAACGATTACAGTCTGTAAATATTTTTAAACAAAACGAAATAGGTATTTCTTGTAGGTAGAACTTTATTGATTTTGACGTGTTATCGTATTGTATTTAACTCGGCCGCCATTAATGTCGCGTAAATAAGAGATATCGTAACGTTGACAATACGATAACATGTCCAAGGCAAGATAGTTTTACCGAGTAGAATCCCCTTCTCTATTTTTCTTACATAATGAGATAATCAAACAGACTGACTAGTAAAAGGGCAAAACTATTGAAGAATAACGAATATCATTTCCACGGGTGCGTATTTTCCATCATAATGATCACTCTTCATATCAATATTAATCATACACCTGTTTATCCAATTCGATTGAAATTCTCCCCTAGCGTCCTAAGTCCGAGGTCGGCCCAATAGGGGCGCCCTTAGGCATGCTAGTGAAAAAACCCTTTACCGCGTGGACTCCCATCAGGAGTCCGCCCTCTCTTCGGCGAAGTAGTCAAAGCCATCAGAGGCTAACTACGTAGGTCAATCAAAAAAAAAAAACACCTGTTTATTTTCAGAATTTAAAAAATATCCAACAGGTAAATAAAGTTAGGTTAGGTTAGGTTTGTTTTATAAATGTCCTAAAATCCCAGAACGGTTTCAGTAAAATTTACTTTAAGAGTTGCGATGATGAAAAAGTAAGAGTAAAAAAAGTATGAAGAGCGATTGTTATGAATATAAATCGGTCGTAAAATTAACAAAAAATAGGAATAAGAATTTTATGTGAGCCAACATGGACCCGATTTCCACACATCGCTTCGGTAATATTATTTATGAGTTAGAGCTTTCGGCAGCTGGATCTCCATCTATGATGAATGGACGCGTGAGTAGTGTGGAAGGTAATCAATGTAATCACGTGTTGCTGTTCTACGCCTTCCGACGTTTACGCCAATCATGTTATTTCTTGCTCGGCGTGACGTTCTGACTGAAAGGAGTAAACATTACGTTCAGTTTTCGACTCGCTGTCTGTATGTTCTTCATTGAGGTAAGCATTTATGTGTTTAAATTCCAGCTACGTAAGTATTTGGTCAGCTACTTGTAAGTGTCCGAGTAATATAAAGTATAAAGTTGTTGGTCAAAACTTTACTGAAATACATTCCAGGCAGTCTGATAAGAACATTTATTTTGGTTAACGTTACAATATGCGCTACAGAGTGATTTAAATGTTTAAAATAAGAAATCAAGATGAGAGAGTATACTGTGTAAACAAGATTCTTTCTTGTTTTATATTTCGGAAAATACGATTTTACGGACTTCGACAAAGCACGAAGCACGAAGTTTTCCACGTAGATTACGTCACGTTTTCGAACCGCCTACTCCTTTACTATTCGAAAACGTGTTCTGTAGGCGTAACCAAGATGCAAACGCTGCTAGAGTCTGGCCATCGAAACGTGATACTGAAAATGACCGCGAAATTTAAAAATGTAGCTATAGTATGTCTGAATGAGCTACAATTAAACAATTGTAATACTTTTGTCATTAACTTATAACTTAATACTTAATGACAAAAGCATCAACATTGTTTAATTGTAGCTCATTCAGACATATTATAGCTACATTTTTAAATTTCGCGGTCATTTTCAGTATCACGTTTCGATGGCCAGACTCTAACGTGTCTATTTTCTTTCGAATCGAAATCATCGAGATGATGTCTAAAACAGATTCACGTTTACACATATTATTTAACATTTTACTGCACCTTTACTACTTACTCGATGACGATATGAAATTCATATTTTAGTACTGAATACGAACACGCTGTGGAATACAAGTTTCCTTGATGTCATTTTTTTAACGTTATTTAGGTACGTAGGTATTTTACATGATAAAAGGTAAAACTTTGTCTTCAGGGTACCCTTTATACTTAACTAGCGACCCGCCAGCGGCGTCGCCCGCTGCAATTTTTTTTTGTTTTCGTTATATTTTTTTTGTTTTAAATAAAAAGTACCTATCCTATGTTACTTCTAGTACCTCCCAAAATATGTGTACAAAGTTTCATGATGATTCGTCAAGTAGTTTTTACGTCAAAGCGTAACAAACATCCGCGCTTTCACATTTATAATAATAGTAAGGATGTACTAAATGCCACAAAATGTCACCTAAAGTCATGTCATGTGTTGTGTCTTATACTAGAAAGTGTATAAAGGTATATTAGGAGTTTAGTGCTAATCAATGTTTGTGTAACTGGGTGATACTCGTACCTGTATTACGTTGCCATGTTTCCAAAAATCTTAAAAGCGCTCACGAACGCACGGACCATCTTTTAAAATTTAATACCTACTTATGTTTTATTTTCAAATCATCTATGAATTTGTCATTGTCAACAGATTCTTGACAGTTAAGAGCACCGTGCGGCACCCAATTTTTTGTGCAGATAACTGACTTGGTACATTATTAGGTAGGTATCCTTCAGTAGATCTATTTCGAGTGACTGTGACTGCTGAGATACACATGCCAGTGAGTCATTTCCTTTTCGATGGTTCAGTCATACCAGCTTCCTATTACAACCGGCAATGACGGGATTCCCGTAAATAATAATGCCGAAAAGAAACATGTTTATTTTAAATATATACACCATAATCTACCACTTTTACGGATGGCTGCTCGCCTAAAAATTACAGCACTTTTACAAATATGAAACACTTTGACCCGAACCCTTTGGGACATTCAAGTTTATTTGATAAAAATGCAATATCTTGATGTTTAAGAGGATTTCTGATGATGAAACCATAAAGTAAAACTGCCAAGTTGCGAAATAATATCTTAGTAGATTAGTATCGTACTACGGCTAATCATTAGTAAGGTATGATAATAAATAACAGAGATTTCCCTTGACTTTGCTTTTATCAAAATAAATGCGTTCTCTTAATACTGAATTAACTATGGAGTTTGTTATTTTTTACGCGCTATGATGACGTGTTGGTTGATCAAACCGGCCTACCCTAACCTCTTCAAGCATTGGGATCGAATTCCGGACGGATTCCCCATAATTAGTGACTCCTACCTATAGAGCTAAATATCTTTAAAAACTGTCGAATAGTGAAAACATTACTGGTTCTCATTACCATTAACGTCTGTGTGTCTGTTGTTTGGATATATTAGAGTTGATTTTTTTTTCATACAACTGTGAAACGTTTATAACCCTTTTTCGCTTTTGGTTGAATCTTGGAAACCCTACATACAGTCTTTAACGATGATACAGCCTAACATCGTATCAAAGCAGAGTGGTCCTAACATAACTGACACAAGTTTTAAATAGTTAGCTCTCAGTGCAGTGCTCTTTTTTTATTATTATTATTATTGTAAATAGATTTTTACATAGTACCTTATTCTAAATGTCGCCAAACTGTGAGACAGTTTATTGGCGACCGATGCGCTCAAAAATCTAATACTACCTACTTGTTAGTGTACATACCTAGACACTAGTGCTTACTCATTAACTTAATTTACATTTCGGGTGCCAGAATGATGAAACTAACACTAAAACACTATCTATTCACTCATTGTAACAACAAACCCTACGAGGACTTGTCATCAGACAGTAATATTTGTTTAATTGTAGTTTTGAAACAACCTATTTTTTTTTTATCAAGTAACAGGGGGTATTTGTCAGGGGGTTTTTTTCTTATTACTTTAGTTAGATAAAATCACAATTATGGATACTAGCTGTTGCTCATGACGAATAGAAGTCGTTTATCGCTTTTCCCTAGGCAACGGTCCAATTTTTCGGGATAAAAGTAAGTTATGATAACGCCAAATTACATTTAAATCGGCTTAGCAGTTCAGCTGTGAAAACAAACAGTTAATTTTGCCTTTTTTATATTAGTATAGCAAGCATGATTATGGAAGTATGGATATCGAGTATACTTGTAACAAGTCAAAGGACACATACAGGTTACATAGGTTAAACGTTGATGTTGTAGACAGCAACATAACAAAATTGAGAGCTATTTTTCATCATAGGTGTATTTAATGCATACAAATAGCTAGTGTTTTGGTATGCAGCTAGAGCATGGAATATATTAAACTAAAAAGGATAAGCGATCAATAAAAAAAAAACACATACCAATTTGAAGCATATAATAACTATTATTCTATAAATAATAAAAAACTTACCCTAACTAGACTAACTATTAAGGGCTAATAAATTCAGTGTCAGTCATATAAGGCCCGCTGTTTAAAAACAGTTTTAATGGTTTTGGAATATACAGGGTGGAAAAAACGAACGCCACATGGACGGCAACTACCTTATATATATTGAAAATAGCAAATTCTACGCAAAGGAGTCTTTATTTTATTGTTGAGATCCCATTTAGGGATAAGTTCGCCTTTGTACATTAATTTTGTATTATAATTGTAATATTTATATTTTTGTGCAATAAAGAGTTTACATACATACATACATACATAAATACTGTTTAAAAATGATTCTACAATACAGTGGTTTTTTACGGTCTTTATTTAGTTGAAAGTGTATGCGATGCAGGTACAAATAATCCCTACATCAATGACCCATTCGATTTGTATCATAAATCATAAAACACGACTTGACTTTTTTGGCATATTTGACCAGTTCAATTCACGGTTGCACAGGCAAATTTTCAAATAAAACACCTTAAGAGAGTTCGCTATTATTTACACGTCTAGGGGCGTCGTTCGTGAACATAATCTAAGAACACAGCTAACTCTCCGAAGTCACGAACTCTGGCGTTTAAATTGCACATAGGTGCATGTGAATAATCCGCTATCGAAGTTCAAACCTACAATATAGATAGCAGAGTTCAATTTATGTAATGACTTGGTAGAGATTGTGAAAATACGCTTACGTGCGCTCGACATTCAATATCTTGGTATGCATTACACATTTATAAGACAAGCAAATTATTCATGTATCTCCAAAGCTAAAAATACCTAATCAGTATTCTACACCCTAAATCTCAGATTCGAGTACCTACTCGTCTTTTATGTTAAAACCCCTGCTGTTACAAAAATCTAAGAACCTCAATCTAATGGATATTACAGTGACTTTTCGGAATAAGAATTGCGAGGATGACGATTTGTCAAAGCGACACAGGCGTTCAGATTTAATGCCACGACCGACGCCACTCCCCGCGCGATTCGGCAGGCTTTCGACCCAATTTGTAAGTGTGTCAATATCCGCTTAGTAATTCATATGCTGGGCAATGCAGTGTCTAGACGGCCTTAAATAATTATATTCGTTTTGTGGATTACTTTTCGTAGTATATAAAATAAAACTAACTTTTCAAGCTTCAACGCTCCGCTGTCTCACATCAATTCAATGTCAATTTTACAAGTTGACCGACTATTTAAAGTTCAGTTAAAGTTAATTGTTAAATCGCCTGAATATTTATTTTAAAGTACACGACATAAATTTTGATGCCATTTTCATTTGAAAAATAGGTATTAGATGTTCAATTTTTTTAGAATATAGTGAAACAGAATCACTGTGAAGTAATAGAATGTAGTGCCAAAATTATTCGTGGGCAATGCCATTGAAGAGTGAACTTTCCAAAAAATACGTACTGTTTTTGAAAGTGTAGGGTGAACATTTCCAAAAATTACAGAAACACTTTTATATCGACGTTCAAATCATAAAAACAAAAAACCGCCTTGAAAAACTCAAAAGTAACTTCATTTTCGAGCCCAAGATACAGGCCCAGCCTAGTTTGGGGTCCGCCATATTGCTTGTCCGCAGTGTGCGTGGTTGCGTCGCAGAGAGTAAGAAGCTTGTATGTTCGTGCGTGGCTGGTCCATGCGCTGCATTGGGTTCAATACGGCAACGCGTACTAGCGGTGCGGGGCGGCACATCGGAGCAGGCCACACACTCATGCAAGCAGGCAGCACTGACGTCATTTTGTGCCGCTCTAGGAGTAGGTATCTACTACTTTTTGCTATGAAGCGAACTTTTCCCCACTTGCGTGGTTTGTTTGACAGTGGCGCGGCCCTCAGTTAATTTCCAGTTGAACCCCACGCTATGCTGATATGGAATCGAACCGGACCAAACCCAGATATTTTAATCAAAATTGAACTTTATCGCAATGCAGTTTTTTGGTTGCGGTCCGATAACGTTTTACTTTCACGGCACTGCAGGCGTCAGGTTCCCCCTTGCATAGGACGTTTCTTCCATATAAATTTTACGGTTTTTATCAGTTGGGAAAAAGGTGCAGTAAAATGTGGTGTAACACTAGGCCAAAGTATTACTATTATACATGGTTCTAAATAATTCGAGTATGTCGTTTGGGGTAGCATGCGTTGTGTTTACAGATTTAGGTAGAGCTCTATTAAAATTTGTTACATGTTTACAATAAGTAGGTATATTTTCCGCCGACATATGATAAATCCGAAGTTATAAATGTTATAATATAATACTTATAATTTAAAAAACAGTACATTTAAAAAACTGTTCTATGTTCGAAAACTACCTACTACTTGATTGATAGGGTTCTTCATGGCCTGTGTCACCTGTGTTGCCATACAGAAGCTCTTATTTACTCTACTAAAAATAATATATCGAATTCCGATAAACCTGTATAACTTATATTATATGTATCATTTACATAGTTTCATTTTAATCCACCGGTACTAAACCAACCCACGTGGTTTTAATTTTTTGGAAGAATGTGAAGTTCATAGGAAAACTCGGAATGCTCACATGACCAGCTTGGTGGTGTGCGTGAAAGCATTTCCTCAGTGTGAAAAAATAAGTAGAAAGGCTTTTAGTAAAGGTAAATAAATATTGCATTCTGTATAAAAATAAGGTAGTTAAGTGCATTTCAAAACAAGAGATCAACGCAGTCAATGTAAACCATAAGCATGATTTACCGCGCGTCGACGCACGTGCTACGTTATCGGTGGAGTTGGCGCACAATCAGTGCCGACGGCATACTGGCCTGTTTAATTTTATTGGATACAAGTGTTAGTTGCTGGCAGTGAACATGTTTAAAACAGCCATTTTTGCTAACTTTAACGCCTTCAAATTCGTTCTTCCTCTATGAGTAGACGTTAGTACTATCTATAGATAACATGCTCGGTTGTAAGAGTCATTTGGGAGTTATGTATTTATGTTTGTTTGACGATAACTTGAGTACTTTAATACTTGAGGCAAGGCTTTAGATCCTGTTTATAGGCAATATAAAGAGTACTTGAGGCATGTGGATGCATGCAACGGAGTAAGAAGAGGATATCTCGTGGTCACCGTTTGGAATGAACTTCTTGTATAAGCTCCATAGTGTAGCAAATTTATTTTTTTACACCATGGAGTATTATTACGCTGCTGTTATAATATAGCTGTTTATCTAAGAATGACTGTGTTCATACGATGCATATTTACTTGAACATATGTCACTTTGACATGTTAAATATTTTAATAACATCATTTATTCAGAGAGAAAGAAGAAGAATTTATCATTTGAGATGTATAAGATTGAAATATAAGGAATAAAGTTTGTAATCAAGTCGATTTAGTTATTAAATTCATACTACATTTATTTACATAATGGCTTTTGAAAAAGAGGGTCATCACGGCTTCACTCACGATCAGCAACTTAATCATAAACGACAGTTGGATACTTTAAGAGATGAGTTTATTATGAATTATACAAATACGACCCCATGTGGTAAGACTATCGGAGAATTCGACATATTAAAAACGTTGGGATCTGGAGCTTACGGAGTCGTACTCTTGGTTCGGGACAAAAACACATTTCTCTATCATGCCATGAAAGCTATCGAAAAGGAAATAGTAGTCCAGAAAAAGAATGTTAAACAGACATTCCAAGAAAAGAATATTTTGCAAAGTGTTAATTCTCTGTTTGTTCTGAACTTGGATTTTTGTTGCAAAGACAATGTGTATGTCTATCTACTTGTACCATTCGCACAAGGGGGTGAATTATTCACTTTAGTGAAAAAATTAGGGGTTCTATCAGAACCTCTTGCTCAATTTTATGCTGCGCAGGTTGTGTTGGCGATAGAGTACCTACATCACTGTAGCGTGATACACAGAGATATAAAACCAGAAAATGTTTTGATCTACGAGACTGGATATATCAAGTTGGGAGATTTAGGGTTTAGCAAGCTCTTGAAGAACAGAACTTGGACATTGTGCGGAACGCCAGAATATTTGGCTCCAGAAATCATAATTTCCAAAGGGTATAGCTTTGCAGCTGATTGGTGGTCTATGGGGGTGTTATTGTTTGAAATGAATGCTGGATACCCACCGTTCTATCATTCTGACCCGATGAAACTCTACGAGAAAGTTTTGGGTGGAATATTTAAATCGCCATCATCGATGTCTCCTCAGTGTAAATCGTTGGTGAAAAATTTACTACAAGTCGATCCAACAAAACGATATGGCGCTCTTAAAGCTGGGGTTTTTGATATAAAAAGTCATGTTTGGTTTAATAGTCTGGATTGGAATATGTTATTAGATCAAAGGATGCAACCACCTTTTGTTCCCGTTTGCAAAAACGTAGCACAATCCGATAGTAACGATGACGTAAAGCTTCTAACATCAAGGTTTAATCTATTTGAAAAGGAATTCGAAGACTTTTGAACAAATAATTATTTTTATAATAATGACATTACGGACGATGTTATGATTATATGATGCGATGATATTTCCGCTTTTATTTTTGAAATATACATTGTTGATAAAAATGTCTACGATCCTCTCCTGTCTGCCTGTTTTTACCTAAAAGAGCCACTGAAACTTAAAGCCACTCGGAATATTGACGTTTTTGGTCAGAAGAAAAATTATTTGTTCAGCAACTATAGTAAATCACTATGTTACTTGTGGTCAGCTAAAATATCAAAATTGAACCAGCAATTAACGTCATATTGAGCTGCTCTAAAATCGATTGGTAAGTCAAACCCTTCGTGTGCCGTGGTGTTTCCGTATTGTCAACGTTTTGAGAACTCTTATGTCATTTACAATAAATGGCGACCGAGTCTTAAACGTTTCTAAAACACGTCAAACGCGATAATCATTATAAATATTATAACCAATAGAGGCCCATGGTCGTATGCCGTGGCTCGGGTCCGTCACTAAGGGGCTTATTCGTTTTACTAGAAATTGTATTTTACTACTTTAAATATACGGTTCTAATTTTTCTGTAAAAAATAAAAATAAAAACAATCTTGCATTGATAGCGTTCAGTTGCTTGAAACGTCAAATCACTTTCGAGCTAGGAGCAATTAAACTCGGTCACGTGACACCGATGACGTCATAGCCCGGCAGACGACGGGATTAATATTGAGAGGCTTTTGGCATTATATTTGCGGCATTTCGCGAGACACATTTAATAAAATACCGACTTATGAGCTCCTAGCTCCGAGCTTTGCAAAATACACCCTAGGGGAAGGACAGACGAAACCACATGGAAACGGGGTGCCCTGATTCAGGCAACAGGTAGACACTTGAAATATTCACAGAATATTTAGTTATATATTCACTTCAAAAATAAATAATTAAACAAATAAAATAAATTAAGGGGGGCTCCCATACAGCTAACAAGAATTTGTTGCCGTTTTTTTCTCGATCATATTACTTACAGACACCGTGGTTACAGACAGACACCGGGACAGGTAAAACTAAAAAACTGGGCAAGAACATGTCAGACCATGGTCATTGTTGAAGATACACTTTGTTTTTTCTTTTAAAACTTTTTGGTCCATAATCTGTTTTCAAACTTTAAATCTAAAGTTGAACACTTTAAGCATTTTTAATAGGTTCCGTGTATGTTTGGGTCCGTTACTTTAAACTAGGCCTCCTCTCTGACATGCTTGCATATTATTATTGAACCCTTTTGTAAAAGATAAACAATCAGTTGGATTTATAATGTAATGACACATTATTAAGGGGCTTTTACTACATTTAATTAACGGTCAAGACTACAAATGTAACCAACGTAGACATCGTAATTATCCTAATTGCTTAATTACTTTAGCTAAGTCACGTGGGACAGTTCCCCAGAATACTTTACTCTTACCACGCTAATTCTCCAAACAACTCCGAGTATAGTATTGGATTAAAGAAGCAAAAATATTTTCGGTTTTTGAGCCGCTCCATCACGATCTGGCTCGATTCTTCATTCATGGTTAGTTTGCAAATTCTGCCCTTCTAATACAAAGAGCGGTAACTCAAACAAAAATCCTGTAGCTAATGCAACCTTATTACTAACCGAATAGGATTGAATTTGCTTTGGCTATTGAATTTGAGATACAGCCTTTTGGCTTGTGCGGGCAGAATCTGGGCCTCTATTCTACTGCGTTAAAACGATATTGCGTTTGACGTGTTTTAGTATCGTTTTTAATTCGTCTGTCATTACTCAGAGTCAGAGACAATACGGAAACACGTCAAAGGCGACATCGTTTTTACCGAGTTAAATCTCAGCCTTGGGGGGTTATTATGATAAAGCTATGCAGTTAATTTTACGGTAAGCGTAAAGGACAGATCTATATAACTGCCACGGCTCTGTTCTTACCTTGGTCTTATGGGCATGTAACTTGTATTTATATTCGATTAGCTTTGCGTAATATTAAACTTTTCCATCTTAGTGACGTTCCTCTATAGAAAGTTACAAATTTTTGCAGGCTTATACGGATTTACCAATATTTAGTACTTTGAGAACTTCCTCAGGCTAGATTTAAGTTAAGCTAACACATTGAGATAGTAGACTATTCCATAAACAAAGAGAATGTACCGAGAAGGATTTAGAATAAATAATATAGGTAACTACATAGTATTTCATTCATATAATTTTTAGGGTTCCGTAGTCAAACTAGGAACCCTTATAGGTTCGCCATGTCCGTGCGTCCGTCTGTCCGTCCGTCCGCAGCCAAGCGCAGAGACTCTTAGTACTAGAGAGCTGGAATTTTGCATGAATATGCATATTAGTCACGCCAACAAAGTGAGAAAAAAATCTTAAATCGAATTTTAAAGAAAAACTATCACGACTGAGTATACATCATTGGTTATTGAGATATAGGCGATTAAAGTGTTTATACCTATTAAAATCATCTAAGACGGCACCAATTGACTTTAAATAGAAAATTAGTTATTGCTTGTATTTTTATGTTTGTAGTACTTAACGGCTTCGGAACCTTACACTGAGCATGGTCCGACATGCTCTTGCCCGGTTTTTGTATTTGCTGATTAACCTCACTGGTAGGTAAGGTAAAAGCACCAATGTTCGACACTTTTAGCTGACATGCACGAGTAATCGACAGAAGCTTTTAATTCAAAGATCATAGGGATATGAATTGATTGTTGCAAATCAAATGAATAACTCTTATCTTCTTTGAATAAGAGTCAGGGTCGAACATTGGTCCTATGTCGAGTACTGGTGCCGTTACCTTAAAAGAGTTTACAAGTAAGGAATAAAACTTCACTTAATATAAATAAGACCATCGATTATTTCACGCTCAGGGGGGTTACCATGAAATGGCTAAGCAATTCAGTTTACGGTGAGAGATACAGACAGAGCGATATTACTGCTATAGCTCTGTCCTTTACGCGCATCCTAAACTAGCCATGTCATGATAGCCCCCGAGGGCTTATGTATGATCCGGGATTTGATCAAGATAAACGGTCATCTCGCGCTTCCTGTCATACATCATCTGATAACGTGCGAGTTATAGAGGTAATGCCAGGCTATCACAGAAAACGATAATCTTATTAATATCCTAATAAAATATATTTTTAAACGTACAATCGGCAATATTGAACCCTCACCCAACATTGAACCGTATTACATAACGTAAATAGATTAAATCGTTAGATTTGTCAAACAAAATGTCACTGTGGCACAGTTCTATTTTGATCAATTGTAGCTACCTCTAGGTTAAGAAATTTTAATGAAGAATAGAGTTACATTTCTCTGAATACTTTTCATAATTAGGGTTAACCTGTCATCGTTAGATTTCTATGCAAAAAATAGGTATACTAAAATAAATTAATAAAAATAAATAAATATCGGGGGACAATCTCACACAAATTGACCTATTTCTAAACTAGGCTCTAGGCGTGTATTATGGGTATGAGGCAACGATAAACATACTTATATAGATAAATATATACTTAAATACATAGAAAACACCCAAAACTCAGAAACTCTTCACACAAATATTTGCCCTGATCTGGGCCTCTATTCTACTACGTTATAACGAAATCGCGTTTGACGTGTTTTAGAATCGTTTATGTCACAGTCGCCATTATGGTAAATGACATATGAGTTATTAAAACGTGGACAATACGGAAACACGTCAAATACGATATCGTTATTCCCATGTAGAATCTCAGCCCTGGATTCGAACCCGGAAACGCTAGATTCGTAGGCAGGGTCACCACCACCTAGACTAACTTATGTAGTTATGTCTTAATTATTAAGTTTTTAAATTAAATAAAATTAGAAAACGTCAAAATTGTTTTTATTTATCTACGTATTTATTCACCTGTTTGATTACTTTCATTCAACCGTTTAACGAACTATCAAACATCCAAACATACCAAAAACCTTATAGTAGTAGAAGAAAAAATATCTCTAAACCTTCCTAGAAATTTCCTAGATAAATAAACTAGCTGTTTTCCGCGACTTCTTCCACGTAGAAGTCGTTTATGACTGCTTGCGGTGGATTAGGGTTTCTAGCTATCACCAAACCAAATTTCAGATGATAGCGTAACAAACGAATGTTGAAGGTAATTATAGATTTATAATATAAAGTATGGATAAATAAAATTTTCTTGTACAGTGGTACATTTGTTATGCAGTGATTAGTAGAATCTTTGCTCGTAGTCACCCCTAAACTTGGTAAAACTTGAAGTCCACATATCACATACCTAACTAGATGGTAGCCCTCAAGCTAAGCAGAAAAGCTGATACAACATCGAGTTTCATACTCAATCATAAAAAACATTTTCCCCTGGGATCATCATATCCGGTTGAGAATAAAGCATTTTATCTTATTGGTACAGTCAAGGTCATAAATATGTATACACTTTAGTACCTTGTCACTTCAATCGCTGTGACAATTTCATATGGCAGTTGAAACATGACGTTAAATAGACAAGGTACTAAAGTGTATACATATTTATAACCTTGACTGTACATCATCTCCCTTACGGTTATTGCAAATGACAGTTCTTTTGATATCTTAAAATTGTATATTCCGGGATCCCTTTGTTATTTTATGCTCATAAATATCGATAGTCATACAGAATTTATAAAAATTGAAAGGTATATCGCTAAATAATTCTTATATTAATTATCTATACAGTTAAACATTATAATATTTTAAAGTTATAAATTTAACTTCTATAACATTCAAAGGCATATTGATAAATTTTCAGAAATAATAATAATAATAATATTCAAGTCATAATTGTTTCTATTCGTACCATTCCGTTGCCTTAAGTTCCCAAGAACTGATCTACCCTTACCAAGAGTTGCCATTACCGTACTTGCTAGCGAGTCTAATTCTCTGTCCCCGTGACGTCTATTCTCTGTCTCTGTTCTCTATAATAGTACTGTGAGGGACAGAGCATTCGATTCACTAGCGAGTATGGTAAAAAATTGCAACTCATGGTAAGGGTACAAAGGCTCAATGCAAAACCGACTCTGTTAGGTTAGGTTCAGAAGGCTTAGGCGTGAGCGCAGCTCCGGTATTTGTCGTCTTTATCGATAAGTTCCTTAAAACATCGTTGAGCAATGCTTAAACATAGTAAGAAGAATAGCTGTTCAAAAATTAAAAAAGTATATTAAATATGAGTAGGAGGATCTCACACAAATAGACTTAATCCCAAACTAAGCTCTAGGCTTGTAGTTACTATGGGAACTAGACAACGATAAACTTAGTTATACAGAGAAATACATACTTAAATATATAGAAAACATCCAAGACACAGCAACAAATACTCGCGCTAAACTCGTATCGAAAGGAAATCACTACCATTGGTTATATCGTTGTTCGTGCTAAGAAAAGGTCCAGTAATTAACAATAATTACTTAATTGCTATACAGCCTCGTGGGACCGAACAATAAAATACTCGTAACTTTCTACCGAGGTATCATTCAAATGGGATCGTTCAATATGAAAACTCATCAGTCAGCATTGTTCGAAGCGAGTTTACAAAAAGCTAATCAAATATTAAAAGTAGTAGGCTTGCCAACTGATGATGAAGAAACAAATCAGAGCGTAATGGAGCGACTCAAAAACCGAAAATACTTTTGCTTCTTTAATATTTGGCTTAGTTTTGGAGTGTTGGGAGAATTAGCTTGGTTTATTCAAAAAGGTATCGTAGAGAATGCCTTCATTGAAGCCACATATACTCTACCTTGCGCTGCGCTTTGCATCCTCGGTAGCAGCAAGGTTTACTACCGGCTTATATATGGACATGTTATCAATGAGCTGATCTATAGATTACGTAAACTCGAAGCGGCGAAAAACGTATCTGACATACAAACTGATCCAGTAGCATACAAAGCGATACTCAAAATAGTGAGAAATCTAGATTTGGCAATCAAAGCGCTGACTTTGTTTAATACTTGTGGCATCATTGCGTTTGGAGCTAGTCCGCTAATTATAATGGGATTCAGTTACCATGCGACGGGAGAAGTGACGTTGAGATTTCCGTTTCTTATATTGTATCCGTTCGACTCGACTGATCTGAGAGTTTACCCGTTCGTGTATGTTCATCAAATGATCGGAGGTGAGTAGCTGATACAGCATGTTATCTTATTGGTCTCTGGTATTTAAATTACTCGTCTCTGAGAACAATACGTAAAACTGTGACAATGAGCAAAGGGCGTTGATTTCGCAAAGATCTTAATGATCTTTCTAAGCAAGAGTAGGGCGAAAGCCAGGGTCAGGCTTTCTCTCTGTTCTATATACTATTATAATACATTTGTAAATGTAGACGTTACCTTTATATAAATCACGGCACAGGTGTCGAGATTATATTTTCATGCACATTTTAAATTCTACTTGGTAGGTATTTACATACGAACGTTTCTGCTTTCAGCCATATTTGCTGTCTTCACAATTTTTGGACCGGATTGTTTATACTACGTTTTTTGTACATTCACTCAAGTACATTTCTGTTTACTTCAGTATGACATGGAGAAAATTATAAACCCAAGTTTGAATTTACGAATTGGAGACGCTGGAACCACATATCGAAAGAAATTTACAGCCTGTGTTGCTCTTCATTGGGAACTGATAAGGTCTGCTATTAGCTTTCCTTATCTTTGGCTTCCATTTGTATATTAATAAATTTAATAATCTCATTATATTTTTTATAACTTTTGTGAGAAGCAGTCTCAAAGTGTACATGATACGTAACGGCCTAAGTTGATTCGTTAAAATCATTTACTTATTCTCCCGAGCGTGCAAAGTTATTGCTCTAAACATTGAATTGCTATAGAATTGAGCGTTATTTTTTATTTACTTTCGGGTAATAACTACGTACAAAAGAGGCGCAAACATTTTTGTCCATTATTGTAAAAAATAATACGAATAAAAATGCTTATATCTTTTCTTTGTTTGTGCTCATTTGAGAATAGATATGAGATAATTTTAATTTGTTACAGATTAACAAATTTAATTGAGGTCGTCTATAGCAAGTCTGCTTTATTTAACTTCATGACAAGTTCTCTACTGCTCTGCCTCGCTGGATTTAATATCATAGTAGGGTCATTTTTAGCATATTTTTAAGCACAAAGTACAACAAACCGTATTCCTAGCAGCTCTTTGACTTTAACACAAAAATAATCCCATGCCATAAAGCTCAAGCTTATTGTCCAAGCTTTTTTTAACATAAAATTTGCATAGTGATTAGGTTTTGTGTATATACAAGTAAAGTAACTTTTTGTTGCAGGCTTATACGGATTTAGCAATGCTGGGTAATTTTCTCAGCTTCCTCGTTATGTGTTTGCTGCAAATATATTTAATATGCTACTATGGTGACAATGTATCTCGGTCTGTGAGTATGGCAACTTTCAGTGTCCTGTCCATGAGCGGTAAAATGGGCAACTTTTGGGGTCATGTTTATCCTTTTATTAGTTATTTTATTTATTTAATATTTCTTTAGTGAACATGAAAGTGCAGGCCAAAATAATTTGATGTTTCGTATTTTCCATTCGGTGACCTTTACTTTCCCAAGATACCATACAGTTTTCTTTACAAATACTTTTATTTCCTAAGGCTATGTTATTCTGGAGCTATTTTATACTAATATACTTAAATTGCTCTTCCTGGGTCAGGTTAGAAAGGAACAAGAACTAAAAGCATATAAGACAAGTCTTTGATCGAAAAATCACGTTGAGAATTACCAAAAAGTACAGGAATAAATACAATCTTTTCGGCATTATGACTCCTCGGAAATATGTAGTATCGGTACTTATTTCATTAGCTTTTTTATTTTTAGAGTATGGCTATAAGTAATGCAGTGTATAATAGTCAGTGGTACAACGCGGATACAAAAACGGCGAAAAATTTGCTTTTGATGCTAACCAGGTATGAAATTACACGCGTTATAAAAAACATTCAGACTTAAGTGTACCAACTTTTTAGTATTATTTATGTACTGAAATTATTTTCAAAGTAATCCATTATTTTTGCACAATTTTATTGCACGGGATGAAAGTGAAGTTTTCACTTTGACCAAATTACTGTGACAGTCACTCTCTCAAGTCAAACTTTTATAAATATTATTTACATAAACAATAGTTTTGTGTAACCTTGTTACACTGTTTTAATTAACAAATACTTTTACGGTTCCAGGGCCCAGAAACCATGCAAGTTGACTGCCTTTACCTTTATCGATATAAATCTAACCGCGTTTACAAGGGTAATTGTTGTTATTGTTTTAGTGGTTTTTCATGACATGGGAAAGCCTAACGAGCTCACAGGCCACCTAATGGTAATTGGGATCTGTGTCCCGTATTCTGAAGGATACCTACAATCTTAAGGCTGCAATCCTACTACCGCAAAAGCGTTGCCAAACACAACAATGCGAATACTGCTGCTTGAATACATTGTTGGCTGTTGTTGTATTTGGATTGAGTTGTTATAGTCGTTGTTGTTATTGTGGTTTTTATTCTTGTCTTCACTCTTAATAATCGAATTATTTAGTGAGCTAATTTATAATCACCCTGTATTCTTTTTCAGACATTGAGCAACTCTTGGTCTTACTTCGCTCTACTGCAGTCTGTTTACAAGAAAGACGCTGAAAAAAATTAAGAACTTTGTAGTGTTAGTATCTTTGTAATTAGATTGCGTGCAATTAAATCCGCTTTTCTTTGGGTTTATAACTCAGCAATAAATTATTACAACTATAGTTTAACGATGGCACAATAAAGTTACGTTTTATTAGTAAAATATTTCGCTTAGCCACAGAATCGGACGGAATCAAACCCGAAATATTTATAACTTTTGTATGTTTTTAATCTATTTATTTAAATGTTGATTATTTAAAAAAATACACGTATAAAGAAAGAAAGAAAAAACGTTTATTTACTTACATCAAACATCTAAAATATAAAACAGTAAACTAAACCAGTGCCAGACAAAGCAAAATAAATATAAATAAATAAATATCACGGGACTATGTCCTAGTCTCAAACTAAGCTGTAGGCTTGTACTATAGGTATTAGACAACGATAAACATACTTAGATAGTTAAATTAATACTTAAATACATAGAAAACATCCAAGACTCAAGAACAAATACTCATGCTCATCACACAAATATCTGCCCTTACCGGGATTTGAACCCGGGACCGCCGGCTTCGGAGGCAGGGTCACTCTCAACTAGGCCAACGTGTCGTCGAATGGACAGCATGTTACTGGTTTTAGGCCAGAGCTGGTCTTCGCTGGTTTTACAATTTAGATGACAAAGACTTATAAAATTTTACCAGCTTATAAATTTCGTTAACCCTACTTGCAGTAGTTAATCAATATTCATTTGCCAACTAATGTAGGTACTTTTTGTATTGCGTTAATAAGGCAAACGAGCGTATAGACCATGTGATGTGATGATAAGTGAGATCTGTGGACTGTGACCCAACTTTGTGGGATTCTGAGACTACAATCTCAACTCTGAAGACTAAATGGACAGCCTCTATGCTAGTTTCTTCACCGGTTGTCTTATCCCAACACCGGCTACTTGGCACAAGTACTCGCCACATAGACTTTAGCACAAGAATATACCTGAAGGAACAGTTATATATCAATTAACTATGCAATCAAAATTAACCTGAATAATGACTCAATTATGCGCTAGCAAAATTTTATAACCAAAACGTTTGGTATAACGAGACGATCGCGGCGCAAACATTCCTGTCGCATACCAGTGACATCTCCGAGACTCGGCAGTGATAAAATAAACCAAGTGACTATAGATAGCCATTTAAATTAATTAGCTATTTTACGACTGGATTGCCAGTCGTAAAAGATTGATTTATACCGCGTTCCCGACAGATGTCTGGGTCAATATACAACATTGTCTCAACGATATTCTATACGGTCTATTTGTATAATGACTTGTTTCATAAGTGTCTTGGTAGTTTTAAAACCCCTTTATTTATTACCAAGGACATATTGAAATATACTCGTAATTGTTATTTGGAATTTGATTACACCACTTCATCCATGTAGAATGTAGAAAGAGTGGTGTCTTATCTCCGTGTGTAGATGATTGTGACGTGTGTAGATGACCTTACATAACATAATTATGATTTTGATGCTTGTTAGGAATATTAAAAACCTCGTTATATTTCAGAAAATGTATAAACATGTGTTTCCAATATGAAGTTCAACGGTATACTAAACAAAATAAAAACATTGTTTGAGTCTAAATATCCTTTAAGTCAGTCTAAGCATGACCTCTGTTTATTTATTTATTTATAATGATTAATAAATTGCATGTACCTAAAATTGTAGTTATACAATTCTCACTATTTCCGCAGTGGAAAAAAGGGTCATAAAAAAACGAAATTCCGGTGCACAAGTCACACGAGTCAAAAGCAGTAAGCGCTGCTTTTTATCGGTTGATTTGATTTCATATCGCTTTACTCTCTTTGTATTTCCTACATAAAATAACACATTCTTAAAGTTTCTTCTTCATCAAAATAATAACATAAATATGCTTATGGTAGGGAACATGAACTTCGTAATTGTAGTATAAAGGAGTTATTACTTATAAGGTGGGTAATTATGAAGTTTGAACTGAGTAAACGGTAAAAACATATACTTGTAAGTACCTCTGTGTGTATAAAGGGGATGGTGTAGAAAAAACCTTTGCACGATTTAGGGTTCCTTCAAAAGTTTTCGTTATTATAATCATTATAGACACGTATACCCCTGTATAGTGTTGAACAATTGCCTCGCCTAATAAATATCCCTCATTAATTTCGACATGGAGTCCTATAGTTACTCTTGCGCAGGCCATTGCGACAATCTCATCGGACATATACAGCGACATCATAAGAATTTCTATTTTGACTACGGAACCCTAAAAGGTATCAAATCTCAATCTGTGTGTGTAAACAGTAAGTGGTAGGAGTGCCACTTAATTACGGGTGTGTCTAAATTGGTGTAATCAAAACACGTGACACACATACTCAAAGTTTTCAGCGTTTTGTGTTTTAAAGGTTACAAATACAGCAATCGATTGTAAGGATATTATGGTATTACATTTAACATTTTCCCTTTTAACGCTTTCAGGTTATACGGCGGCATTCAGAGTCAGTTAATGACAATTTAAGTCGTACCTTAGGGCTGATTGTTTGACACTTGTTAACTGAACAAATGGTTAAAATTCGAAAATCTGAATATTAAAAATAAGAATACTTGGTTACGATGCTTAACAATGACGTAGTATGTAACTAATCAAACATCGGACCCTAAGACCCTAAGGACGATTAATGCGTTAACAGTTGTGAAAATGTATGAAATAAGTAAGAATCGATTAACATTGATTAAATTTAACATCGTATGGTAAAATTGGTACTAAGGGCTAGATGTTTGATAGTATCGTATAATTGTTTGAAAATCGTAAAGTATTGGTATACTTTACGAATTTTAATAATTAGTTGATTTAACAACTACAGGATCAAAGAACGGGCCCTTAGTGACGATTTTTTTAACTCAAGCAATAAAATAATAAAGAATAAGTAAGCAATAAATAGGGAATAAGGGCTTATAGTACTGTTACGGCCGAACCCTATATTCAAACCGCGGACAGATAGCCTTACTTCGGATTAAAATTTGACACATTTTATATGGGCAAATGTCAAATTTCAACTTGAGGTAAGCCTTATCTATCCGCGGTTTGAATATAGGGTTCGGCCGTTAGGCGATGGGCTGGCAACCTGTCACTAATATACTAGTAAACTTCTTGGCCTGATTGTGCAAAATGTGAGAATTATAAAGAAGTCTTTCTAGATGTGTTAGTATTTCTATAACTCTGCCTACCCCACTCTGGGAATGAAGGCGTGATGTTATGTATGTATGTATGTAAGTTTGAACGTGTAGCTGACTTAGTGTAATTGCGACTATACGTTTGCTCAAACGCCATGTGAACAGTATAACGCATTATCCCCTGCCGCCCCTCAGCTGAAAAGATTTGGGCCTCTATTTTACGAGGCTAAAACGATATTGCCAATGGCGTGTCTCGTAGTGTGTTGTTGATATTTCTGTAGCCCTGCCTACCCCACTCTGGGAATGAAGGCGTGATGTTATGTATGTATGTTTGAAAAATTCTCTCTAAAATGGCTCTGAGTACGGCGGATAGAATACTCGTATTTGTTTCCGTACCTGTCTAGCGTAATAAAATGTAAGCTTTTAACCGCTCATACAGACACAATAGGGACAGTCAGCGTCAAAAAAATCATTCGATGTGCGACAGATATGTCTACATACTTACGACTTTTATGGCAAGAGTATGTGAGGCAGGTATTATTGACCGCATCGGATGCTTAGATACGGCTACAAAAATCGGCTTTGTATTCGGATTGGGCGTGAAGTAAAAAGTCCTAAAAACGAGAACGAAATGAAAAATTCAATTTCAAAATAAGTGACAAGAATATTTGGTTTCTGTGTAAAGCTTCAAGGAATTTTATAAATAATATAATACACGGAACAAAGCAATAATCTAACCCCTCTCAGCAGATGTGTAAAACGGGTGACCCGAGGTCAACTCTCAGGGTGTTATTCAATAACACAGTAATATATCAGGAGAGATTGTCGACAAGTTTTAAGGATTAGTTAAAGCCCGAGACTTGCGGTCAACACGATGACGTAACAAACCGTATCTTAATCAAAAAATCTCAAATTAAAATCAAAATGTTTATTCAGTAAATAGGCCACGATAGCGCCTGTAACGTGACGTGTAAAAACGTCGGTAATATGAAGTGAATTTATTAGCGCTTCGGAAAAGCCCATCATTGCGGAGAAGAAGCGCCAAGAAACTCCAGACTCCAAACTTAAGAGTAAGTTACATTAAAAGTACTTAATAAAGTTATAAATAATAATTATTAAAGCTAGAACAAATAAAATCATTACAAATGTAAGGCTAATAACATTAAACTAAAAATAATGAGTCTAGGAGAACAACACGACGAGGTTTCTACGTCAAAAGCCATAACTAGAATAATAAACTGAAGAACCAGTCTTTGCAAACGTGAACAGACCGGACCCCACAAACAGCACCCGTTTAACTTATAAGCGGCCATTACTCTGACTCAGTGTAATTGCCGCTATACGTTTGCTCTAACGCCATGCGAATAGCATAACGCATTCTCCCCTGCCACCCTTCAGCTGAAAACACCTGGGCCTCTATTTTACGGGGCTAAAACGATATTGCCATTGACGTGTCTCGTATTGTCAACAGAGTTCAATACCAAACACGTCAATGGCAATATCGTTTTAACCCAGTAGAATAGAGGCCCTGCGTCTTTCCCATATATTTTGTAGGATACTTAGGTACATGCTCTAGTAATTTTAAACGCATGGTACTAGGTGAAAGGCAGGAAAATGCTTACATGACATGACACGTGATGAGTACTTATAAGTTTTATGCAGGGATCACGCTGTTATTTAGTTTTTATGGCAGGGAGATGACGAACGAGTACACAGGTTATCTGTGACCAAGATATTTGCATTCTCAAAACTACAATTATAAGACACCCCAAATGCGTTGTCAACTTTGACGACTAAGATGGAATGCCGCTATGCTATTTCACCGGTTGTCTCATCCCATGTTAACGATGCTGTTCGGTGGTAGGCTACAAGATAAGATGGTGGTAGTGATCCGGATGGACCTGGTCCGTGCGTCGGATGCATAAGGTCTTACCACTACTAGAGTAAAGTGCGTTGTCAAACTCACTGAATGTTTAACAACTTGTCTTTACTACTCAGGCGATTGCGATTCCTCTGTGGGCCGAGCACGCTGCCACGGGTCAATTTTTGACAGGTGGTCGGAACTTTAATTCGTGTATTCCATATTCAAACGCAAGTAAGTATAAAGAACTAGGATTTAAAGTAAATGTATGTTTTGTGTGATTTGAGTCCTTTTATTCAATTTTCTTTTTCCTTTTAGTCAATTTAATAATTTTATAATAATATTTGACACTACTTCCCGTTTGACGTCATTTGACACTAAGTCCCGTGGCAGCCTGCTCGGCCCACTATATAGTGTTGCGGGTGTTTATGGGTGGCGGTGAGCACTTACCACCAGCTGATCCGCTTGCTCACCTGGCTCCTTTTCCATAAAAAAGGTATTCCAGAGCACACGCGCCCTTTACTTGCGTCAATTAATTTTTTTATACGTCTAAGCTTGTCAGCGATAGGTAATACCACTGCGGTGTAATCCCTAAAGTCACTTAGTGATGCGACTTCGCAATACAATATCAAACCCCAAGAGATACTCTCATTTCATACATGATACATGATACTTTTAAGCTGAATAGGTATCGGAAACAAAACATTGACCGCTACTGTTAAACACGCAAAGTAATTTAGAATGTTGGTTTGCTTTAATGGCTTTAGCGATTTACCACTTAAATAGAAGATTCTGTTGGTAATGTTTGTTATGGATATAGTTTGCTCTATGTAAAGGACATAGGATACTGTTTATTCCGCATAATTTGATAGTAATTACGATATCTACATTCTGTTTTTGAGAGAAGAATTCAACCAAACCATCTAAATATATCTAAAAGTTAAATAAATAAGTAAATAAAATCTAGGTAGATTACTGCCTGTCTAAGGCGAGAAGATATATTGTCATAAAAGTCTGAGAGACAGATGTTCGAAGCGAAAACGGCATGCCATCTTGTTAAAATTGGAAATGCGCTTGCATAGAGTCAGTTAACGTTTCGCTTCTGTCAATATCGGAACTACTAAACTTGTGATAAACCATTGATCCCGTAAATTATAACGAATATATTCACTTGTGCAATCAAAATATAAGTAAGGATACGTAAAACTGAATGTTTACAGATCTTTGAACATCTTTGTTTACGCAACGATGATATTGAGCAGAATTTGTTGTAATTTGATATTCGCCATGGGCTATCGCTGCATCCAATAGTCACAGACATTTATAGAATACGTGTCAAGGAGATATGTATAAGCTGACGTAAAATATGACCTGTATTTTGTTTATTACCCGTATTTGTATATATTTGTTTCCGCGCGGGAAACAGAACGGAGCTCTGGAGGAAATGAGATTCTTATTATTTATAGTCGGAGATTATATCCACTCTGAATCATTTGGAACGTGTGGCCGCGTACTTGTTTTTGAATTGATTTTAACAAAAATGAATACCTTACATTAGTTTAAAGCTTTAATATTCATATTTAAAAAAATGCATTATTATTATTTCCTTCGTTACTGATACTATACCTTGATGTGAAAGTATTTTGTTTGTTCCATCTTCACGGTTCGGCACTTCGGCACGCCTGTGACCATGTGAAGTGAAGTTTTTAAGTCCAGAGCTTTTCTTCTGGAAACTTTTATCATGGAAATTGGTCGGTGTCCATGCAGAAGAATAGCTATAAACGGCTTATGTGCGGATGGAGTCGAAGGAAAAACGACAAATACCAACATCCTTATCTCATGCAAGATGTATTCTTACACATGCATAATTGCATATGCATCGAAACTACTAACATCCACGTAGAGTATTACGCGTATTGATGTCATGTTAGAGCTTCGGTGGCTTAGTAGCTTGATGCGTCGCATTGTGAACACAAGGTGCGGAGTTTGTTTCCCAGTGGCCACCCGCCGTATAGCCCCGACCTCGCACCTTGCGATTTTTATTTATTCCCGAAAATAAAAGAAAAACTTCGAGGAAAACGTTTTGTGGACGCCGAGGAAGCTGTGGCTGTGTTTCAAAAGGCCGTCGAAGAGACCCCTAAGGACGAGTGGGCAAAGTGCTTTTCTCAATGGTTCCATCGGATGCAGCGATGTATTGACATGAATGGACTCTATTTTGAAAAGATATAATCCCACCAAAAACATTCTGTAAAAAACTAGCCAAGTCTCGATGGAGCTGCTTGTTTATCTCTAAAAAGTAATGAAATCTAGACAAATTCGTGCCAAGTCTTAGGTTCCTTACTGCGATTTCTTTATTATTATAGTTAATGTTGTGTGATTTGGCCGTTGAAGGGTACACAAGGGTACAAAACCAGGTGCTCCATGACACCAATTGCATCAATCTGTCGCCAGAACCGCTACCCATTGACGATGGAAAATTGACACTTGGAAAACGTTGATTCCATCCTACCAAAAACAAGTGGCAATTTTCCATCGTCAATGGGTAGCGGTTCTGGCGACAGATTGGTGCAATGGTAATAACTTGCTAGTTTACTGAGTTTTTGATTATCTAAGAACTTTTAGTTTGACCCTCGTAAGTTATTTTTCCTTAAACACTTAAGCACTGAAGTGTTTTTAGTGTTAAACAATCCTCAAATGCTCCGGGTTTACAATTAGGTCGGACAGTTTTACCGTAACCACAAAAGGTCCTATAGCGTATAAGTGTATCTCAATGTCACCTGGGTAAGATAAGACAAGATATATATTGTCATTTTAATCCAACAGAATACTGACCAAAAAGGCATATTAAAATATAAACCTTGGACATTTTAGGCATAATATTAAGTAAAACTGAAGAAGAGTGAAAGGAATTAGTTGGAAGGAGAAGAAAAGCGATGAGGAAGTATTTAATATTGTAAAAAAAGAGAAGCCTGTTAAAGACGATAGAAAAGAGAGGCGGAAAGATGATAGGGACACCTGCCACCTATTTGAACCATATTGACAATGATACGTGACGGTAAACATTGCAAATTTAACACGCTCATACATAACTGCGTTTCATATAAGCTGCGCCGTATGCACTGAAATGTCACCTGTCACCTGTAATTCCCGGTATGGTGAAATGAGGGGCAGGTACGACACGACAATTTCATGAAATATTTTTCATCTTTTTCATGGAGGGAATAATTTAAGGCAAACGAAGCAGAACTACCCAGACGAAGTTGCTTTGAATAAGTGAACGAGAACGCTAAGGTCGTGTCGTACCAAGATGTCAAGAGCCTAGCAATCAATGGCGGGCACTCCACCGACAAGAGCATAGCTCTTAAGTTATGAGTGAAATTAAGTACAGCTATTAGGTTACCTACTTATTGCTAACCGTGTTTATTATTTTACTTGTCAGTAATAATAAAGTAGGTAGGCTTCGATTTCAAAGGGTTTTCAAAAAGACACACATCACTGGATAATGGTATAATTTCATTTTCATTTATGATAATTGATGTTTAACACCGGCGCCGTTTCTAATTAATCATTTCAGCATGGCTAGCACAAGTTGTCCGCGACTTATTTGTCGTTCGGATCTCCCTTTCTGTCTAGTGTAACGACAGAGACGCACTGAGCGACAAGCGGGAAAATACAACTTGTGCTGGCCGTACTGAGAAACTTTAACTACTCCTACTTGTACATATGTAGAAAAGGAAGTGAATTTTAGCCTCATTAGAATTCAACTATTCACACAAATATCTCCAAATATAAAGTTCAAAAAGTATCACCGATACATTCAGTTTTAATACCAGATTTTAAAATTGGATTCATAAGTGTTATTACTGTTTTAAGGCTCAAACGTGATGAACCTTTTCATAACGCGACTATATATAGAGCTTTAATGGGAGCGGCAGCGGAAAATCAGCATCGCAAGGCAACTATTCAGTGAGTTGCGAGTACACGTGTGACAACGAGAACAAGCCGAGCCCTGTTTAGAAGCGGGTGTTCTGGACACAATATAAAATCATACTCATTAAATGTATAAAACCAGTCAGTTAAAATATACCTGATTAACAAAACCAAGGGAATTTTCCGAATGTATGTTTGTATTTGGGTATAGTGTTTTCCATCCCCGAACCCCTGTCACACTACGCAACTTGATAACGTCCATTTGATTGGTGCACGCCGCCTCGTCGTGGATTGAAAGTACAATCGCAACTCCTAGACTAAACGGCTTGTCGGACTGTTAATGCAAGATATCGTTTATGTTTACAAAACTCAGTTCCCGAAACTGATTATCATCTATGATTTATAAAATACTTAAAGGCAGTTTTTTTATTTTAACTTTGATAATAAATATAATTAAGGACTAAGGAACCATCCTTAGGACAATTAAGTACAATACTTCCCCAAACTGCCCCATTTAAATTGATAATTGTGTTACCATGTACTTTAATTGCTGTCGACACGTTTCATGCAGATTTGAGATATTTACGGTGAATTGTAATTGCTAACGACTGCATAAACAGCTGGATTATGGAACAATCAAATGAACTGTGGGTATACGCATTATTCAATATGTACACAAAGGGAATCGTTATTTGTTATGTTAATCGTCGGATGTGATTGATTTTCCATGAATTAAACATTGTCAGAGTTCCGTCATTCGACCATGTAAGTGCCGATGCAAATTATGTAGGGGAGCCCGAGGAGAGATGTAACAGAAGTGAGTGGTAGCAAAGCCAATTTCTCTGAATCTATGACAGTTTATTCGCTGCTCTTTCGAATCTCCACACTTTGCATGAAGTTGTCAGCTTCCTAACTGTCATAGGTGCAGAGAATTCGGCTTTGTCAAAACTCACCTCTGTTACAACTCTCCTCGGTCTCCCCTACTTGGTCTAGTCACAGAATAATTGACTTACTAATGTGTCTAGACACTCTGATGACTTCGTTGTTATTTAATCGACTTCCCAAGAAAGAGGGTAATCATTTTCGGGTGTATGTCCATGTTTAGGCAAAATTCTTTGACGGATCTTAATAATCGGGATGTCGATCGACATTCTCCCAAGGTGTGTCAAAGGTTATATCACAATCGCATTAAGGCCGGCACAAATACAGCGCTCAGCACAGAGACTTTTTCACTGCCAAAGCATCATCGCCTTTGGAGGTGTTGAAATAAGATCGAAATTAATGAACACCACAAATTATCTCCACAAGCGTTTCCTAAGCGTACATAAGTGTAAATTAATTTCGATCTTATTTCCACATTCCCAAAGACGATGATGCTTTGGCGTTGAATAAGTCTACGATGCACTTCGCTGTATGTGCACCCGCGCCGGCCCTTATAGTCATGCTGCTGCAGGCGTAGTCAGGAATTCAAACCTTTTTTTATAACCATAAAAGGTAAAAAGAGAAGACGAACCACCTGATGGAAAGGAGTTACCGTCGCCAGGGGCACAGCCAAGTTGATGCCTTTCAGTGAATACTTTTCTCAGTAATCCTCTTCTTTTTCAAGCTTCTTCTTAAGCTTGCTTTTTGTTAGTCTTGTTTATGTCTTTTATTCCAAATTACGTGACTATGACATGGTTATGGTTGAATGTTGAGTTCAGTTGACAGACTACGACTGTCGGAAACATTAAGGGTTCCTTGTAACCCTAAAAAAAAACACACGTGTTTGCATAAATGTAAAACCATTTAAATTTTCGTAATAAGTCACCAAGATTTACATAAGCAAAGTTGGTGTAAGGGTTTAGTTATTAAGTTTAAGATAAGTTGTTAAACAGATGCTGCTCAAGGCCACTCGAGCCTCGGTCACAACATAATCAGGGTTTAGTACCGTCTCGACTTCGTACTTATCTCGTTGAAAGTTTTACAAACCGCTCCCGCCTGCCTTAGGTTAATGATGCTTTACTCAGACACAGAAATATGGCCGGTTATTTGGATTAGGGGCTTCATATTTAAGTTAAAAATATGTGTATTTTTAATAAATCGATTGTTTCAATCATAGTAGTTCTGGGCTCGGATTCTACACGGTAATAACGATATCGTCTGTGACGTATTTCCGTATTGTCAACGTTTTGATAACTCTTATGTCATTTACAATAATGGCGACTGTGACATGAACGATTCTAAAACACGTCAAACGCGATATCGTTATAACGCAGTTGATTAGAGGCCCTGTAAACATTGTAAAGATGCATACACGTAATTTTCTACTTACTCTGATTGTAATATGATTATTTTATTACCAGTTTTTCGTAGTTTTAAATGTACGGTGTACGAAATATCACGAATTCGTTCCTACAAATATAATAAAAGCAAAAACTCAGAGAGGAGAAGATATTTATTATCGTTCTGCTACTACCGCAAAAGGGAGATATGAATAAAGATTTACGTGGACCTTACAAAGCTCGTTCACTTCGCAGACAAAACAAACTAAAATCTTGCTGTGGAAAAAGCAAGGGGTCACTTTATCAAGAATTTCAATACATCGAGACTTCAATAATGCTCGTGCATGAAGTTGCAACGTCAGCTAAAACTCATTCAAACTGATTCGCCACCCTGCCATTTTCCGGTAGTAAATTACTTTTGAATTACGCCCTAGTTGCGGCACATAACTTGGCGTGATACGTGACCCAACAATGTGTTTTATTAAATTTATGAATTCCTGTGACTATTAATTCTTAGAATTCCTATTCTTTCGCAGGCGAGGTGATGAAAATATGATTACATTCTAGAATGTAAATTTATCACGTTTTATTAACTGTCAAGTGAATAAGCCCTAATATGGGTACTTAACGTTTAAAATATAATAAAGATATGGCGTAAGAAAAAATGAAGTAGATACCTAGACCTTAATTTTTACTAAAACGCCTAAAACGTTAATTTACTTACATAGATTTTAGTGGGTTGAAACGTAACTTGAATAAAATAGTTAAGAAAAAAAAAACGTATATTTAAGATGATGTTGCTTTTTGTTGGTTGGTTCTTTTCGTTATCTTTCGAAGTAAATTTATGATAACCGATATTCATAGGTACATTAGAGCTCAGAAAAATAATGTTCCACTAAAAAGATAACGAATACTCGTACCTAGCAAATATGAAATATATTACTTTCCACAAAGTAGCCGAAGTTATAACGTTATTGGTGCAAAGCCTTCGACATTATCATAATGTTCTTAATGTTCGCTCCGATGACTGTGCGACATTTTTATTAGGCCGTGTCGATGTGATAGGAAGGGACGCAAAAGCGGTTACTTTTACGTTAACGGATAGGTATATTTGAAACGAATGCTTTTTGGAATGAGTTTTTGATTCGTTTATATCTGAGAAAAATGTAACTACTATGATTCAGAATGAAAGTTCAGTACCTAATTGATTACATTACCGAGTTTTATGAAATTCGTTGGGAAATTGAAACCATGCCCGACATTCAAATGTTTTATGGAAATCTTTAACTTTGGTTTATTTCGTAAACCAAATGGATTTCTGGACCTTTATGAACTAACAGCTTCTGCCCGCGACTTCGAACGCGTAGATTTTGAGTACCGTTATTCCCTCGGGAACTTTTATTGTTCGGGATAAAAAGTTGCCTATGCGTTATTCCAGAGAGTAAGCTGTCTGCATTCCAATATCATTCAAATCCGTTCAGCCGTTGCAGTGTGAAAGAGTAACAAATCAAATTTCTATACATAAAAACTCTCGTATTTATAATATTAGTGGGAAGTAGGATGAAACACTGCTAAAGTGACGTACCTATAATCAATGAAATAAATATTTTTAACTATTTGACCTGGCATTTAGAGCCTTTTGTTTGATCAGTAGTTAATTAAACTAATTGTTAAAAATCGTAACTAATGGAAAAGTGTCAAATTTTCGATTCTTTTTCGAATTTTAACCATTAGTTCAGTTTACTACTGATCAAACAACTCGGCCTTAGACGATTTGGTACCAATTTCACCATACGATGTTAATCACTTAATAGACGATTACAGCGTCAACAGTTGTCAAAATGTATGAACTAACAGTCGATTAACATTGATTAAATTTAACATCGTGTGGTGAAATTGGTACATATAGGTAGAGCCTTTGTGACTCCAAAATCCAATTCATTGACTGTACATCAGCATCAGACAACCCGCAAGCAAGTTAGCTTTCAAGCGGACGTTTCATAAGTAGCTACCTGAGGGATGATTCTCTCAACACAGCGCTGCGACGATCTCAAAGGTGAAGTTTTATCCGGCAAGATTAAGAAGTCCCGTCGGAGTGTACAAAAGATATCTTAGCGCGCGTCTTGTCAATTAGGCAGCAGGCAGGTGAGTCGAGCTCAGTGTCGTATAAAGCTGCCCAATTAAGAAGGCATGCGCTAAAATGTGTTTTGTACGCCCCCTGCTGGAACAAGAGCAGTCGTAAATTTATTTAACATCCATCGCATGAATTTATGTTTTGTATTTTATTGGTAGGTATCTTGTATTATTGAAATAGAATTTCTTAAATGCTATTTTTCTCTGCACTGCCCTTAGTTTTTGTTGTTTCGCCTACTGGTTGAGCGTTAGAGAACATCATTGGGCATTAAGTCTAGTTAAATAAGTTTACATGAATACATACTAAATATAAAATTACTCATTATTTTGTCGCAACGGTTTGTTTTTTGCGCTTGGTTACATTTTGTTTGTAATTCACCACGCTGTCCAAGTTTAGGAACGACGTGAACATAGCAGAGTTGTGAGGAACGTAGTTTTGTCTCCGAAACTTTAGCTCGGACGGGTGCGTCCTCCTATATTACTTACATTGATTTCGCTGGCGCAGAGCCAAAAGGGTGTCGGAGGCTAATGTTAATTTAAACCGGATGCAATAAATAACATTGTAGTGCGATACTAGAGCGAGGATATTTCTTAGGACTAAATGAATAATAACGTTAGTAAATTGCCCTTAACCTAAAAAATTCACACTCAGATTTCTACATTTTAACCTTATTTAAAATGAAAAGTAATTTTACATAATTCGGAAGAGTCATAAGTCCGAACTTTCGAAGAGTCATACATGCAATATGTTGATCGAAGACTTATTTTTGATATCGCTTATAAATAAATCAAACCTAACGTATGTACGTACAGCAATTAAATTAAACATCGAATATAAAATAGCACCAGCATAAACATTTTTTTTTTTTTTTTTTTTTTATGTTAAGGAGAAGGCACACGAGTACTCAGTCCACCTGATGGTAAGTGGAATCTGAGACCCATAGACATTTGAATTCTCAAGACTATAATCCTAAGACCTCAAATGCGTCGCCAACCCTGAGGACTAAGATAGAATGCCTCTATGCTAGCAATTTCACCGGTTGTCTTATCCCCACGCCGGAACACAACAATGCGAACTCTGTTGCTTGGCGGGTGGTTAATGGATAACATGGTTTCAGGAGAAAAAAAAATGATAAAAATAATTCGGTGTTCCCAATTTACTAAAACAAAAAACAACAAATTAGATGCAAAACACACTTATAGAGTTTTTATTTATTCAGTGTTTCATGTAGAATACAAATTTGTAGAATGTTCGTATTACAATATGTGTAGGCAGGTGCATACATGCTACCTTGTATCATGGTATCAATGGCAAAGTTAATATTTGTTAATTACTAAGGGCCATTCGTAGCAGAGGATTTATCTAGATTTAACCTTAAATCTTAAGGCCTTGTCGGTTCAACCAAAGTTGAATTTACTTAATGCCAATTAAATGAGGGCTTCATGGGTACTAATAAGGCACTTTCATTTAATCGTGCTTAATGCCTAGCACACATGCAAACTAAACCCATTTGGCATAATCACGCGAGAGAAATTAAACATAAGCTGTGTTATTTTATGAAACTCCCTTTCTCTTTAAAATAACAATTATATTTTGCCACGTAACGACCTTGCTAACTTCACATATATTCTTTTTAATGAAATCATGGGGGAAATTGTTTTATGCATGCGTTACTATAAATTTAAAATTAGGAACGTTAAACTGTTCATAGGTTTTATTGAGTCTAGTTATTGCGACTATTGTGAGTCGTTTTTCAGCTCTTGATGTAATTTTCTGTTGTTGTTCTTATTCACTAGCGCAGTTCATTAGTGCCTTTATTCTACTCGGTAAAACAATATTGCTTTTGACTAGAATAGAGACGTAGACGTGACGTACAAACAAATGTCATGTATATTATTATGGTTGCTTGGCAAACAAGGGTCTAAGGCGATGACAGGGGATACAACAATCAATGGAAAAACCTAAACGATGGTTAATTCATAAACTAATTTAGCAAAGCTACGACTAACTGTTTAAGGGACCTTTTTTAAGGTTTCGCAGTGAAACGTATTGTTGAGGAACCCTTATAGTTTCGCCGTGTACCCAGGCATAACACATGTTAAAATTCTGGAAAATATCTAAATTGACAAAAGCTTCATTAGGTAGCTAAGCAAGAGTTTTTTGGGTAGGTTGGGTAGGTTAGTGCTTGAGTTAGAGGCTACTAAAATAGTCATACCTATTTACTGAAAATCATTTCAGATGGCACCAAGTTTCAAAATAAAATTCGCTAATATTTATGGTTTTTGGAGATAGATAATTGTGTTTGTAGTAACGACAATGGAACCACGGAATGGGAACTACCCAAAATGATTTTTACTGCGTTTTATCCCCTTTGACACCATCATTTCGTTTAAAACTCGTTTCAAAAATTAACAGCGACTACTACTCATTTATGAACGATAGTTATTTTATTATTTGAGCAAAAATCAACCTGTTTATTAAATTAACATGGGCTTGCGACAGAAATCTCGTGACAAGGAACCATTAATCTCTCGGTGCTGCAGGGTGCAAGTCACAGGACTAATATCGGAGCAACACTTATGTTGGTTTCCAAAATTATGTCATTTATTTCCCTTAGCCGGGGATGACCCATATTTGCGTTTACAGGCTTGTCCTGTCATGTTATTTTATGGTCATCCAACATCGATCGATTTTAGATGACACAGTGTCGATGTTCAGCTGAAGCGGAAATTATTAAGTCTGAGAAGGTTACTTTATAACGTAAATTATTTTGGGACTTTCTTAGAATTTACTATTATTATAAACGTGGTGGATAAAACTTAGTAAAATCACTGTGAAATTACTAGCATAGAGGCATTCCATGTTAGTCCTCAGGGTTGGCAAAGCGTTTGAGGTCTTAGGATTAACGTATTGAGAATTCAAATGTTTATGGGTCTCAGATTCCACTTACCATCAGGTTGCCTGAGTGCTCGTGTGCCATCTCCTTTAACATAAAAAAAAACCCGACTATTTTATTTGTGAGTTGGTTTGAAATCGACTCATTGATATCACGTCGCCTCTTATGTTATTCGTATACCTACCTATGTTACAATATAATGTAATGATACATATACCTATTATTACTTGCTAGAGACGGAGCCTATTAACAGGGTCGGCTCGGTTAAGGACCTGGGCGTGGTGTTTGATACTCGTCTAACATTCCATGATCATATTAAGTCCCTGGCTGTCGAATGTTTTCGTAGACTGGGCTTTGTTGTTCGTAATGTCAGATCGTTCTATGATCCTGGTACTATAAAAGTGCTCTATACCGCCTTGTTGCGAAGCAAACTGGAAGCGTCTGCGATTGTTTGGAACCCGCATGAGTCAACCTACAGCTTACTTATATCCCACAAAGTTCCTACTTGGAACTTTGGGATTTAATTCACTAGAGATAAGGCGCAATTGTGGGTTGCTGACTTTTGTGTGTCGCGTTCTGCGCGGAGAGTTCGATTGTTTGGAGCTGGTGGAGCAGCTTGTGAGACTGCGTGTTCCTCAAGTTCCCAGGATTGCCCTTAGAGCCCGTACGTGTTCCCTGTTTGACGTGACAGTTCCACGTACTGTTTCACACCGGAACTCGCCGTTTCTTCGTGCCCTAACACTGCTTAATGCGCTCCTGGTGTCAGCACCGGAATGGGATGATTTTGCGTGGCGATGGATGGCCTTATGTCAGAGGTGCTTAAAGTTTTGCGAGAAGATGGATGACAGGCCTTCTAGTGTTCCTCTATGAGGTATTTAGGGTTATACCTCTAGTCTAGTTTATATTTTATATTAGTTTCACAGTGCATTAGTGTAATTCTGTAATGCTGTGTAAATATAACCTTTCAATAAATAAATAAAATAAATTACTTACTAGCTGCTGAACGTGACTCCGTCCGCGTAGAAAAATAAAATATAGCCAATGACACTTACAAATAACGTGGCTTTATATTGGTAAAAGAGATTTAAAAATCAGTTGGTAGATCCAGAAATTACCCCCACAACTTCACAAACTTACAAACTTTACCTCTTTATAATATTAGTATTTATAAACTATACCTCTTCAAGTTTTTTGCATTCCTTTCCTTGACCTTTGATTTGAGACCAAATTCGATACATTTTAAGAAAAAATATTTTTTCGAAAATATATCCTAATAAACCTAACCTAACATATGACACGAGCAACTTTAGACAAAGACAAAGCCCGACACATAATTAACAAATTATGATGGACATTATTAAAGCTACGAGGGAACAGGTGAACACACACACACACTAACTAGCATACATAGACTGCTAAAATCATTATTCTCCTAAGCTTCGGGTAAAAAGCATATTAGAAATATCTAGAGCAAGCATTTCTTGAATAGGTAATACTTCAGTTTATTGCACTGTGCCGTGCATCGCCGGCACGTGATGTAAGATTAATGGACGTCGTTGATTAGCTGCGCCACATGCCACATGCCACACCACACGCCACTCCGACCAGCGAGTCCATAAAGCTGCATGCTGCAGGTCACAAGTGTCTAGATTTATCTGAAGGCGTGTCTGCTGCGCCAAAAAACTAACAAAACATGTTACAAATCATGTTTAGGTGCATACAAATGCACGTTTGCGACTTCTTTTCTTTTTTTGTATTAATGGCGGTCCACCGCGATATTCCGCAGTGATTTCGCCAATATCAAGTGAGTAGAGTAAAACAGTAAACAGAATAAATTGAAAGCAAAAGCCGGACAAATTTCAAACGCCCATCCTCCCCGAAGGTTACCGGAAGACCAATATAAAAGTTACCAGTAAATTATTTACTTTGTTGACAACCCGTTTGCGACTTTAGAGTGAAGAATGTATTGTTTGTCATAACAGTTCACTTATCTTTTGACAGCTGTCATCCCAGTACAATTTGTCATCTTTAACGTTTGCTCACTGTCTTTTTGCAGGATTGTAGGATATTTATTTATTTTCAAAGATATCAAAATGAGTTCCGATAGTTAATAATGATTGCCCTATTTGACAGTCCTTCGCTCAAACGCAAAAGTCAAAACATGACCCCCTCCCCCGCAGAACGCGGGAATGTTTTCCATCTGAAACAAAAACATTTTGGCCACACCCCTTTTCTGTTCGAAAAACATGTTAGACGTTTAAAAACATTGAAAACACGGCGCAGCGGACGCAGCTTTACATGCATTACATACAAAAACATACCTACTTCATATATTTTTTTTTTAATATCTAAGTTAATGGGTTGTATGTAAAAACGGCTTTTATTATAGGTACAGTCAAGTTCAAAAGTATGTATACACTTTAGTACCTTGTCACTTTAATCGCTTGGATAATTTCATATGGCAGTTTAAACATAAAGTTAAATAGACAAGGTACTAAAGTGTATACATACTTTTGAACTTGACTGTACATATTGGAAATAGATAGCTAGCTATAAAACCTTCAAAGGGAAAAAAAACTAGACAGGTTTTGTCTATGGGCAATTGAAAAAGTTATTGATGATTCGCTTAGCTTTATGGCGCGATTTAAGATGTCATCATGATACTTCAAAACACCTGCCAAAAATAGTAATATTAATAAATAGGTAGCTATGGCATCAATATAAATTAAAAGAACCTAATCGTAATGCCACTATCAGCAAATTTTCGACGGGGTGAGTTTTATTTTAATGTTACGACCAGCAATGCAATCATTAATTTAAGTGCTTATATTTTAATTTACTTATCAAATCCAGAAATGTTGACTGCGCTCAAAAATGCAAAGAAGAAACGTGAAGATGAACAGAACGCACGTGACCTCACTGTAGATGTAGATGAACTTGGTCAAGATGATGTGATCCGATCGAGCTCCAAGATTTTGGCCAAACCTGTTTCCTCCAACCATAGCCCCCACGCTGAGGGGGTGTCCAGTAGTGGGCAGGTTCCGACCCAGCCTCCTGAAAATACGCAGGATTCTAATGAAAAAACTTGAAATTTATTTCTAATTCTCCTAACTCACTTCGTATTCTAGATATTAAATTTGTTTTTAAGTATCGATCCTTGTTTTTTCCCGATAAGGCGATCTAAGAGGACTTTTTCCTGCAGTGGACATCTTTCAGATTTTACCCTGCTAAGTACAACCGGTGAAATGGCTAAAAAGACAGACATGACTAGAGGCAGGCATTTCATCTTGGTCTTCAGGGTTGGCAACGCATTTAAGATCTTAAACCCGTATTTATAGACAAGAAAAGTAATTACTTGAGTAATAGTATGTCAACAGTCATACTAAAATCGTTTCTTAAGTCATTACTTTTGCTGTAACTACTTTTTGTGTCTATAAATACGGGTGTTAGGATCGATTGCAGTCTTAGAATTCTAGAATTAAAATGTGTATGGGTCTCAGATTCTACTTACCATACAGTGGCCTGAGTGCTCGTGTACCTATCATAAACAAAGTCTTCTTGGCCCCTGCCCTAGTTTAAATCGAAAATATTAGGTACACTACACAAATCCGAACCACTAGCCAATTTGATTGGTTTCGATGATGGTACTGCTTTGCCACACTGAGTTTGTGATGTTTTTCGTGTCTTATTTATAATATTCATAAATGGTAACTATTTTTTAAGTTGAAAATGTTGTAGACTTGATACGGTAGCTAGAAAAAGCATAGAACATGTTTGTTCATACCAATGTGCATAAACACGTGCCCTACTGCTTAATATACCTGCCTGGTTTGCAGGTATATATATATATGTACCTGCAAACTGTAACCTTAATTTATACGCAATAAAAATTTCATTTCATTTCATTTTTATATATATTGACGCTTCTGTGCCGAGCCGAACACTGTAGTTCAATATGAGTGGTGCTACGCGCCTTTGTGGGTTAAAAAGAAAACACTATAATAAAGTTTTAACAATATCAATATTTTATCAATTCCAACAACAGCAACTGCTCGATTATATATGAAATATTTTAATTGATTAACCTACACGTCTTAATACCGTGCATTATTAACGCTAGACGGAACTAAATGCGTTTCTTAATTGTTCTTAACTATTTCCTTCGAGCGAAAGAATTTGTCATTTCCCGTGTATTTATCCAGCGGTATCGAAGGCTTGAACTTGAGACTGGGTTGTGTTTGAGAATTGATCGCGACACTGCGTCGGGTTGGCGAGGCGCCAGTCTCGAACGCCCCCGTTACTTTCATTCTTCCAGGGCCTCTATTCAACTGCGTTATAACGATATCGTTTTTGACCTGTTTCCGTATTGTCAACGTTTTGATAACTCTTACGTCATTTACAATAATGGCGACTGTGACATAAACGATTCTTAAACGTGTCAAATTCGATATCGTTTTAGCGCACCTGAATAGAGGCCCAGTGCCAACGTCTCTGAATGCTTTGAAAATGCTTCAAGTGTGTAGAACTATGGGCATTGAATGTGTTTAAATGGAAACTCTCACACAGCAGCCGTATTAGGCTTTTATTTAGGTAACTTAAAAAGAATGTGTGCTCGTACCTCTAACATTTTTTTAGGGTTCCGTAGTCAAACTAGGAACCCTAGTTTCACCATGTCCGTCCGTGCGTCCGTCCGTCCGCTGCCTAGCGCAGAGACTCTTAGTGCTAGAAAGCTGTAATTTGGCATTAGTCACGTTAACAAAGTGGTAAAAAAAATGTTTTATGGTACCTCGTGTAGGGACACGTAACGTGGGGATGTTTTTTTTCTTGTCTTACCCTTAGTTTGTGGTGTCGTTGGATAGGTCTTTCAAAAATATTGTGGGTTTGAGAAAATATTTTTTAATCAAGGGATTCGTTTATGAAATATTAGGCTTTAAAGCGCTAATTTTTGTTAGAGTCAAGTGTCTCCCCCCACCTGCAGCCAAAACTACAAATATTAAAAATCTGAAAAAAATATTATATGAAAGCACCGTTTGTTAGTCCTTTACCTCAAAAGCATAAAATCCTTAACTGTGACATTAAATGTTCACGATGATATGCTATTAAAAAAAGCAAAACAAGTACATTGCGACTAAAGATACTGTCTTATACTGAAATAGACGATTAGGATACAAAGCGAACATTTATCAAAATCCAAGGTGAAATGCGTCAAATACTAATGTAGACAAAAAAAAATAAGATTGAGACGCAACGCTATAGTTAAATTTACGATCGAGGTGAAATGCGACAAAAACTGATATCGACTAAAAAAATGAAGATTGAGACGCAACGCAACGCTATAGTTAAATGTACGATCGAGGTGAAATGCGATTCGGTGAATCGCTACAAGGATTTTATGCTTTCGAGGTAAAGGACTAACAAACGGAAAGCACATATAACGAATTTAAAAGGAAAACTATCACGACTAAGTTGACATCCTTGGTTCTTGAGATACAGGCGATTCAAGTGTGTATACCCACTAAAATCATCTAAGTAAGACGGCACCAAATGACTTTAAATAGAAAAAACAGTTATTACTTGTTGATGTTATTCTTTGTAATAAGTACTTAACGGCTTCGGAACCCTACACTGAGCATGGTCCGACATGCTCTTGCCGGGTTTTTTTAGATTTAAGTTATAGGCACGTTATATCTAGCAATGTTCTCGGTATACCTTGTCTAGTCTTTAACCACTAAGATATTACTAGATCGTTTAGTTTCTTAGGAAGGATAAGCGTCAGTTTTCCATATGCTTAAAATAATGGTAAATAAGATTTTGTCGTTAGATATAATCAATATTATGAATGCGAAAGCGTGTTTGATGGTTTGTTTCTGCATTTTTGCATTAATATAGTTAAGGGTTCACAGAGTGTAAATTACACAGGGCTCGCAGGATTAGCAATAAAAGGCTTCTACGCGAATGAAGTTGTGCCAGGTAAAAACTTAAGATAACTCCAATTTATGGTTTTACTCGAACGCCCGACTTAGTGCGATAGCGTGTGAGTAAGGTAACAATGTGTATCTGACTTTGTACGTAACCTTCAAGTAAAGTGAGAAACCTTTAAGTATTAGTGGTGGTAGGACCCTGTGTAGGGTCCGTCCGGATCGCTACCACCATCTTATCCATTAAGGCAAGGAACAGTCTTCGCATTGTTGTGTTCCGGTGTGGGGTTAAGATAAATGGTGAAATTACTATCATAGATTCATTCCATATTAGTCCTCAGGGTTAGCAACGCATTTGAGGTCTTAGGATTGCAGTCTTAGATTATACATAGTTACATACATGACATCACGCCTTCATTCCCAGAGTGGGGAAGGCAGAACTACAGAATTACCAACAACTGTATAAAGACTCTTGATAATTTTGTAACCGCATTTTGCACAAACGGGCTAAGATGTTCTTCTTTGTCTTCTTTTTTTTTATTTATGGCGGTCCGCCGCTATATTCCGCAGCGATTTCGCCAGTGTCACGAGAGTAGAGTCAGGCTAAGATGTTTACGAGTATATTAGTGACAGATTGCAAGCACATCGCCAGGTAAAAAACTTACATTACGGTAAAAAAAGAACATAAACAGAGGCCCTAATGATTTATTACATGAATGTTTCACAAACACACCAAAAGTTCTTTAAAATGTTCTATTTACTTACGTTTGTAAAATATACGTAGATCATGGAAGAGATCACGAGGTCTCTTGACACGGGTATTCTTTATAGGTGCTTAAAAGGTTACCTCAACCGTGTCTGTAGCTTGTAAGAAAGAAAACCGGGCAAGAGCATGTCGGACCATGCTCAGTGTAGGGTTCCGAAGCCGTTAAGTACTACAAACATAAAAATTAACAAGTAATAACTAATTTTCTATTTAAAGTCAATTGGTGCCGTCTTTGATAATTTTAGTAGGTATAAACACTTTAATCGCTTGCATCGCAAGAACCAATGATATGTATATACCTAGTCGTGATAGTTTTCCTTTTAAATTCGTTGTATGTACTTTCATTTAAGTTTTATTTCAGATTTTAGTATTTGTAGTTTTAGAAACTTTAACTTTAACAAAAATGAGCACTTTTAAGATAAAAATATCTTAAACGGATCTCTTAATCGAAAAATTGTTTTCACAAACCCAAAATATTTTTGAAACACCTATCCAACGACACCCCACACTATTCGGTACACAAAAAAAAACTTTTTAAAGATTTTATTTCACTACTTTGTTGGCGTGACTGATATGTATATTCATGCCAAATTACAGCTTTCTACTACTAAGAGTCTCTGAGCTAGGTTGCGGACGGACGGCCAGACGGACGGACATGGCGAAATTATAAGGGTTCTTAGTTTGAGCTAGGGTTCCGTACCCTAAAAATAGGACATTAATATAATATTAAAATTATAAATATCGAGCACTGTTTGTATAATTACAGAAATCTGCACTATTATAAAAGTAATGTTAAGTTTTTTCCACTTGTAAAGTGCTTCTGTAAAGTAAACAAGTTTTATTCGAACATAATTTTCTTTCATTTGATTAAACTTTCAACAAGAAAACAGGAAAATAGCTGACATTGAGCAATTCATTATTTTGCCAAGAGTCCATCCAAATGGTTTATTGGAATTGCTTTATGGCGTTTTTATGGTATCGATACTTACTGAGAAGGTCATGGTATCCTTTCACGTGGGAGTTTATGGAGTTATTACCCCATTGACTATCTAGGAGACCTTCTAGGTACCTATTGTGGCTGTCCCTTGAGGTCAGGTTGCGGTTACTAATTAATTGTCGAATGTCTATCAATTTTATCGGTCCTCCCTCCTTAAGTCCACCGATTAAAATAAATTAGAATCTCAATTAAGTAACATCTCCATTAAAATTGGAAAATGTTAGGTAGTCGAGACAAGAAAATTACCGGTTTTTCGTTTATACCGAAAACATATAATTTAACTGGTTGTTCGTAAAACGTTACCCTGTTATTAACTTAGCGTGCGGAAGGGGTTGATGTTTTTAAGTAAAATATTTCTATGGATCCGTAAATTACAAGAAAAACGCAAGGACACCAATTAACCTTATAGGATCATCCTACATTTCGCATCTTTAGAATTATAGTGACCTAATCCACATATTTTAAATTTCGACTTAGGTCTCTATAAAACTAAATTTATGACTCAAAATCGAATGCTGAAAATGTTTGAATTAGGTCACTGTAATTCTAAAAGTGCGATCTGCCCAGTAGTGTCCGGGCTAACCTGAAATATGGCGCGGTTATAAATCACGCAACGACATAATATGTTACTACAACGCAGCAGGTATTGTCTGGGAACGTAATTAAAGCCCCTCGTCGCCAAGCCTTTTTTAGGTAATTTTTCTTATAAAATTTAAAAAGTAAGTATTATGTATACCTTAGTAAAGTACGTTTTATACAACGCTACCAATTTAATTAAAAAACCGTGTTATGCTAAATATTTTAAAAATAAATAACATGAGTTTGGGTTGAGTCTAGGTCAATAACTTCAGATCGGCGCTAATATATATTTATTAAATTCATAATATTATTTTAACCAGTTTTACACGTTTGTCCTATGAATAAACCTAACTAAACAGTGCGAGAACCTATCTGATCATAGTATTGTTTTTAGTAAAACAAATAAGGCAGTCGTTCCTTTTCCACTTGTAAAAATAAATTGATAATTATTTTGACGCTCTGCGGTCAATCCGTCCTCCTGCTTCGTCATCTCGGTATTTATGCGTTCATTGGGGTTACTCTCAAAATTCCCTTTTCGCCAAATGACAACATAGCTCAAACGTCTGGATTGTGCAATGTCTTTGTTGCTATATAGACATGAACGCTAAATGTATCTTTAGCAAAACGTCTGGATCTTAGAATGTTACAATTAAAAATACACTAGTAGCGAAACGTCTTTATCTTAAAAATGACTTTATTACTTAGACATTAAAGCTAAATGGACCGGTAGCGAAACGTTTGTATCTCAAAATGTCTTAATTACTAAATAGACATGAACGCCAAATAGCCCGTTAGCAAAACGTCTGGATCTTTAAATGGCAAGTGTTGATACGACACTTGATAATTTCAAACTCCTTTCCACGCAATCAATTATAATCTATTATTTAAATCCTGGCACTCCTGTGATTTAAATATTCTAATTATAAGGACTAGATATTTTAACTTCCAGACGTTTTGCTAATAACTCCTTCTATGTTCATGTCAATCAACTAATTTTACTTTCGGTTAATTAGGTATTCTAATCACACGGACTATTTATATTTCCAAATGTTACTTGCTTATTTCAATCCTGTGACGTCCTGCTAAATTGACACTTTGCTAACTGAGTATTCTTCTTTCATGTCATTCAGCTGAATTGACTCTTTGCTGACTGTGTATTTTACTCTTATGTCATGTAGGTGAAATGGTCCTTTGGCGAAAAGGGAATTTTGAGAGTAACCTGTTCATTGTATTCTAATTATTTATTCTAATTATTTAAAAAAAAGTATGGATATGTCAACAACTTGAAATGTACGTCTTTAATCTAGGAATTTAAGAATTTATAAATCGAATTTCACACACGACAAGACCGAGTGGTACAAATAACTAGCTTAGTCAGAGAAAACATCGTGTTTAGCAGTCATTGTTGATGTTGGGCACCCAGGTTCGTGTCGTGAACGTTTGATTTATCGAAGCCTACTTGCTTGACGAACGTTGCTATCCGCCCCGAGAGAATTTCGAGAGGGATCGGTGCAATTAAGCCTTAACGATTGGGACGTTATGTTCACAAAGTTAAAATGAGCCGTTCAGCCCTGAATACGAATAAACGATGACACTGTTACTCTAGTTGGTAGTGACTCTGCCTACGAAGATAGCGGAATCGATCCACTATTTACTAAGAGCTTGGGTATTGTTTTCAAAATTAGCTGTTTATTTAATATTTATGACAATCTTATGGTGAATCTTAACTTATAAAGATTATTGCGAACATAACCTATTAGCAATAATATTTATAAAATATAAGTACAGTTACAGTTTCTAACATAACGTTATCTATATTATATGTATACATATAAATCAATTGCTGTTCTTTCGTCTCGCTAAAACTCGAGAACGGCTGGGCCGATTTGGCTGATTTTGGTTTTAATATGTTTGTCATAGTCCAAAGAAGGTTTAAAAGAAGCGAAAATAATTGAAAAGTCCACCGGGAAAGTCAGAAATTTGCAGCGGGCTAAGCCGCTGGCGGGCCGCTAGTATTCTATAAAATTATTAAAGTAAATTAAATATCTGGTAGCTTTTTCTTTAGTAAACATCTTTTTATGATGATCTTCCTTAGATTACTTGTTTTTTTTTTTCAAATTTTCTTACACAATCATATTAAAATCTGTTTAGTATACTGGTCATAATTCTGGGTGGTTTAGTGTTGATTCACTCTATGTATATTAAATTACCGATGTGTGAAAGAGCCCTCATGTAGCCAATTTTCTTAATAAATATTTTGATTTTGATGAACACGAGTATTTTGTCTTGAGCCTTGGAACTTTTGGATGGTCTATGTGGTTAGGTATTTATTTCTGAATATAAATGTAGTTTGTAGCTTATTTTGGGACTTAGTTTATTTATACAATCAATTGGTACAATCGCCTATGTAGAAATGTATTTGTTTATTTAATCCTACCCGCCAGCGACAAGTTTGGACACAACCCAGTTCGGCCTTCGCACTTGTTAGGTCAAAAAATTTGGGGCGCCTTTATACTTTCATAATGCGACAGCGTTGTTACCCGAAACAGGAAACTAGTTCCCTCGGGATATAATATCACTGCAACAAGGACTGCGCTAGTAAAATTTAACAAGGCCTTTATACACGTAACGAGCTGTCCGCAGGTTTTTGTTACGTACAACTTTATGTGAGGTTTATGATGATATAAAGTAAAAGAACAACTTTTTTACTGCCTTAGAGAGAAATAGGAGCCGCACATTGATGAGCCGTATTTGCCAGGACGAATTCAACAAAAAGGTAACGATTATACCGTGTCGTGTAACAGGCGGGTAAGAAATATTTTGACAAGGTATAGCAACTGTCACGGGTAATTTGTAACAACATTGTCAATAATAACAAATATTCAATAAAATTCCCATTTTTGGAAATACATATATTTTGTTTTAATATAGTAGTAATCATATAGATCGATAACATAGAAATATGTCGGAGAATAAATTGCCTCAAAGGCGTCAGTTACCGAAACTGATGGCTTGCATAACGAAAACAAGTTTGGAAAACATGAGGAACAAAACTCTCTTCTGTTTAGACGTACTCGACGCAAGGGGGATTCGCAGGTATCCTGATATTCTTAGTTTCAGGCTGTTTCCACTGTTGCGTGATATCGAATACTTTAGTACCAATTCACATTGTGTTCTATTCAAGTATTTAGTTAGTTCTGGACAGTGGTCATTTTGGTATCCGCTTCAATAAAAATTATAGTGGTGACGTTGAATAGGTCATCCAAGTAGGAACAGCAAATGGAGATAAACGATACCTCTGTAATTTAAGTTTAGTATTTTCTATACACCTCAATTATTATTTGTAATTATCTAGAGATGGTTTGACCGAAATTGATTACTTCAAATTAAATACAAATCATATTAAATTTTAGGCGTAAAATGCCTCTACACGAGTGCCTAATGCTGGAGCTGAGAGAAGCTGGATTTACAGAAACTGCGGATTATTTTCAAGACCTTCTTTATGATAATGCGCAACTTGTCGCCGAGGATGAAATCGGGATAGTAGTTGACATAAGGAAGAGACCCGATTATTTGGAACACATTACTGAAACGCTCATCAAGGCGGAAAAGTGCCGAGATAAAGGTAAAGTGTTATGGTCAAAACTCCGTAATTAATCTTCGATGTTCTAATTGTGCTCGTGACATTGTCTGTGTACTTTTTGTAATTTTGTATTATCTTCTCTATCTTGAGACATAATTTTGTGAAATGGAACACAAAGTTACTTAAGTATACATCATATTAATAGAGCATTCTTCACTTCTTTCGCAATTAAAGTCGAATCTTGGATAACAATATTGTGTAAAGGAAGACGATCAGCTTGTTTAGGGCCATTGTTGTCAATTTGAAGGAGCATGTACCGAGAAAACATAATTTGTTAAATAATAACAATCCTTGGAACGTCCAATTATACACCTGCAATAACAACATCAAATATTTCGTTAGTTAATAATAATATGAGGAACAGCGAATCCTTAGAATTTCGATAAATATTTAGTGAATTATTTTCAAGGTAATGTCAAGAAGGAATGTCTACATTTACTGGGTCTCGCATTGGAATTCGCTGAGAAGGGAAAAGGAATATTATGGTTAGCTGAAAAATTCTACTTAGCCTCTATTGCTGTGAGCAGTCAGTACTTAATCGACGGAGGACGGCAAAAAGCCTGCTGCAGATATCATTACGCAAAGTTTTTGCTAGACAAATGTAAGCTTGCTTTTTGTATTTAAATAATCTAACTTTTTAAAGCTAATTTTTACTCGCGACTTCGTTCATTTATCGCTATTTCTTTGAGTACTCTTCTATTTTACGGGATAATAAATATCATTTTTCTGTCTCCGGACTTTAAACTATCTCCGTACCAAATTTCAAGTGGACTTGAGAATGATGATTATATTGAAACAAGGTTTACCCGTCATAATTGGACTGCTTTTTATGGTGTTGCTAAGAGTTTATACTAATATGTGTAGAATCACGATACACCACGGCTCTCTTAGAATTTCTGTTGTTTAGTTAGTAAAATCCTTATTTGAGACGCTTAATGAGTGAACATACCTTTTAACCTTGCTATAGCCAAATAATCACAAAAAACAACCTTCTTGTTTGTACTTTTTTCTTATATTAGTCTTACCGACTCTACTGTAACCCAAAAACTCTTTGAGACCATTTTGTACTGTGTCTTATTGTAACGATTTAAGGACTGATTGATTACATATTGACGGATTTTATAAACTGTCTAATGTTTTCATAAAATTAAATATACTTAGTTCCAGAAACCGATATAGACGAACCATATCATATTCTAACTGAGGTCCGGGACAGTGCTATTGGAAAGGTAATTTACTTCATTAAATCAATTTATCTATAGTATCTTTAGTATCCATCGCCAGCACCGTCTATTTTTCGTCGTATAGTCTACGTTATCACTCCGTCTGCAAAGTTGAAAAACGTAAACGGAATACTTGGACTTGTCTTTATTTTTAAAGATCGAAACCATTGTAAAAATATTTGCTAAAGTTAAGAGGTGTGATCATAAAAACTTACTTGAATATAATTGCTTATATTTGTAGGTATATTTGTTCAGCATTTTATTACGAGAGCGTTGTTGACCTAGTAGCACTGGGCGGTCGCTACATACTAAATACGCGCGTGCGATTAGTTACAACACGCGCAGATGCATGCAAAAAGTTATAGCGTTGCCTCGAACGCGAGTAACGCGACTCGTGATTATCTTAAGATTTATAAGTACAAGAACAGTCAAACATATGAATTTCTGGGCTGCTATGAAACTATGTCAGTGATGGAATCAACCACATCCAAATATATTTTTTGGGCTTGATTTACTGACGTAGTTCCATAGATCAACGTTTAAATTCATTGTCTGCCTAAAGCACGAAGTAGGTTGGTATTTATTTACAAATAAAAGTAGCATCTAGAATGTAAGAAGGTAATGTACCTTCTTTCATCCTTGTGATGGGAATTTTGTTTTCTGTTGCTATAGTTTTACTATGCTGATAAACATCCATACTCCGAGCAATTTACCTCCATAGTATTCGTAATTTCAGTAACATTCCTAAATAACAAAAAAAAAAGGTAGGGTGATGGAGCCTTTAATGGACAAGGACCCGAGATGGACACTAGATTCTTATTATAGAGAAGATACAGATATTCATTTATGTTTCAACAATTAATTTATGACTGTATTATTAAATTAAGAGTTCAGTATCGTTATTGGTGCCTGTCGGGTTAAAGTATCTAACACTGGTACCATTACGATACGTTCGGGTTTTCGTAGCCGTCGCAGTCTCGCAGTGACTAGCCCTCTAGCGGCAATCAATTGTATTCAATCGTCACCTGCGGGTGAGCGGAAACTGAATCTGGTGCGGGGCGCGGAATAGTACATTATTGCCTAGGCGCGGAAAGTAAGGGATGGCCTTACGAGGTGGTTAGCAGGCCGAGCAACAGCGAAGCCTGTTAAGGGGGCACCGAGCTTTTTGCACTCATTAACTTTAGGTATTTTATGCACTCTGTGTATGTGTGCGTATAGCACACCAGCAAGGAGCGAGCTGGAGCCATGCGCCGGCCGCGCGCCGCGCCTGACGAGCCGTGCGCCGATCCACTAGGCGCGGAGGTTGCTACCAATGTTTACAAAATAAAAAAACATAATCGATTCCGAATACTTTTATTAAAATATTGACTATAAGAAGTTAAAAACTTTTTTCAGTCTACATTTTTTTTTAAATTTGTTGTTTACTGTCGGTAGGTAAGGTAGGATTGAATTACTTGTATGAGGTACAGTCACATCACGAGATTGTTGAGCCACTCTAGAACCCACTCACAGATAGATAGATAATTTTTAATTAATGTCGTTTGTACATCTAAGGTGTATTTAGCTAGTGTTAAGTTATTTATAATATTTATTGGGCAAATTGTTCAGCTAAAGAGAATAAATCATAAGTAAAAGCCGTACATCTTCCAATCGGCCATCTTCCCTCTCCGAAGGTTACCGGGAGAACCCTTTCATAGAAAGTTGACGGTAAATTTTGACGTAAATAATTTCTTTTGCGTGACTTGACGCTGTCATTAGGACAGAGTTCTATGGTGGCTCAACAACCCCGTGATTTAATGTGACTGTATATTGAAATGAAATAAAACCTAATTACCTTTATTGACAATATTCTAAGCACAAAATAAAGTGAACTCAATACCTAATGTAAAGTAATAAGAACGGCTGAGTAGGGCAAAAATCCCAGTCATGGACCCTTTCTTCAAGATATTATTTTTAACTGACTTCAAAGAAAAGGAAGTTCTCAGTTTGACCTGTATGTATGTATGTATGTATGTTTGTCCGCGATTATCTCACGTTTGTCTGAACCGTTTTTAATGCGGTTTTCAGAAAAGTATTTGTTTCACATAGGAGAAGGTTTTGGTATTTTAACCGTCTTTAAAAAAAAGGATCTTAGTTTGTACGAATGTTTATCCATGATTATTTCCGCAAAAACTTCAATGTCTGATTCTGATCACTATAAAGTATAAAATTAAATTGATGTTTTAAAAAACTAAAAACTTAAAGCTGCTGTATCAATCACATATTTAGAAGTTCCTACTTAATGTTTGTATGTATATAATGTAATGAATAATGTACGCAGGTATCTTTAGAAAAAAATATTAGGACATAAGAAACAACAATAATCAATATCGGATTTTACTTCACGGCATTATTTTGTCTGTGTGAGTAAGCAATGTCATTGTCTATTTCTCCATCCACTGAAAGACAAGAAATTTGGTCCATTGGCATCCTGTAATAAAACAGAACGTTTTGATTTAACTATAATTTATTTATTAACAGAATTAGTTTTTGGATGAAATTTTGTAATCCTCATTCTATAAAAATAATTCGTATTTGGGACTTACAATTCCATTGTGTGGTAAATTTTATAATCGATGTCCACCAATTCATTTACTCTTTAAATTGAAAAAATATAAAGATAATGTGAAAATTCATACTAAATTTATTAAAATATTTTCCTATACACCTCTTACTATTTTTACGCATACCTCACCGTTCATTAGGTACCTAACTCTTCGCTTTGTAGCGAAGTGCCAACAACTGGAACATTAACCCTATAAATAAAAAAATATGAATAATTTTGCAATTTTACTCATTTGTTGAAATATAGTTGTTAGGTACTGAGTATACTTACGGAGTATTCTCTTTGTATTCAGATTTCTGGAGATGTCTTGCTCTAGAAATATTGAAACCATCCCAAGAAGTAACAATATTATATAATTAATTATAGTAAAAAAAAACCTCGGGTCGTTCTAAGAAGCTTGTTTTGCCTATAAATGTGTTTTTTTAGCTAAACTATTTTTATATCTTGGTAAATATTCACCATAGAAGTGTATTTTTTATATACCTACCTACTAATTGAAAGAACTTCGCGTGTTGTTTAAAATTACTCGTGTAAATAAACCAATTTTGGCCCAAAACATCAAGACTACAACTAAACGATTACAAAGTCTTAGTAATACAAATCGATACATCTCGAAAATCAGTCTATGTTGCTACCGATTTATTTTCTCCTCCCTTAGCGTGGCATTTTGACAACTGTCAAATCAGGTTTCTTAGAACTACTCCACTATCAGTAGGTTTACGATTTTAACTAACTTCATTTCTTCACGCAAGCGTTTAGCATTGTGCTTTTGCCAACTCCTTCTCTTCCTTTCTTGGTTGTGTTTGTTCCCCATTTAAAATAAAGTGAATAATCACAAAAATCGCGATAAACGCAACCAACCAACTTGCGACACAGCCTCCACGTCCGACGGCCGAAGCCTGACTAATGCGGACATGGGGGAAACGTGACGGCTCTGGCTAAAATGGACGAAACGCGTGCGAATTTAGGTATTTCCTTCATATTAGTAAAATAAAAACACATTTTCAAATCTAAAGTGTAGAATATATAGAAGACGTGTAGTTTTGTTGTAAATCCAAAACTGATGATTTTCCGTGAAGTAATTACGCCGTACTAAGTGTTTATTTTGTTATGTAGAGGTATCTTTGGATGTTTTTTCTATCGAGGGAAGTACAAGTAATCGTGTTTCTAAAGTATATGATATATAGAGTGATTCCTTAAATATCTTACATATGAATTGCATAACTAAAGCTTCAGTAAAAACAATGCAGCAGGCGATCAAACGAACGCATTTTTTTCGTAATTACGTATCGTTGCCTCGGCGCACTCTTAAAATACGAGTCAGGCAATCCCATTTCCGCCGAGGGATATACAGGGTGACTTCAAATTGGTAATACAAAACACTTGATTGTGGCTTAGTTAATGCCACACAGTATAATACATTAACCCCTTTGTTAAAATTAACTGTATTTAATTAATGCTAATTTTCGAACAAAACAAATAATTAAAGTCCCAAAGTGTGGTTACACTACATTTACAATACAATCTTATTTTCTTTGATAAGTGACAATTACTAATCAAAACACGTTTTCTTCATAAATTGTGACAGGTGACGGATAACCAAAGAGGAAAGTGTTCATTTGAGATTCTTTAAACTTCTTTGTTAATTATTATGGTAGGATAACCATGTTAAGCCAACAAAAATGGGATAATTTAAAAATTAAAAAAAAAATACTTCTGGTTGTTTTAAAAGTATGAGACTTAATTGAGGGGCTAAGTTTAGGGGAATGTGTGTAAAACATTGATTTTGTATTACCAATTCGAAGTCACCCTGTATTATAATGCTTTTCTCAACAAATGCATAATTAGAAGTAATTGTAAAAAAAATATCGACGAATTGAGAGAGAATCTGCTTTTAAAAACTACAAGACAGTATTGAGAAGTCACTATGACTCGTCGCCCGCCGCCGCACCGCACCGCCGTCCCAGCGCTACCACCTTTTATTAAATTGGGTGTGTGGAATTATTTCCACGGTCAATTTCATTTTACAGGCAATAGAGATCATTTTTAAATAAAATATTGATATGGACGGAAAGTGTTATCATATGGTTTTTTTACTCCTAGGACTAAAATGGGGCACTTTTCGTCCTTGTGTTTCAATCGGAAAACGGTTCTTTCCGAGCGTGTTTGTGAAAGTGCCTTTCTGTATCTAGTACTATTATTATATTCAGTGCTAGTAGGTAGTCAGGGATATGTCTCTTAATCCACCGTAATGCCAAAGAAGGCGGCTAACTGCAATGTTGTAATTGATGGATAAAATAACTAATAATTAAATAATTTGCTCATACTACTCGTATTACTATGCACTTGGCCGCCATCTTTGGTATTAAGGCAGTAATCGTAAGGTCACTGTGTACCAATGAGTGATTCTACCTCAACTTGCCACTATGGAACCCTGTCAGAATGACAGCGTTAATCATTAATTTTAGCTCTCTTTCATGTGGTTTGACTCTGTCATTATGACAGGGTTCCACAGTGGCACAACAATTAAAGTCCTTGACATTACCTATGTACATTCTCCAATGTTCTTAGGGTGAGGGTTCTTACGGTCTACAAACATCGTGAGAAAACCTGCACATTCATTTTGACGACGCGTTGGCCTAGTTGGGAGTGGCCCTGCCTCCGAAGCCAGCGGTCCTGGGTTCAAATCCCGGTAAGGGCAGATATTTGTGTGATGAGCGCAAATATTTGTTCCTGAGTCTTGGACGTTTTCTATATATATTTCTCTATTTAAGTATGTTTATCGTTGTCTAGTACCCATAGTACAAGCCTAGAGCTTAGTTTGGGACTAGGTCAATTTGTGTGAGATTGTCCCCTGATATTTATTTATTTATTTGATATTCGAACAGCTGATCGTGTTCAAGTGTGTGTTCGTGTGTGTGTGATTGTGTGCAAGGTTAAAATTAAGAAGGTTGGTATTTATCAATAGGCTTGCGACATTTTTTTTTAAACCAAAACAAACTGTATGGCTTGACACCAGAAATGATCAGGAAAAATTATACTTTTGATCAGAAACGTGTAATGTGCGTACTGCGTGCCTAATGTCGGGAATGTTACCATTTTTGCTAGAGGATATTGATCCACAGCCATTTGTTATCGGAGACACGTACGGTTGCACGAAATGGCTCCTCAAATAACAAATCGTTCTGATGAATCACACACCTACTGTGCAGAAATAACGGATTGATACCTACGCGGTAGTCTTTATTGATTATCATTGATTTTTTTTCCTCATTTCATTTCACATATTTCAACGTTTTCTGTTATTCATATAAATATTTTATAATCTTTATTCATTGATATAAAAATATACAAACGAGGAGGCTGACCTGTTTGCTGATCGTTTTATTAAATTATGCCGTATTGCTAAGCAGTTCCTTGACAATTATAATTGACTATTGTTTATTAGCGTATTATTTAAGTATATTCTAAAATTTTAATGTATTCCATAAATTTCAAATGTTCTAAAGTGGATGACTTTCTTGTTTGCATGTATTTTTTTCTGTTCATAATTATGTATTTAATAGCGTATTGTAGTTATCGTGTAAGTGTTTTGGTGTTATTTTATGCTGTAAACTTACACTGAAATTAAATAAATAAATAAATACGTCCTTTAAGTTTTTCAACTTTTGTGGTACTTGTTTTAAATGAACATGTGCACATTCTTTATCAGATGTACTACAGTCTACACTTGTAACTTTGCTTCTTCTTGTAATTTTTGTTAACATTGCAGTTCGGAGATGACATTACTGCATCATGGTATTCATGGTACTAAAGTTACAAAAGTACACACGATGCGTTTGCCAAGTTGGTAGTGAACCCTGCCTACGAAGCTAGCGGTCCCTGGTTCGAATCCTGGTCATGACAAATATTTGTGTGATGAGTACGAGTATTTGTTTCTGAGTCTTGTATGTTTTCTATGTACTTAAGTATTTATATCTCTACTTAAGTATTGACATTATTGTCTAGTACAGTCAGCATCAAAAGTGACCGTTAATATTTTGTCGCTTTACTGTCACATAAGCATGAGCATAAGCATAAAATTATCAAATGTGTTATTGCAATAAAGTACGAAAGTCGCGTGAAGTGACCAGTTACTTTTGACGCTGACGGTTTTTATTTAATTTTAAGAAGAAGGCACTCAGGCCACCTGATGGTAAATGGATTCTGAGACCCATAGACATTTGAATTCTCATGACTATAATCCTAGGACCTCAAATGCGTCGCCAACCCTGAGGACATGGGTCCTCAGGGTTGGCGATTTAGTATGGGTATGGACCCATACTACAAGCCTTGGCTTGTACCCATAGTACAAGCCTAGAGATTACTTTGGGACTTGGTTAATTTGTGTGAGATTGTCTCCTCTTATATGTATATAGAAGGTGTTTTTTTTTAAATATTTACTGCTGTATTTGTAGAACACCTATTTTAATATACATACGCTAAACAAGTTGATAGGTAATCTGTTAAAGTACATAGGTACGCCGCGGTACGAACACAAATATTTATGACATTTCCACCTCGATGGGGTGGGTTCCCTGAGATCCTTATTGTTATTCAATCAAACACCTTCATTACTATTTTATTTACATATTAGAACTCTCTGTAGTACTGCGTAGAAATAAATAATAAGAAATAAAGACACAATGAGCGAGACTAAGTACGCACCTACTCAGGTCATCCCATTTTTGATCGTGATCGCTGAAGCGATCAGATTTTTTACCGTCTGTATATACTGTCAGTTTTTACTATGAACAACAGTGGATTTCTAAAAAGTCAAGACTTCATAAATACCTAGATTTAAACCAATGATATTACATATAAACAGGAAGTAGACATGTTACTGCCGCTTGCAAGTTGAAGAAGCATAAAAGACCCAATTAACTACTCTTACTCCTTACGCCAAACGACAATAGCTATCTCTCTTACTCTGGTGTTTTCGTTATCTGCCATTGTTTGTTTATGAATTATTAAAACAATTTGTTATTGAAACTCGCGTTTATTATATTTAATTTGTACACTTTTACAGAGATGCAGTCCGTTTAGCTGGAGAGATAGAATGAGAAGAAGGGAACGAACTGAAAGAATGTATGAAAGTGAATGTGAATGGTTTGGTCCAAACATATTCCCGGGGACGGGACCAAATCATTCACATTCACTTTCATACATTCTTTCAGTTCGTTCGCTTCTTCTCATTGAATGTCCTAGTCCCAAACTAAGCTCTAGGCTTGTACTATGGGTACTAGACAACGATAAACTTACTTATATAGAGAAATATATACTTAAATACATAGAAAACATCCAAGACTCAGAAAGAAATACTCGTGCTCATCACACATATATATCTGCCCTTACCGGGATTTGAACCCAGGGCCCCTAGCTTCGAAGGCAGGGTCACTCCCAACTAGGCTAGCGTGTCGTCGCGTAGCGTGTGTATAATTGATTGGAACTAAATACATACGTCCTAATATCCTTGTTTGCACCACCTACTTTATTTTAATGTTTATGTTGCTACGTACCTAATGCAAAATGTGGTTACAGAATTACCAACAAGTTTTTTAGAGTCGTTGGTATTTCTGTAGCTCTGGCCACCCCACTCTGGGAATGAAGGCTTATGGCGATAAGACCGCTTGTTGTCTACCGTGTAAAAATTTCAAGTTTTTGTCTTTCCATGTTTATTTTTCTTCGTGTGGTGTTCAATAAAGCGTATTTGTATTATATTTGTATACGTATTAACGTTTCGCAGAGGTGGCCGGTATATGAACCTTCCGAAGAAAACCCAGATGAAAAAGTGCCCTCAGACATTCTATTTGAATGTACAGCGGTTCAGTTGCACCGGGTGTTGTTAAGTAAATCCCGGGCGGTGCGCAAATCCGACACGGGCCGGTCCGAGCGGCTGGCGCGGCTCGCGGAGAGGCGCGCGAAAGACGGCAAGTACTAAATTGTATTTAGGACCACCTAATTTTTTTACTTCAGGATATAAAGTGGCATTACGCGTAAGAGTAATCGATATGAGTACGCTCGTGTTGATGGTTGTTCCTTATTCTATCACCATTTTCTGTTCTGTAGAATCTTGTTTCCACAATACACATCGCTAAGTTAAAGTATTCACGAAAAATTTGTTTTGAAAAAAAAACGATATGTTTTATACTTTTGATTTAGTATCATAATGTAAATCATTAGAAATGGCTAATTACGCAAACTGCAGGTAAAACAAACGATTTTCAGTATAAATCAGTAAACACATTCTTAAAGCCTTTTGGCGAATAAGGTCTATAAGAAAAAATGACTAGGTTTAAAAATAGAAAGAAAATTGGAGAGAATTATTTATTCACTAAGCATAAAAATTCCGACATTTAAATACGTGGGTAGGTTTAGGTTATGTCAGTTTTGCAGCAGGCCGGAGGGCCAAACCACCTAGAAATAGGAGCTCTGCGGTAATGGAGCTCCGTCGACACTACCTAATTTCTAATAATTACGTATTTGAATGTTGTCATTTTTATACTTAGTCAATAAATGCTTCTCTCCATCTTTCTAATAATTTTTTTACCAATTCATTTTTACTTATATGTAGACCTTAGTCGCCAAAAGGTCTTAAAGATCGAACATGATCTTATAACTAGTGGTCGGCACGGACGGAGCAAAACTTTAATAAAACTTACATGACAGCCATGAAAATTACATTACAGCCATGATAATATTCATTTCCTTTTACCAAACCTGAGACACTGATATAGAGTTAATCTGAATACTAATCTGCCAATAATATTCTTATTTTTCTTGGTTGTAAGTTCTCCTTTATGTCAGCTTTACAAGTTTTGTTAAAGTTTTGCTCCGTCCGTCCGATCACTACTTATAATAATGTATTTATACTCGTACCTACACTTAACCATTATTTTGGTATTATAAAGGTTACTCGGCATGATTATCCGTTTTTCAAAAAAAATAGATGATATTATACCTAGGGACTGTGCCAAATAATAGTACTTAGTTTGTTTGTATCTTTGTATCGCAAATTGCACTTCTCGAGTTCAATATTTCCTCAACGGACCCCAAAATCTGCTCATACCTAAGCTATGTAATGATACCTCAGTCAATGTCATAATACAAATAAAAAGAATGCCTCATTTTACTTTTATTGGAGGATCACAGTTTTTTTAAAGATTTTATTTTGCAACTTTGTCGACATTATGGTTATACCACTATTATAATTATGCCAAATTAAAGACAGACGGCAAGACGGACAGAGAGGCGTGGCGAAACTATAAGGGTCATATCATAATGGCAAAATATCTAATCACAGGGAAACAACAAAAATGCTTCTTCAAACACGGTTTCATAGATCAGGTTCTATGAGATAGCAGCTCTTGCGGAAACTCTTTGAAAAAAATAGGGTTAGGATCCATCAGAGCTGAGCTGAGAGAAGCTCTGGGCTCGTATTATGGTCGCGTTTATCGCGTCGGATAAAGCATCTGTCACTCTCGCACTGTACTTGTCAGAAAGTGACGAGTGTCTTATCCACGGTTAGTTACGCGCTAAATACTGTCATAATAAGCCCCTACCTGGTGGATACTCGCCTTTAACCCCTCGTATGCCGGAGGTCCAAAAGTACCAAGTCCTAGTCTCTTCTGATTACGATATAGTCCGTATCCGTATCTAAGCACACGAGGGGTTAAGGTTCACTCTTTCTCGTTAATTGCAGTCAATCGTTAAAAATAATTGAATATTATTTTTCAGCTAAGGATATTAGCAAAGTAGCTGAGGCGATTATTGAGATCGGAATCTGCCAGTTGGCGATGAACAATTTGAATAATGCTCAAAAAACATTTGAGCGAGCATTTAAAATTCATACTGAAGGCAACAACATAGAAGGATTGTGTGATACAAGGATGCATTTGGCAGCTGTTATGCAAAGGTATGTTATTATCAACGTAAACGTGTTTAGTAATATCTTGTTATAGAAAATCTGAGAAAAACGCAGTAGCTGTACAAAATTTGTAGTCGAGTGCCCAAAATGTTATGTTCACTTTCTGACTTTTGCACATGTATGTATTCGTATTCGACTGTACCAAAGAGAGTTATACTGAATAAAGTTATTAATATCACTAAGCAATTTCGATATTATCATTAATATATACGTATACCTATCTATTTAGATTCCAATACTCTTCTCTCTCTATATTTAGAAAAAAAAGCTTCGTTTTTTTTTACTTATTTTTTTGTATCTTACATAATATTCATATAATACTGGGTGTTGCCTGTATCAGGAGCAATAAATTGAGGGATTGTTTCCACACCACAAACGTAACAATATTTATTCTACAACTTGAAGTTGTTAACTAAATATTAATGAATTTAGATTTTCTAAGCAAGCAATGTATTGCGAAAACTACCAAGTTGCTAGGCTGACAGTAGATGTCAACTAGACTATTGGATGATGTACATTGAAAATACTATTTAGTTTGTTCAAAAATATTCCAAATAATAAATTACATATTTTTTTAAAGTTGTAGAACAAATGTTGTTACGTTTATAGAGTAGAAGCGATCCCTCGATTTATTGCTCCTATTACAGGTAACACCCGGTATAAGAGAATATATCCATTTTAACGCTAGTATTGTAAACCTCTATTACCTGGAAGAGCGAGGCCTTCTGATACAGGTACACAATACCTAATAGAAGTACTCGACCACACTGTACTTACCACCTAAAGTTAAATGGAAATAAATTATTATTATTATTATACTCGGACTGTACCTTAGTAAAAAGTAAAGACCATTGACAGGATAGCTATTTTCTGTTATTTAAATAATTACTGCTCCTGATCCTGAACAGAAAAAACCCCTAATTATATACAAAACGGTAGCTTAGAATAAGAAAAAAGATGTAGTGTGCGCAACCACCGACGTTATCAACAACCTAAGGTCAAGTTAAACAAATTTCAAGCCAAATTGGACGTAGTTTTGCAAACAGGAACCAACCCACAATCATTTAGCAATAAAATATCAACCCTCAGTATTCAGCATTACAGTTGACATACTTTTGTCAAATCTTTGTGGGTTGGTTCCTGTTTGCAAAACTACGTCCAATTATAAAACACATTCACGCCAAATAAAAAAAAATAACATTACAAAACCGAAAACATTGCGGATGCGGCCAGTAATTGACCAATTTAATGGGATACTCCTGGTTTTTCATCAGAATGGGCAACCACGTAAATGCGGCCAAGCTGCTTACAGAGATGGGTGCGATGGCGATGGACCATGGCCTGAGGCTCCACCTGGGCCGGGCTTTGCACTTGCTGGGGGAGCTGCATCTCAGGCGAGAGAAACCAGAGCTGGGCACCCAACACCTCGCCGAATCATTTGGTTGCTTTATGGGCAGCAGTTGGCAACATGTTAGAATCTCCTCGTTTGCACAGTGCAATATGTCTTAACCAATTTAATAGCTACCTTTTAGTGAATGCTTTTCCCTCAATCGCTCCTATACGTATGGTATGGTGTCACAGTACAGGGTGGAAAGTTGAGATGGGTGGGTACTTACTGAAACCCTTGCCGATACGCAAAATTTACTAGCACCATCTTTCCATTTGACTATCTTTCTTACCTTCGCTAACTTTTTCATTAAATATTTTTAGGAAAATATGCAATTTGCGAGGAAAACGTCAGCTTTGGCTAGTTTCATTTCATCATCATCAGATAAGCCGAAATACGGCTACTGGCTATAGGTAATTTTAATGCCATAATGCTGGTAATTTCATTTTAATGCCCACCCATATAAATAGGATTTTATGTTAAGGATTTGTAATATAATCTTAAATACATATAATCTTAATATAATCTTTAAAAACTATAGTCGGGGTACAAAAAAGGCACAAATTGAATAACACTATGTCCAAATTTTAATACGGTAACTTATTTATACGTTTTGAGCTCGAGAAATATCAGCGCGTTCATTGACTCATCTTATATTTCCACCCTGTTAACATATTCACGCGCTCTAAATCTCTTAGTCGTGTGAATATTTTATAAATTTTGGTTGGTCTTCGGGATCTTCAAATGTTCAAATAATGGTTATAGAAATAAGCATCAACGATTGAATACAATTGAATGTAATTTGGCGCAGTTATGTTCTAAACCAACTAATCTTAGGTAAACAGGAAATATAATATTTTTTCCGCATGACAATGTGACACTGTGCATGGTAGTGGTTTACATAGGTTTAATCCCTGCAATCTCCTAGATATGTCAATTTACGGGATCAAACACGAAATTTACGGAATTTACGGGGTGATCCTTGGGCTGGCCTATATCATGCAGTGGACGTTTTAAGGATGATATAATGACGATAATGGTAATGCCCATTTGATGATTGAGTCATTGTATTATTTATTTCTGCTAGCCAAGTCCGTTGTTGGATGGACTTGATGAACCAACTAAGTCAAAATTGGAATGTATCTACAAAGAGGAAAAAAGAGAGATATATGAAGAAGAAGCCGAACAATCCCGACTTATGATGGCGATATCTAGAGGTGATTATAGCGTGACTACTACGAGTTTCTTTAAGAGTTTGCACCTCGTCTAATAATATCAATTTGCAGATCATTGGATCGAGGTTGAGATGTGCCCTCTTGACTCGTCTTTTATAAGAAGAATCTCGAGAACGGCACATCTATAGCTCGAGGTGTAAACTTACATACGTGTGTTCTTTAACTTTTTCGTCAATTTGAGGACCGATTGTGATTATTATTTTTTTCTCCTATGTCCCGCAGCGTTGAGTGTGGCGAGCTTGAAACATTCAATAATTTATTTTTCTTTGAGAAGTGGACCTATGTAACTAACATTATTTTGACCGCTAAAAAGAAGGGATAAATAAATGTTTTAAATGTTAAATATTTATATAGTGTTCAAAAACGCAACATATAACTTATTTTCATTTAAATGGTAACAATTAATGGTGATAATGGTATGGTAATATTAGTGTGGCGTCCCACAGTATAATAAAATCCAAAAGCCGACTTCAGTTGGAGTCTTATCAACGCACCGGAAATAAATATTTCCCGCGTCTAAAGTTCTAACAAGATTCTGGTTGGTACATTTACATTATGTTACATGAATCATAAAACGTTGATGTCATGGTATGGTAATATTAGTGTGGCATCCCACAGTATAATAAAATCCAAAAGCCGACTTCAGTTGGAGTCTTATCAATGCACCGGAAATATATATTGGCCTCGTCTAAAGTTGTAACAAGATTCTGGTTGATACATTAACTGGTACATTATGTTACATGTAACTAATAAATATACTAGTTAATGTGTATGTAGTATAATGTACTAGTTAATGTTTCATCCAGAATCGTATGAATTATAAAATGTTGATATTACCATTTCAAATGAAAATAAGTTTAATTTTGCGGTTTTGGCGGCGGTTCATAATATTGTTTTTACTCGTAGTGTTCAATATTGCCTTTACAGTCCCCCGAATAGTGCGTGTAACTAGCTTTTGTTTTTTCAAATTACTGAGTCCAGTAAAAAAATCAATCGTTTAAATTTGGCATAGACGCAGGGCCTTTCGTTATAAATGACCCGTCATTTGTACCCAAGCTTGCTGAGTTTATTGCGACCTATTCAAAAGCCGAATTCCCAGTTCTCGAAGGTTTCCCATAAATATTAAACCTGCTTTTCAATGTACCGGAAATAAATATTGGCCGCGTCTACATTATGTTACGTGAATCGTAAAATGTTGATTTCACTATTTTGCTTTAGTTTTGGTTGTAACTAATAAATACCAAATTTTGATTATTTAATTTATGTTAGCTAAGAGAAAATCAACTAATGTGTGTGTCCTTAGCCTTTGAGCAGCAGACATCCTTTCGTTTTTCGAGTGTATTATTTTATTACGTCATCCATTTCTACTCTTTCATCTCAATTGTGAGTAACAAGGTTTCTTTTTCACATATTTTATTGTTTTGTCAATTATTTTCCTTTTTAGGACAGGAATACATGGCCTCTTTCTTCGACGTAGTAAGAGAGTGCGCACAATGCTCTATAGCGCAAGTCAGGCTTATTGAATGGAAACTAGAAAACGCACCATGGTGGGTGATAAAGCGGAAGCATGATTTATTGCCTTGCATGTGTCCTCACCACCTTCGTTCACCGCTTGAAGTTTTGAGGTATTTGAGGGAAAACACTTGTAATAATTGATTTACAAAGGTTAGATAAAATGAATATCAAGTAATAACCTTTTTTTAGAATCAAGATTGAAATGGCCAAGGCACTTGACCTTCAAGAAATGCGTGCTAATAGTTCTCTGTCGGACAACTTAAGAAGTGTAACAATTGAGGATATGCGAAAACTTCACAGTTCTGTGGTACCTTAAGAGATAACAAGGTCAGGTAAGATCAATGACAACAAAAGTCTCTTTGCCAATTTTTATTGGTTTATTATTAAAAATAATATTTAGCTATTTACAGAAGTTCAATTACCAAATAACTTGAGCAAACTACACACGAATGACACAGCCGAGCTTATTGCTTGCCCCGGCATCGGTCTCTTCTGTGTTCCATAAAATTCTACCACCATTTGATTCGTCGTCCTTAACAGTATTTTAATAATAATTTAGTCAGTACTGGTATCACAAGCTCTATTATTATTCTAAGAACTGCAAAGATGTAAACACTTATTGCAATTAAAAGAAGGTACTAACAATTTATTAAGTTGTTTTAGTTTTTTAACGTCAATAAATTAGCATGCCTTAGCGAATTTCTTGCGAGGCTGCAGCTTGACGTTGAAACCTTCTGCGCGCTTCAAGATGATATCAGCTTGCAGTTTGAAATCGGCTTCTTTAAGGTCAGACTGGACGCGGAAATTCCTTAGGATGGTGGAAAGAATAATCTTCAGCTTTAGCATAGCGTACTTCCGTCCTGTAAACAATAAATATGTTAGGTGCCTTTCTTGGGTAACTGGTCGGTACTTGTATTTCATTGGCAGTTACGAGTCACAACTTACCGACGCAACTCCTGGGGCCAGCAGAGAAAGGCACGAAAGCGTAGTAATGACGGTTAGCAGAGCGTTCAGGCAGGAAATTGTCAGGATCGAATTTGGTTGGGTTGGGGTACACATCGGGACGTCGATGCAGCTTGTATGTTGTGATGACCACGGTAGCACCAGCGGGCACCTTCTTGCCATTGGATGCTATAAATAAATAAAATTAACGTTATTGACGTGTAAATTCAATAAATTATGTCATCTTCAAACTTTCACAGTTTAATGAAAGAAAAGTAGTGTCTTTAATATTTAGGGAATTCAACGTTTCAAAATACTGTAAACAATGATGATGATGATAAAAGGTAGTATGGCGCACTATCATAAATTTAATTTAAACGTATAAACTAAATCCTTACGCAGAGTGATATCTTGCTTGATATTGCGAGCAATGATTGGTACTGGTGGGTACATTCTGAGGGTCTCCATTAAACATCTTTCAAGGTATTTCATCTCGAGGGTGTCTTGGAAGGTGGCAGGGCGATCAGAGTCTCCAAAGATCTGGTCGAGCTCCTCAATTACTTTATCTTGAATGTCTTGGTGAACACCCATCATGGACAAGAAGAAGCTGCTACCAGCGGCAGTGGTGTCATGACCCTAAAATAATATCACTAGTTTAACTCAGGCACTTATACATATAAAGCAAGCCACTGAGTATAGAGTAATTACCTCAAACATTATGGTGTCAACTTGTTCCTTAATTTCCTCATCAGAGATTACGACTCCACTCTGAGAACTTTCTAATAGCAGGTCAAGGAAGGCAAGGCGTTTCTTTTGTCCTACGTCGTTGTCTTCAACATCCAAGTCGTCTTTCAGACCGGCGGCCTGGCCAAAGGACAATCCCTCGACAGACGTTTCCTTAGTTTCAACAGACCCAGAGCTTTCAGTGTACTCTTCTAAGATGGTAGTCTTCTTACCAGATTTGAACTCCTCCTTCTTCCGTGAGATAACCTGGAAATTAAGTTGCATAGAAATGTACTTAAGCATTGTGTTTTATCTTTCAACAAACCAATTCAAGTAAAAAGTAGTATTGTTTACCTTCTTTGTTAATCCGTGGATGGTGTCCAGAAGCTTAGTCTGGTTTTTGGCATATTGAGTGAACTTAAACAGAAATTCAGGCCTCAGCCAGATCTTAGTATGTCTTAAGTGAAGGATATCACACATCTTCATAACAGCCATTGCGTATTCGAAACCACTTTGGTCCTGAGTGCTCTTGCTTACTCCCATAGCAGTTTCTGCAACAAAATATGAATGTTTATATTCCTGTCCAAGTGAAAAGAGCTATTAACCTTCAAGGACTCGACGTGTTGCCTAACGAGGATCGTAATGGGGGTTTGTAACAGGCAGCTCCGCTGATGGCGAAAACTGCCCATTAGGAGCTAGGACGTGCGGACGTGGGGGGTCGCCAAACTTGACACGCTGTTTACCTTCCATGCGCGTTTCCTCTTAGAGCCAAGTGTCATAAAATAATAAATGCATGATTCTAAGAACTATTAGCTCCTATTTGTTGTACATATGATTATAGGGAAGTAGTTCCGTATAATCTGCGTAATTGGCGTCGTCAATACCTAACTGCCATAACAGTGCACTGCACAGTATGCTCTAGTTATCCTGACTCAATATAATACTAGTAACTTTATATCTTTTCGATATAAATATGAAACTTAATATATACCACGGCAACGTTAGTTGCTACTTTACGTCGAAGCTAAACCTAAGAAGCAAAAATATTTATGATGGACATGAATAATGATAAAGTCGCAAATTATTATATACGTATTTCGTCCTAAAGCAAAAGTTATATCACTTAAACTGCATAAGTTATTGATATTTTTACAAGATACTTTACATACACGTAACGTTAATAATTCAAAACAAGTGCATACTGTTTTTAGCGCAGTTAATATATCTTAATTATTACAATTTACCGAAGTACCTAACGACGCCGTTATACTCGTACTTTAGACGAAAGGAGGTTTGTGTATTATCTTGTTTGAATGAGATTAAACGCGTTTGCAAATATATTCAGATGTTGACTTAAGGTTTTATTTGATTTCGCAAACGTTCGAAGTGTCGCGAACAATTTGCGTCTAAAGCACGATCCGCGATGGGGGGCGATGCCTGTGTTGTCACCCGCTCGGACAGCTATGACTACGTGACAAGTCATCGAAATAGCTTTTTATTCTTACTTCAACTGGGTAAGATGATTTTTGAATTAAAAGCGTTTCGTCGGTCTAAATAATTTCGTCCTATCTACAATAACCTTCAGATGAGAAACGTTACTTGCATTACAAATCTAAAATGTCTTAAAATAAGCTAGTGCGTGAATTTGTAAAGCAATCACGTCTCACATGGGTACTTTTAAGTCAATAGTTTCCGGTGTTCCAAGAACAGGTTTGTTTTATTATTTGTTTTAAAAGTATATAAATTTATGAAACGATTTATTGTTTGACTTTAATCATATCAGTGAGGATCAGGTACTATAAATAAATACCTGGTTGATCCTCTTAGGTGTACTCAGTGGATATCATGCTTTCATTTTACACTTAAATTAAAGTTGAAATATTTTGTAATGGGAATTTAATTAATATGTTTTTTATCAGAGACAATTGAACAAGAACAGAACTAATAATTTCAGATCGTTTATATAATTATGTCATAACCAAAGTTCCTGTGTCATTCTTACTTACGTTACAACTATGGCTTATTATTCCAGTCCACCACAAGTTAAACTATGGCGTCCGTGTCTCGCAGTTTGTACAAAGACAGCGTTAGTCGTTATCTTAGCAAATCGAAGAATCCTAACGTGATTTGAATTAAAAGTGACTGACCTTTTAAATTCAATGACAATTCTATCACCTGCAACTAACGTTGATAGGTTTTTGTGTAACGTACCAAGTAGAATTTCGACGGTGCACTCGCTCATGTAGTCGTGACAGTCGAAAGCGCCGCTTTCCTTCTTCAGCTTTTCGACCACGGCCCTGGAGTTGGCGTTGAACAGGTCGATGAAACTCTTCAGCACGTTTAAGTGGAAAGTCGGGGCAATCAGTTTACGGTGAGAACGCCATTTCTGACCTATATAAATACAAGCATTAGAAAAACTCGGTTTCGCACTGTTTAATAGAAACACTAAATGTGGGAAATATATTCACCAGTGCTGATCAGAAGACCGTTTCCAAGCCAAGGCTTGAAGAATCTGTAGTCTTCGGCTTTGTCGATAAGAACATGGCTGCTGAGGATCAGCTCAACGTCCCGGGGATCGTATAGGAACACCATCAGCCTGGGGCCGATCCATAGTCTGACCATACCCTGCTTGTCGTAGCTCATACTCTTGGTGATCAAGTTTTTGAAAATGTCTGTTGAAAAGAAAGTGATTATTTAACATAATTACTTTTGCGATTGCGGTTATTTTTGGCAGAATCGTATCAAGTATTATCGTGATGATAAATAAGAAATGTAGGTTTCAATTAATCTAATTAACGCACCGTCAGACCCTCCAGTGAATTCCAGCGCGTTTCCGATGAGCGGGAGTCCAGGAGGTCCATCAATTTTCTCAGCGAGCTCATACATGTGCCTCCTGGACATCCTCCAGTAAGCGTACCAGAGAATCAGCGCTGGGACTAGAAGCATGTAGAACAAGCTCGTCGCTGCCCATGTCGTGCTAGCGGCAACGCTTTCTGCTGCTGTGTAACTCATCTTGGGAAGATTTAACGTCTGTTAAAAATAAAATATTATCAGGAATAATTCGCTAGTTGATACTGGAAAACCCCTTGTTTGTTATAGATTAGGTCATTTGCATTAAATTTCGCAGTCACGTACCGTATTAAGTATTAAATGAATGTGAAAACCAGTTTTGTGTAATAGTTAAGATTCTGGGCTTGAAATTTTTTAAATATCGTCAAGCAGGGTTCGTAAAATTATTGGAACTGGTTACGTCGGAGTGGTTTGGTGACGTCAACGATGGCCGACTAACGTGTGCGTGTGTGTGTATGTATGCAAATTTTATAGTTCATGTCCTTATTATTGCAAAATTAGGCGTGCGAAATAACATGAATATGCAGAAAGTTCTATAGGAGGAACATGTGTCGGGGATTATCATAATGATCAATCGTCAGTGGTACGTAAACATATGCATTTAATTGTAATAGCGTGTACCTACGTGTTTGAGTAAATATAAGTGCTTAATTATAATGCAATGTAGCAGTCATCAAGGTGCGGTTAGCAAGTTATGTTAAAACGTCTTCTTGCAGTGAAATGCTAATATCAAATCACAAATGTTGCGTCTGCGGTCTTGCAGTAACAGTTTATTAGGTATTTATCTGTATATTTAATTACTATTAACAGGGCAATGACTAAAAGATAAAGTGACGCTTTATCGAAGACCTGTTAAAAATCCATATAACTTTAGCTCCGGGCGATAAAGTTTCTCACCCAATCAAGTGCGAGTTCCACGACTTTTGTTTTAGTTTTGGATTTTTATTTATTTCTTTCAGTGCATATTTTTTTGGATTAAAAGGTACTGGTTTTGTTTTCCATAATATCTACAACATATACAAAGATCGTAGAAATCGCATTTTGTATGGAAATGTTCAGCTTCAAAATCCTCTTTAGAATAGTTTTTTTTTTTTCTAAATGTTACCTGTTCACCGCTATGTCAAATACAAAAGTCGACACTCGCACGCCAATGACAACTTAAAACCAGAGCTAATGTCAACCTTACCTCACTGATTCTTGATTTTGCGCTGTCAACCATGACGAAAATATCCGTCGTTAGCGTTCAAAAAGTTAAATAGGTTCAAATTCGTCATGGTAGGTACTAAATGTTTAAGTTCACCGGTGGTTTATCTTTTAAACCCGATAAGTGGGGCCGGGTTATTGCAACTAGGGGGGTAAATTTAACTTTTGATTTTTTTGAAAGGAATGAAACATTTTAGAACAATTTAAGCGCCCTTTTATAGTGGTTTGGGTACCAAAATTTCTATAAAAGGAAGTAAAGTATTTTTAAACTCGTTTTATTCCTTTAAAATCTTTAAAAGATGCATTTACCCCGTTAGTTGCTATAGCCCCGCCCCAGTTACCTTAAAAAAAATGTTTACGGGTTAATCCGCAACCTCATGCATTTGTCATGGGTACTAATATGTAACAAACCCAATAAGAGTATTACTATTGAACGAACATGTATTGCTATTCAAATTAAATGTGTAATAGAAGTGGTAATAGACGATAATATAATTAATCGATCAGACAAGGTAAGCTAGACATTATTTTCCATGTTTAAAGGAAGGCAAACTTAAGGTCCTCTAGTCCGATAATTCTCCTGTTTACCTCGAGGTAGTACTCGAGTACTAAGTTGCATTTATAGGATAAGTAAGTAATATGAAATGTTAGGATATTATATCTATAACATTAAAATGAAGTTTTAAGGGCACATATAAATTCATTAATGATCTCACGATAAACTTAACATTTTGCTTGTATGTGTCACTCTGTTAATATGTATTCAATTTAAACCAGAGGAATTAAGTTTATAAAATATTTTATGAAAACAAGCAACTTGGAAGTTGTGAAATGTTTCCTGGTAACTTTGTAAGCCATTTAAATCCGCAGTAAACAAACCTTCGGAAAGTTACTGAGGAAAATATAGCATTTAGTTGTTACACAACAAAGCTAATAGATGAATGGGAACGATAGAGCATTTTAAAAGCAATTTTTGAGCACATGTATAACTAAGATGATCAGTAAGCTTTTTCTATACTAAAGATTCCGAGGTCTTGTTGTTTGATAGAATTTATAAGTATATCAAGGGGCAAAAGACGCAAAAGACTGTTTTTTTTTTAAAAATTATATATAACAAGCTGTTGTCCGCGACTCTATCCGCGTAGAAAAATAAAACATAGGCTATGTTACTCTGTGATAATGTAGCATTCTAATAGTGAAATAATAGCAATCGGTCTAGTAGTTCTTGAGTTTATTTTTTAATAACATACAAAAATACAAATCTTTCCTCTTTATTATATACAACAAAAAATATTAGTGAAAATATCGTGTCATACATGAAATTTTTGGTGGAAAATCAAAATAATTACTTACAGCAATACTTTGGTTTGTTTTTCCAGGCTTTAAGTAATACTAAACAAACGCCCGAAACGAAAGCTTTAGTTTTATATTATAACCTCGTATATTGTGTTATGTTTAACGATCGCGTGTCAAGTTATTTTTTTATTGCATTATTCTTTAAATACTTAATATTAGCGGAATCGTTTGTAATTAAGAAAATATATACTCGTAGTTAATATGTTTAAGTTGTGCCAAAGGAGTAAATTACTTGTAACTTTGTTAGTTTCAATAAGGATTATATTTTTATTCGAATTTTCAATTTAAAAATCCACACTTTTTTAGAACTTCACTGAAAAGCTGCTGAATGTCACTAATTGCAACTAATTTTTATGAGGGTACCTATCACTGACACTTAACAAAAAACTATAAATTTAACCAATTAACTGTTAAATAAAACTTCCCTACCTTTGAAAAAACACCTTCTATTTGACCAACACTTAACACAGCACGTTATCCCCAAAGGATGCCGACGATGTCTCAAGTGAGACTATTTACGAAACTCCCGCGCAGCGATCTATATACACGGTTGTGGCGTCACGAGCTCATACGACAATGTACCCTGACCGTACATTATAATCAAAACATATGCAAATCATTCCGTTTTGATTTTGCGTAAATCATTATCATTTGTGATTCGATTGTTTCTCTTCATTATCAACAATCAAAATTATAGATTCGGAATCGCTCGGTGCCCTTGTGGTAAATCCAAACAATAGGTTATTTTCTAATAATTCAAAAAGAAAACGTTAAAAACACTTAGTTACCTATACCAACGGTTTTAGTTGTAGAATAGTGGATAGAACATCATTAATGTATCAATAAGAAAAGTGTATCAAAGTAGAGCGAGATGATAGTAGGTAGCTACTCTATGCTCGCCCTGTTTAATGTTATTTATAAAGAATACGTTAAGAGTTAGTATTAGTAGGTACTTACTGCCTTGTAATTTAAATTATCAATTTGTAGATGATTTAGGCGTACATCGCAAGTTCTGTCTTTATGGTGCTTTTTAGGGTCCCGGAGCCGAATGGCAAAAATGGAACCCTTATAATTTCGTCATGTCCGTCTGTCCGTCTGTATGTCACAGCCATTTTACTCAGAGCCTATTGGCACTATATAAATGAAATTTGGAGGATTGATGTATTCTATATGGGTTCAAATCCCGGTAAGGACTGATATCTTTGTGATGAGAACGAGTATTTGTTCCTGAGTCTTGGATGTTTTCTATGTATTTAAGTATATATTTCTAGTCGTCTAGTACCCATAGTACAAGCCTAGAGCTTAGTTTGGGATTAGGGGTGGCACTCCATACATGTAACTAGGGGACGATTTTTTTTTTATTTACGTCAGCGTGTGGGGTATTTTTCGATAGGGCTTCCAAAATGATAGTGAGGTTTTAAGTGACTTTTTTACGTAAGTGAACAGTTGGCGAGATATAAGTACGCTTCTAAACTCGTAAAAATTTTGTCCTGGTGGGTAGCTTTTGAACTGTTAAATAGAACATTCTAATAAAAATTACAGTAGTAGAACGTACGAAATACTTCCAACCAAAGTGGTTTTGAACACAATACGCTGTGTAGTTTTTGAGATTTTAATAAAAAAAAAAAAGAAGAATTTCAACCATGAACGTTCATCCCAGCTACGGAACCCTTCACTGTGCGTGGTCCGACATGCACTTGGCCGGTTTTTTTATAAAACCATTTTGATAAACCTAACCTAACCTAAGCAGGAGTTTTATAAACAAATTAATGTTAGCTATAATATTAAATTTCTTTCTCTAATTACTAACTTATCTTTTGTGCTATTGTTAGAAAATACAAAAAGGCTCTTTTTATTATGGAAATCATTATAATTGTTACCTATATCCATTTAAAACTATACAATTTTAATAATTCGGTTACAATTCAATGATATGGTAATTTCTTGACAGTGATCAGGCTAGTACCTAATAATGACGGCGGCGGGAGGTAGACATAGGGACACGTTAATACGTAGGATAGTAGAACTAATTAAAAGTTTAAAATCGAAAATCGAATGGAAAGTTTGACGTATTTTGCACAGATTTAATCTTTGGTTCCGATTTTTTAGCGTGTTGAGTAAAAAGTCGTTAAGGCGAGTTTTTCGACCAATTGTTAAACTCTTTTTAGCCAATTAATAAAATAAAAATGAAAAATGCACCTATGACGAATTATTACTCGACAAGCTCTCAAAGGACTAGGACTAGGTTTGTATGAAAAATAAGACCCGGGCGACGCCGGGACCAACACTTAGTATAATATAAAATTTGTAAAACTTTTCGACTCTTTTTATGAATTTTGACTTTCATTGACGACACGTTGGCCGAGTTGGGAGAGACCCTGCCTCCGAAGGCAGCGGTCCTGGGTTCAAATCCCGGTAAGGGCAGATATTTGTGTGATGACCGCGAATATCTGTTCCTTAGTCTTAGATGTTTTCTATGTATTTAAGTGTGTATTTCTCTATATACGTATATTTATCGTTGTCTAGTACCCATAGTACAAACCATTTATTATTTATTATTTGAGTTAACTAAGAAAGGCTACAGCCGGGTTTCCATAGTAAGTCGGCCCTTACATCAAATAGGCTCGGGGATTTTTTTATTAGTACTTCTTGTAATGAAGAATATTTTAGCCGAGTATGAACATCCTACTTGTAATGGTTTTTGAGTTATGATTTTTTCAAGTTTTTTTTTTAATGTTTGTTTTTTTTGGACGATACCAATTTAAAAATTATCATTTTTTTATGTGGTTGTGAAGTTTAGTAGTGACACCCCTAGATTTTTTTCTCAATATAGGCTATACATTGGCCTACTACTTGCCTAAATATCAACATTTTCCAGGCGGTACTTCCTACAAAAAATCAGCAGAATGTGAGACCTAGTTGTGTATTCAATCGGTGTTTTTCAATGTAGTATTCAAACTCTTCGATTATATTTGTGTTTTCTTATAGTAGTAGGTGTCACTACTTCACAACCACATCATTTTTTATTTTTATTTTTATATTGGTCTTTTTTCTTTTTTTTATACTTTAACTAGTGTTCGTTTTTTGGGTGGCGATGCAAATCTAACTAAAGAACGTCATTTCAAAATTTTAGGCAAATCGCTTGAATACATCCAAAAAAAAACAACATTCAAAAAAAATCTTGAAAAAATCATAACTCAAAAACTATTACAAGTAGCATGTTCATACTCGGCAAAAATATTCTTCATTACAAGAGGTACTGAAAAAAAAATCCCCGAGCCCATTTGATGTAAGGGCCGACTTACTATGGAAACCCGGCTATAGCCTTTGTTAACTTTTTACTCTTTAAGTCCCACCGAAAACTTTTTAGACAAATGAATGTTATTATTATTATTATTATTACTACTAGTTTTTTTCTAGGCAAACCAGTTTGACAACTTAAAATGTATAATGTTGCTACAGAATGCATACATATGTACATAAATGCATAGTGTAGTTTTAAAAAGTTTATTGATTGGGATTCCAAAAACATTTACTTATTCTTTAATAATAGTTTTATATTTGAATAATTTCATATTTACCATGGCTTTTTTATTGACATACATATATAGTTTGATATATCCGGTAGCAAAACACATAGTATTGGACTGTTCATATCCTGGCCATATTATTTTCTAAACATACATACATACATAACATCACGCCTTCATTCCCAGAGTGGGGTAGGCAGTGCTACAGAAATACCAACAACTTTAAAAATACTTGTTGATAATTCTGTAACCACATTTTGCACAATCAGGCCAAGAAGTTTACTAGTGTATTAGTGACAGGTTGCAAGCCCATCGCCTAACAGTACTACAAGCCTTTATTCCCTTAGTCGTCTCTTACGACATCCACGGGAAGACATGGAGTGGCACTATTGTAACCCGGCAACCACACGGGCTAAACAATGTCCAAATAAACAAATACTATTCTGCATTCTTTTTCTTGGAAAAGTCTTTGATCAGTGTGTGTTGCCAGTGATGTCGTATGGATCCGAGACATGGTCGCTTACAATGGGCCTCATAAGAAGGCTCAAGGTCACTCAAAGGGCGATGGAAAGAGCTATGCTGGGTGTCTCCTTGCGAGATCGAATCAGGAATGAGGAGATTCGCAGGAGAACTAAAGTAACTGATATAGCTCACTGGATTGCAAACCTTAAGTGGCAGTGGGCGGGGCACATTGCTCGTAGAACTGATGGCCGTTGGAGCGAAAAGGTTCTAGAGTGGCGACCGCGAACCGGGAGACGAAGTGTTGGCAGACCTTCCACAAGGTGGACTGACGATCTGATAAAGGTCGCGGGAAACCGCTGGATGACAGCAGCAGAGGACCGATCGTTGTGGAAAACCCTGGGGAAGGCCCTTGTCCAGCAGTGGACGTCTTGCGGCTGATAATGATGATGATGATGATTCTGGATTTGACATGCTTAGTCATAGTCATGTAGAAAACAGGTAGGTAATGCTGTACTATTAACTGTTTTTACATGACGGTTAAATAAGTGAATAAGTCTTTAAGAATCATTCATCTGTGTCGTAAAACTAGTCTGTTATTTTATAAAATAACAACAGCATATTCTGTCCTACGTCAGATTTGTTAAAATAACCCGATGTCTGTGTCACGTTGTCAGAAGAAAAATAAAATAAAATTGATAAACAGTTCTCGCTAATCACTTGAGAATTTTCCGATTTCACGGGGTAAAAAGTCCACCGCTATATGATAAATGATAATCATTATTTATTAGGGTCAGACTTGTGGTCAAACCAGATTGACACACCACTTATTGTCGCTTTCGTCGGAAATTCGTCAGAAAATATTTTTATTCCGCAAAAGTAGGTAGGTTAGGTTCGTTAGGTATCTTTAGATGCCCAAAGGGCAAATCTTCCAGAAATAGGGCTCTGGCGAATATCAGTGGCGTGGCAACCTGGTGTAATCACGAGTACGACCTCTATTTATTTATTTATTTGTCATCTTTATCGTTACGTAGTGCCCGTAATACAAGCTAACAGCTTAGTTCGGGACTAGGTAAATTTGTGTAAGACTGTCTTCCGAATTTAATTAAAAGGTTATGGATGATGATAATTTGATGGTATAGTTAATACTATTTCATCAAACACTTACTTTATGTGTATTTTCTATATTGAAAATCAGTTTAGAAAACAGAATAATTTTTTTTTATACGAAACCGAAAAAGAAAAAGAAAAAAGTTCAGTTTTCTAAACTAATAAAGTATTATTGTTTTTTTTTGTATAGATCTACTAGCTAAGGCATTCGGCCACTTTAGAAACCAAAAGTTCGAAACCAGTTTAGAAAACTGAACTTTTTTATTCTTCTTTTTTGGTTTCGAATAAAAATAAAAAACTGTTTCTTAACTGATTTTCAATGTAGAAAATAAAATCTTCTTTTGAAACTAATTTAACCCAAAACCCCCTTATATACTAATGATAATTAACAAATTGGTCCAAAAAAAATGAATTAGTAGTATTGTATTAGTATTGAATCCGTAGAGAGTGGGTCGTAATTTCTCAAAACAGTGTCTGCATTAGAGTCGACGGAGCTCCCCAGAGCTCCTATTTCTGGGTTGTTTTGGCCCTCTGGGACCGATATAAAATCGGACCTCACCTAATCTACCTACTTAATACATGCTGAGCAGTATTAATGTGAATGAGTTTTAAAAGATTTTACATTTTCTGTATTGGAAACCAGTTTACAAAACAGAATTATTTTTCTTTATTCAAAACCAGGTTTCCTAAAAAGAAAAATAATTTTGTTTTCTAAACAAGTTTCGAACCTTTGGTTTCCATAGTGGCAGAAGCTAAACTACTCGTAAGAGATTACTATTATTAACTTTATTTATTATAGTTTGTTTTTTTACATGGTCGGCTGTTTCATGAAACTTGCTGATCATTATTTCCTAAAGTGCCATGAAACTTTCCAGGACGAAAACTTAGAATCAATATAAAGTCGCCAGCAATTCATTCTTATCCAACAATGTACTTACTACCTTTAAATATTTTGACGAGTGTATCATTAATTATGATACACTTTTTTGCTTAAAAAATCTAAAGAGGTTCAAATTTGTTACTTTTAGGGTTTAAATAAATAATAAAATGTCAGTGGACCACACAAATTGACCTAACCAGTTCTAGGCTTCTAGGTACTATAGCCACTATGGACACTAGATAGCGATAAACTTACTAATATAAAGATACACGTAATTAAATATGTAAAAAACATCTAAGACTTGGGATCAAATACTCGCGTTTATTACAGACATAGGTATCTGCTCTCACTGGGATTTGAACCCAGGATCGCTAGTATCTAGGAAGGGTGCCTATCAACTAAGCTAACGAGTTGTCATATCACTCGTAATCGAACCCAGATAATGCTATGTTAGATCTAGCTCTTTTATTACACATGCATACATAACGTCACGCCTTCATTCCCAGAGTGGAGTAGGCAGAGCTACAGAATACTAACAACTCTAAACTTGTTGATAATTCTGTAACCACATTTTGCACAATCAGGCTAATATGTTTACCAGTGTATTAGTGACAAGTTGCAAGCCCATCGCTTAACAGTACTACAAGCGTTTATTCCTTTAGTCGCCTCTTACGACATCCACGGGAAGACATAGAGTGGCACTATTTTCACCCGGCAACTACACGGGAGCCCATTTATTGTGTGATCAATAATTTCCGTAGAAATTGAGTATCCAATTCAGAAACTAAATAGTAATACCAATTGCTGCCTTTCGACTCTATACACATTACGAAAAAGTACGAAGCAACTATGGATCTCTTTGCGTGTTCTCGTGTTCTCACGATTCTATTACTAAGCTTCTATTGTTAATCAGTATGTTTGTCATCGGGCTGTATCTAATTAACCGTAATACGTAGACAGTAAAAACTAACATAAAGTGCGTATTTTAATTGCCCCTATATCAACAAATAATCTTATATATAAAATTCTCGTGTACAGTTTTCGTTCCCATACTCCTCCGAAACGGCTTGACCGATTCTCATGAAATTTTGTGAGCGTATTGAGTAGGTCTGAGAATAGGCCAACATCTATTTTTCATACCCCAATATGACATAAAAAAAAAAAAAATGCAGCAGGCGAAGCCGCTGGCGGATCGCTAGTAATAATAATAAAAATAAAAGTGAGTCCCCATATTATAATGGTACCCTTCGTGTTCTATAGTGGTACAAAACGAATTGGTTTTCGTAAAATATCATTATTTTTCATTCATTAAGATTAACACCCTAACTGTATGGTCCTAACAATAATGAATTAAACTTAATTCTAGCATCAACCAGTAAAGTTACTACAAGTTACAATTACATAGTAGACAAAAAGAAATGCGGGCTCAAAACATAAACAAAACAAAACAAAGAAGAAACAGTACTTATTTTACCCAAAGCGAAGCTTTAAGCACCTAAAAGAAAAAGCAATAGAAACATGACGACTAGACAACTCTATTTGTAACTAAGCATTAAATTTAAATGTAGAAAGCGACAAATCAAACATAATTAGTTCTGGAAAAACACTTGTTGTTTTTGTTACGTACTCTATTTATAATTGAGTTCCCAGCATATTATTAGTGCGGGTAAGGGGCACGTGAAGGAGACAGTTAATTTGACGTATGTTGGGACGATGTACTCTAAAACCTACTTTACTTGAAAGATGTGAGGATTCAATTTTATTTGAAATAAATTTTAACAACAAAAATTGATCTTTAAATGTGCGTCAACTTTCGAGGGAAGCAATATTACCAATATTAACGTCTAGGTTTTGGCAATTTTGTAGGCTTAGTAGTATTTGAAATGCTTAATTTATTCATTTTGTGTTCTCTCAATAGTCTAGGTATACATATACATTGATGGTTCGAAGTTGGCCTTACTAAAGGGTTATAAAGTAAGTGTTCCAACGCCTATAAAATTATTGCCAACTCTTAAAATGAAACCTAGATGGAAATTATATTGGGTACCCCTTCTCCTTAACGTTGCCGGCTTTCAACAAATTTCTGTTAATTTACTCCAGTCACATTTAAGTATCATTTTCTTGATCCACGTGTTCAATTATATTCTCATCTTGGATAGATCCTTCGTGGTAATGGATAGATCCATCAAATATGTATAAACATACATATTCGAAATAATTATGATGAATAGGTTTGTTCCGGAATAAACTTACCTAAGGTATTTAAAAAGTCTTTCAGTTTAATAATGAAGCCACATTGTAGGGTTGATATTCCTAAATGATCAAAACTTACTGTTTTAGTTTTTGTTTATAAACTCCATAGGATTTTAGAACAATTATCAAGACGTCAGAATATCGGTTAATAGAAATCACTAATAAAAGGCATGTGAGACTATGTACCATGAAGGGTTCTATGCGATTTCTATGTAATTTTAACCACTGCCGACATACATGCTTAGCAATACCACTATTTTTATAATATTATGTTCTATTTTATATCAGTTTTACGAAATACCATGTTCTCAATACACCTTTTTCCCTATAAAACCTTATACCGAAAGTATCAAAATTCGATATCACAAGAATCTCTAAACTCTGAAATACTTTCCAAACCTGATTTGGAAAACACAATTTTCTCGAAACAACTTGATCTAACCTTGCATGATCATATAATACTTGATTATCAAAAGCAGATTTTCGATAGGTATACCAGATTCAAGAACACCAGATCCCCAACATAATATCAAATATCAAACAAGTACGGTCAGGACACCTACGCAAACCTTTAGCTGTTCCTTCTTAGTCCGATGTGGACACTGTACTGGTACTTTTTGGTTTGCATATACCCAATTAGCTTTTACCTGCGACTTTGTTTGCGTTAAATACCAAGTTTGTCGCTCCTTTTCTCTTCTTTGGGGATGAGTTGTAAAAAATGCTGGAAATACATGTTATATTATTTTAAATTAAAATATTTTGAATTCACCAAAAATGTTTTTTTTTTTCTTCTTCTGTATTTGCCAATTTTTAATGATAATGTACAGTAGTTATAAATAGTTGACAATAAAATTTTGATATTTACAGTTGGGTTCGTTGTGTAACTGTACTTATGTTTTCTACCAAGTAAAAATTTGGTGTTTCAGGAATTTAGGCATTTGGTAATCAAATGATCAGCATCAGGTGTATTGGGAATTAAGAAAACTGGCAATCTGGTATTTTAAGTATCTAGTAGATTAAGAAACTGGGTTTTTCAAGTACACTGCTAGTTAAAGCGCGGACGCCAACGACGAAGAATTCCATGCATTGACCTTTACTGTAGAAGCTGTGCAAGTGCGACGGTAATATAAATTGTGCACGATATAACAGAGTAAAGTAATTGGGAGTAATTTTTCGAAATTCTTTGTTTGCCACCCGCGCTTTACCATTTAGCAACTAGACTTGATAAAAGAAAGTGACCAATAAGTAACAAAACCATTAAGGGTTTCTACCTTGTCTAGATTATATAGAACCTTACACTAACCTCAGTTGCCAGAGCCTTCTAAACATTATTACAATACATAAATATGTATTGTAATAATGTTTGGGTTAAAATTAACCCAAATAGTTCATACATTTAAAATATAACCACAGTCTACGTCATGTTAACGATAATGCATAGCTTTCTAACTACCAAACCTATTAATAAATGAATATATCGATAAAGTTTTTATTATACGAAGAATAAATAACTCGATTTTAAATGTGTGGAAAGTACAAGGTTTTTAATTGAGTTTTTTTCTGTTATGTACTCCAAATAGTTATTTATTGAGGCTCCGTTGTACAGTTGCTATTCGAGGGTCTGCAATGTCTGTATTTCTTAATTATATTCCTTGGTCTACATGATAAGTGACCAAGTTTGACTGAAAGTAATTTAATTTTACATTCAAGTCATTATAGCATAAGTTAAAAAAAATAAGTACTAAAAAAGGGGATAAGCGCAACACAACTCAACTTCATTCATCTTTATTATAAAGAATATAAAATAAACCTTTATTTCCTTGCGTCAAACATAATGATTTTCGCGTCCCTTAAAATAATATCATCAATCATCGTCCACTAGTATTTTTTGTTGTACTTGATATGGTAAGCACTTAATTACTTGAAACGATGAATTTTCCCGATTACAATAAAATGAGCTGTTGTACGAGTAACAAGAATAAAAAGTTTTCCTCATTGATAAGAATCGATAATAGTCCCCTCCGGCCGCCATGTTCGATCGCGTAGTTCGATCAATCGAACCACGATGTATTTTAGGTCCTCATGGTTCGATCAATCGAACTACGAAGATTTGTAATTCCTTAAAGTTCGATCAATTTGGATTAATCGAACCACGAGGAATTTTAAGTCCTTACTTTTCGATCAATCGAACTACGACGATCTGTAATTCCTTGAAGTTCGATGGGTAAATAAAAAAAGTCCTCATTCAATAAGCAGTATGGACATACGCCTTACATTTATATTCTATAGGTAGGTAGGTTTAGGTTATGTTAATATTCCAGACCACCCAGAAATAGGAGCTCCGCACGGAGCTCCGTCGATACTGTCTAAATGAAAATCATATATCTGGGTGATCTGCTGCAAAAATAACATAACCTAAACCTACCTACTACGTGGTATCGTTTAACTTTAATTAAGTAAGTATTACTTACTACCGTAATGTGAATGCAACTTTATATACTTTTACCATAAGGGGATTCTGATGAACTCCCGAGTTCACCAGGATCCCCTGGGGAAACAGGCTACGGGATCCTGGTGGTCTGAATGGTTATGACAGCGAGAGCACGTTGCCATTTTTACTATTAGATCGAACCAAAAGGACCTTAATTATCATACTCCGTACAGTTCGACTTTTCAATCAAACAATAAGGTTCTAAAATTCCTCGTCGTTCGATTAATCGAACCAATTGTACTTAAAATTCTAAACTCCGCACATTTCGACTTTTCAATCGAACTATAAAGGCCTAAAATACCTCGTGGTTCAATTGATTGAACTACGCGATGGAACCTGGCGGCTGGAGGGTAACGGTCGAAATTACAACAAAATTTAATTTATGACGGAATATAATATTGAGGCGCATTACTGACATAATAATATTGTTGCTTAAACTATTCTTAATACATTTTTTTTATTTATGATCTACAAAACGGTATAAGTAATCATTTGAACTAATGTAAGAGTAGGTATACCCTTCGCTTTTTATTTTAAGAAATAAGCTTAAAAGAGCTCTTGCCTAAGTGAATCGAATCGAAGTGTAATTCAACCTTGAAATAGACGACGCTGGAAAAGCTAGTAAAATGTTTGAAATTGAAGGACATTTTATTTATTCAGAGTGAATTTGACGTTGCATGACGAACAGTATAAGTAAGTAGCTACTCAGGCAAATGAAAGATGGTGCAAAAAGGACGTAGTTTAGCAAAAAGATTTCAATCCATCTACATATTTAACACATTTACAATTTTAAATTATATCGCATGTAATAGAATTCACATTTTTGGACGACACGTTGGCCTAGTTGGGAGCGACCCTGCCTCCGAAGGTCCCGGGTTCAAATCCCGGTAAGGGCAGATATTTTAGTGACGAGCACGAGTATTTTTTCCTGAGTCTTGGATGTATGTAAGTACTTATTTCTCTATATTAGTAGGTAAGTTTATCGGTGTCTAGTACCCATAGTACAAGCATGGAGCTTAGTTTTGGACTAGATCAATTTGCGTGACATTGTCCCGTGATATTTATTTACTGTCCCGTGATATTATTTATTACACAATACATATTTAACATGAATGTCTTAAGAGGCGACTAAGGGAATAAGGGCTTGTAGTACTGTTAGGCGATGGGCTTGCAACCTGTCACTAATGCACTGGTAAACAACTTAGCCTACTTGTGCAAAATGTGGTTACAGAATGATCGACAAGTCTTTTTAGAGTTGTTGGTATTTCTGTAGCTCTGCCTACCCCGCTCTGGGAATGAAGGCGTGATGTTATGTATGTATGTATATTTAGCATTTTGTGATCAAAAACCAATTTTAGGCGCAAACACCGAGCATAGATAATGCTATAACTTAAAAGTACATAATAATATAGTAAAATACCTGTAACAGGAACAAGAAAACTTGAAAGAGCAAATAAAATAACAGGAAGGAAAAGGGTCTATAGCTAAAGCAGTTGCATATATTTATGCCGTTCACTTTTTCGAACTTGCAGATTTTTACACAATATAATACGGCATAAGGTCATGTCATGTTATTGTCGAATAGAATTTACCTATAAACCGGGCCTTTGTTCTACCGGGGTAAAACCATATTTTCTTTGGCGAGTTTCCGTATTGTCAATGTTTTGACAGCTCTTACTTCAAACAATCTCACACAAATTGACCTAATCCTAAACTAAGCTCTAGGTTTGTACTATGGGTACTAGGCAACGATAAACGTACTTGTATAGAGAAATACATACTTAAATACATAGAAAACATTTAAGACTCAGGAGCAAATATTCGCTCTCATCACACTAATATCTGACCTTACCGGGATCTGAACCCAGGAACGCTGGCTTCGGAGGCAGGGTCACTCTCAACTAGGCCAACGTGTCGTCTAAATGTCGTCTAAATCACAAAATTTTATCTCGCAAAATTGGTCAGTTCTCGAGGGAATAGCGATAAACGACTTCTACGCGGACGGAGTCGCAGGAAACAACTAGTATTACAAAAGAGAAAGCTTGGATTTTTGTATGTTTGTTACCTAATCACGCTTTAACCGCTGAACGGATGAAACTTGGCACACATGTAGGTAGGTTAGATCCTGGAATAGGACATAGGGTACTTTTTATACCGGACAGTCCAACAGTTTTTTTTATGGCATTGAGAAGGCAACCTGATGTTAAGTGGAAATTGTGACCTATAGACATTCGCATTCACAAGACTGCAATCCTAAGACTGAAAATGCGTTGCCATCCCTGAGGACTAAGATGGAATGCCTCTATGCTAGTTATTTCGTCGGTTGTCTTATCCCCAAACCGGAATACAATGCGAACACTAATGTTAGGCGGTAGGTTAATGGATAAGATGGTGGTAGCGATCCGGACGGACCCTGAACAAGGTCCTACCATCCGCAAAAATACCGATAAACGACTTTTATATGCGGACGGAGTCGCGGGTTACACATAGTTTTGTAATGACAAAACGTTTAACGTTTGTTTAGGGTCACTCCCAACGGGTGCAGACCCACCGTACCACTAAACCGTATCACTGAGCAAAATTAGTTTCATAAATATGAGGTAGGTTTAGGTTATGTTAGTTCTTCAGCAAGCCCGGAGGGCCAAACTACCCAGAAGTAGGAGCTCTGCGAGAGCAGAGCTCCGTCGACTCCGTTAAATTCGATTTTAATAGTAATAATTGGTCAAAGTACCACCAGTGGTACGGCCGAGGGGTACGGTGGGTCTGGAAGGACTCCCAACTAGGCTAACGTGTCGTCTAGACACGATGTGCATTGGATTATTTAGTTTAAAATAAACACTTCGCGTAATTTAATTAGGTTTCAACTATAGTTGTATTTTTATGACATAAATTAATTCAATTTGACGTTTATTGTTTTAAAAATATGTTAGGGTAGAAAAGGTTTTTCACCGTAAAGAGTTATATCTAGAGGTGTAATCCTAAGAAGGTAAGTATTTTATAGTTAAGAACAAAAGTGAATATTTAAATGTATTTGTTTTTTCTGTCTACCATACCCTTTGCTACGAAAAGTGCACGTTGATAACGATCACTACTTATAGTAAAGTAAAGGAAGACCAACATTACTTAAGGTACTTTCTAGTTTTGTTTCTTACTCGCGCTTTTGTACCTTCCTATGGGAATCCTTGGATTATAACCAAATTAAACTCACTAATTGATCGTTAATTCACTAATTTGCGGAAAAGTTAGGTTTTATCGTAGGTGGATTGAGCCTAGTTGAAATCTTTAAGTATTTATTTCTCTATATAAGTATGTTTATCGTTGTCTAGTACCCATAGTATAAGCCTAGAGCTTAGTTTGGGACTAGGTCAATTTGTGTGAGATTGTCCCCTGATATTTATATTTATATTTATTTTATATTTATAAGTACAGAACATTTGAGTTCAAAGATATGGATACATTTTTGCACCTTATTCCATCGAAATACGGTGCAAAATAACATACATATCTTTGAAAATATCTATTTACTCAACTGTACGAGTACACGTAAAATATTATTAGTGCGACAGTAAGTTTTGTCTGGATATCTGTTAGAATTTCACAACTAAACCGCTTAACCGATGTTAATGAAATATTGTACAGAGATAGTTTAAACCGTGGGGACCAAAAAAAACCTTTTCATGCCGAACAAAAATCTTGACAAAATTGCGATAAACCAGTTCTACGCAGTTAAATTCGCGGGCACAATGTACTTTAGTAGGGTGAACACTTGGCAATATTTTATGAATTTCCTCGAATTCTAGGTCGTACTAATTTAAAAGACCAGTAAGTATTCGAAATTGTAATAATTTTAGTTGTCATTTAGGGGTTGAACAATTTGAGCCACGACCGTCAGAAAAAAAAATTACATACTTACCATCACGCCTTCATTACCAGAGTGGGGTAGGCAAGGGTAGGCAGCTACAGAAATACCAATAACCCTAAAAATATTTCTTGATAATTCTGTAACCACAGATTGCAAGCCCCTCGCCTAACAGTACTACAATCCTTTATTCCCCTAGTCGCCTCTTACGACATCCGCGGGAAGACACTATTCTAACCACACGGAGCATTTTTCTTTTTAAATCGGTAAAAATAATATATTGTCAGATAATTTAAATCCATAGTTGATTAGTTACAAATAAATTTATCCTTATGTTAGTCACTATCACAACACAACTACAATTCCCACCCAAAATTTCAGGATGGAAGAGTGCATTCTTCCAGCAATGATATTCAGTATTCTATTGGTACTGCCCCTAACGCGGAGCATTACCGAAAAAATGGTGATGATGGTTGATATCATTCATTAGTGTTTGATATAACTTGACATTAAAGGTCAATTTGTGCAACCTCTAAATACGATCCTATCACACAATATAATACAATACAAAACACTTTATTGTCCACCAAACAAAAAAATTACAGAGAAATAGCACAATTTGAAAGACCCAGGTAAACAACAGGCGGTCTTATCGCTGATTAGCGATCTCTTACAGACAACCTTAGAAGGGATAAGGTGTCAAGTTAAAAAAATACACAGTAGGTGGTGCAGACTAATTTTGAACAAGATTGTTACAAGGAACTAAGCTAGTTATAAAACACAATGTACCAATAAATATACGCTTACCAATCGAATAAATTGATAATCAAATACAAACTAATACAAATTAATAAATTATAATGACTTACATCAATAAATAGATAATAATAAATAAATATCAATACATCCACATCAGGGAAAAAAAACAGCCCACGACAGAAATGCATAGTGAAACATAGTGAGAGAAATGTACTGAGACAATACAATTATAACTGCGACAAAAAGAGGTCTTGGAGAAGTTTCTTAAAAATAGGTAAAGATTTAGCCTGCCGCAGCTCCACAGGGAGGGAGTTCCACAGACGGACAGCCTGAAAAGTAAAGGAATTGTTGTAGAATTTAGATGAGGAGGAGGGTACAGTTAAAATACAATTTTGGGAGCAACGAATCGACTTAACAAAGTGAAAACGCTCCTAGCGGCGCAGAATAAGTAATAGTACAAGTACAGAAGCGACACTCCGTGACAGCAAACATGCGAATTTAAACCTAAACAGAACGCGTTAACGATAATAAAACAAGTGCACGGCCGGAAGTGACCTTGGTTACATTTCTGCGATAGATATACTAGAAAGGTTTAGGTACTTAACTAAAAGTAAACAAACGAAACCACGTGGCTCTGTTCAGCAGCCAATAGAAGCAGAATACTGATACGTGCGATACGTCATAGGTCGACAAAACAGTCTTGATTGGCTGTTGAACAGAGCCACGTGGTTTTGTTTGTTTACTTTTAGTTAAGTACCTAAACCGTTCTAGTATAGTGGGGGCGCCCCTAACGAGGCAAAATGCAGCTTAAATCTGCGCCGCGAGAGTATGTATTATTGCCGCCATGAGCTTTACTGACTCCGCCCACTCCGCAGGGCTGGCAGTTACTTGTACTAATTAATACGTTAATACTTATTCCGTGGCAGTTGTAAGAAAACAAATTGCATCAAACTTATTATTAATTGTAGTTTTCTTATGTAGTTTTAGTTTTATTCATCCCTAACTGTGCTAATACTGTTGCATTTGGTACACAAACAGGACTATTTTCTTTGTACCTATCTTTTATATTTGTATTTGTTTGTGCAACTGTTAGTGTGTCTAATTGAATAAATAAATGAAATAAATAAATCTAGTTTGTAACTAGAAACGCACTAAGCGAAACAAGCGAGAAAATACAACTTGTGCTACCCGTACTGGAATAGGTAGGTTAATGTTAGTCAAGGAGCTGACGCCCGTTTTCGATAAACAATCATTTATTTTAAGGACTTTGAAGGTTCATTTTGTAATAGTTGTATTACTAAATATTTGTTGTAAACATTTTGCTTATCTATAACAAGATGAAATAGGTATATAGAATACAGATAGATAAGAAAGGGGATAGCACAAAAATCGCAAAATACCTGCATGCTTAGTATGGTGGCGTTTATTGCAAGACAAAATATGGATAAAGCTTCCGTCACTCTCGTACTTATACACGTGTCAAAAAGTGGAGGATGTGTTATCCACATGTTGTCACGCGACAAACGCAGCCATATTAGGCCCCCTGTATTGTGTTGATGCACCACAGATGTTAACATTACATCGTTAGTACATGAAAAAACGTTTAAAAAAGTCGGATTGGTGAAACTTCAAAAAAACGTTTAATATATTTTTGATTTAAAAACAATAATTATTAATATCTTATAACAATATTTATGTTTCATCAATAACATTTAATCAAGATTTGCAACCCGCGATGGAAAGCCTATTAGTCTTATTGCCTGTTTCACAATCGACAAGTAAAGCTTATGTGAGACATAAATTTACTCTTTCTTACACTTAAAAATATACAAGAAGAGAGCCAATTTTTAATGGCAGATAAATTTGTCCTTGCAATACTTAATAATAAAATTTACATTATAATTATTTGTAACTGTGACTGATTGATTACAATTACAAATGTTTAATTTTTACATATTTTTTTAACTCCTTTTTCATATATTTGATATTTATTATTTATTTATTTATATTTAAATAAAAGGTAAAATAAAAATTACAGTTTTTTAACAAAAGTTAATTATAATTTTAATTTTATTGAAAATAGTCACAAAGCGGACCTTCTTAACTTTTTCTTGTATATTATATAGGTAACTCATTACTAGTGTCATGTTTTAGCGAAAATATCCATCTACATATTGTTATAATAATTACAAGTCTTAAATAAAAAATAAACCGACTTCAATTTCCTTCAACCTCGGGAGTAGGTATACCCTAACAGGGCTAACAAATCAAAAAATGTTCAAAATCAGAAACTAAAAGAAAAGAAAGAAAGAAAGAAAAACGTTAGTACTTATATATCAAATTAAAAACTAATCTTACATCAGGCTCTTGGACTATGCAACTCGTATAACACGACAAAATTATAAACTCGAGCACTATTTTTACCTATTCCGTTACTCAAGTAAGGAGGTAGATAACCAGTATATGCTGACCTTGCTTTAGTAGGTAGTCACTATTACTGGGAGATCTACTTACGCGGAACGCTCTTTAAGTAAGGTAGGTTTATGATTTATATATTATATAGATTTTTGATGCGAATAAGTCGAAAACTGCGAAACTGAGGTAGGTAGTTATTAAAATAAATAATATTATTTCGCTCTTTTTGTGTCGAGGATTTAAAACTGTAATCATTGTGTCAGTAATTAAGTACAGCTACTCGTAACTACCTACCTCGATCGAAGTTATAATTTATAAAATAATATTAATAATAATCAAGCTTACCTTTCGATATCTTTTGGCAGTGTAAATAATGATAGATCGCCATTCCTGTCATTATTTAAGCACCCGTATGCTATACAGTACCTTTTGGCTTTTCGAGGAGCCATAGGTACATTTATTTTAAGAGCTTAACCACTCGGAGGGCTACATTTCTTTCCTTTTCACAATGCTCGGACATACAAACACGCACACGCGCACACACACGCGCAGACACACACACACACACACACACACACACACACACACACACACACACACACAACACACAAACACACACATACCGTACTGCAAAATTACTATTTCAGATCCTACTTTATTTTTGAATAGACTACTCGTTTATTGTGTATCGAAACATTAGATCTAATGTACATTTTAACTTAAATCTCAAGCCGCACTACTCTGGTAATTCTTAATGATATTGAATCCCACGATACAGCCTTGCCTAGTGTGGGAATCGCAGGTAATCTTGTAAGCAAATTCATACTTTTGTGATCAATAAATGTTTGTTTGTTTGTTTGTTTGTTTATTTAAACAAAAACTCGAATTATTTTCGCAGCGGCGTACGGGCGGCGCGCTTCAAGACGAGCGCTCGCGTGACACTCAACTGATTAAGCCTTGTATAAAAGGCCGCACATTGAGTAGGCAATAGCGCGGAGTGTCACCGGCCTGCTTGCGGTAACGCGGAGTTGCAGGAAAGAAACGAACATAGTAGAGGAGATTAAGGATATGAAAGTACCGGCGAAAATGGATAGGAAGCCACTTGAGTTGCGAACGAAAATTAGAGACGTGGTCATAATTGCGTAAACCAAATATGAAATTTCTTCGTTGGAACCAAATCTTTTTCCACCAAGTCATTTCTACAAGTTTGGGAATAGTCCGTATATAGTAGTAATGAAAATAGTCGCAGGGGCCTAAATCTGGAGAATAAGGCAGGTGCGGGAGCAATTCATAACGTAACTCGTGAGCCATAGCAACTGCACAAGTGTGGACCCGTACGTTGTCTTGGTGAAAAATGATTTTCTTTTTCGCCAAATGGTGTTTTTTTCCATTAAAACTTCATGAAATTGCTGTAACAAGTTGGCATAATATTCGCCTTTAATGTTTTTACCTTTGTGAAGGTAATCAACATAAATTACACAACGAGCATCCCAGAAGACAGTAGCCATAACTTTATTCGCCGATAAATATGCTTTGGCCTTTTTTGGTGCGGGTTCACCTGAAGCAATCCATATTGTTTTGACTGCTCGTTAGTTTCTGGTGTATGATGATGAATCCAGCAGGTTTCATCAACAGTTATGAAACGACGCAAGAAGTCCTTTTCATTACACCTAAATTTCGCCAAACGTGACTCTGACCGGGTGCGTTTTTGATCCACTGTGAACAATCGCGGCACCTAACGGGCGGAGAGCTTCTATGAAGAATTTGTTTGTTTGTTTGGATATGAATCCAAATAAGTGTGAAGGATATTACGAACCCATTCGTCTAAAAATCTTACAATATCAGCTATCTCACTAACCTTTACTCTTCGGTCGTTCAATACGATGTCATGGATTTTGGTGATCATCTGTGTAGTGACCTCAACCGGGCATCAGTGCTTGTACGGCCACAACCAAAACCCGTACACCACTTGTGCATCATTTTAATCGATGGAGCAGAGTTCCCGTAATATTTATCTATTTTTTAGGGTTTCGTAGTCAAACTAGGAACCTTTATAATTTCGCCATATCCGTCCGTCCGTCCGCCCGTCCGTCCGTCCATCCATTCATCCGCAGCCTAGAACGGAGACTCTTAGTACTAGAAAGTTATCCGTTTATGAAATATTAAGCTTTAAAGCGCTAATTTGTTTAGAGTCAAGTGCCACAACAGCAAAAACTACAAATACTAAAAATCTAAAATAACTTAAATGAAAGCGCATATAACGAATTTAAAAGGAATCTATCCATCACGACTAACTAGACAGCATTGGTTCTTGAGCTACAGGCGATTAACTTGTTTATACCTACTAAAATCATCATTATTCCTTGTTGATTTTTACGTTTGTAGTACTTAACGGCTTTGGAACCCTACACTGAGCATGGTCCGACATGCTCTTGCCCGATTCTTTTTGTATCCGATTTCTGAGTGAGTACAGAGGCGGTATGCTGCCAGGTTTTGGGGAGGATATACCGCTCTTGTGTCAGTCTATTTAGTTACCAAAAGTGATGGGTGGGTAGATGGGTGTGTGGGAATTACAAGCACTAAATCATTAGTCATCTGTAACAGACATAAAAGCCTTCCAGATATTTTTTTATTATTTACAGTGTAGAAATTATGGCAAGCACTACATAGGTTGTGTAATCAATTAATCACTAATCATTCAAACACTGTCAGACATAGATTTATGTCTTTGGCAATTTGACACCACCAAAATACCTTTTACAGGAAATATACAATCAAATTAGTTAATTACGAACAGTTTAAATACCGACACGCGTAATCAGAAGTCAAAGAGCAGGGAGCCAGGAATAATAATTGATGTCGCGTGGGTCGGCCGTCCGAAACTCATATTCACGGTTTTCATGGACGACACACACCCAACCGAACGCCGTATGAATGTAATCTACATAAAATATGCTATGTACACGATACCTATGGATGATTATACGCAGTCCCGTCAATTAGGTATCTGTTTTAGTGGTATTGCAACATATTTGTCAGTTTAGTACAGCCAGAATACAGGTATACTATGTTTAAGGCAGGTCGTCGGGGTCGGGCTCAGGGTGTCGACTAGTGGGTAAGGTCCAAAAAGATGGGCATGCTACTCATGCAATTATATGTTTTATGAAACTTTTCCGTTGTGCGACAAAAATTAGCCATACAATTTGTAATTAGCACAAAGGAAATTTATCCGCCTTCGTTCTTTGTAGTATATGGTTTTTTTTTTTTTAATCTTTATTTAAAGAGCTGGGTCACTATTGTGACCATGTCGCTCTATTTTTTTTAAACTAACTTATCTTATCTTCTCCTTAAGCCTACTGCAGCCAATTTATACATTTGTTTGGCGATATCTGACAATGGATGAGACAAACAATAATTACAACCCCCTATTAACAGAAATGACTCGTCAAAAATTTGCGTTCTTTCGGGCTCGTTCCGGACGCACTCCATTAGAATATGGTACACGTCTTCTACTACATTACATTCTGCACAATTTGGCGACGGAACCTTACGCATTAAATACGCGAACTTGTTTAACGGAATGTGTCCGGAGCGTAACCTCATGGCTAATACTATATCTCGGCGACTCATGTCGCAGTCATTAAACCATGGCCCTCGGGGAGGCTGAAGCTGGATAGTTTTGTACCAAATGCCTTTAGTTTTAGATCTCAGATCGAAAAATTCCTTCCACATCTCGTAACAATTCATCCTGACAATACCCACGCAGTCTGAGAACGACGGTAGAATGCTGAAAGGGATACCGTCGCTACATGCTTCCTTCGCAAGGTTGTCTACTTTCTCATTGCCATCTAGTCCTATGTGAGACGGTATCCATTGCAACACTAGAGTTTTTCCTTGGGATTTAATCACGCTAATGGTTACCAATATTGAATAAGCTATCGATGTGCCTCGAAAATTCGAGGTACATCGAGCCAAATGTTGGAGTGCACTCCTCGAATCCACTAATATTACAAATCTTTCCAGTTCCATTGACTGAATTAAAGATAATGCTTCTGCTATAGCTATAAGCTCTGTTTGCATTATAGAAATATTTGTGGATATTTTAAACTTCAAACCAGTTTTAGTTTGTGGATCGAAAATGGCAGCACCAGCACCTTCTTTGGTTTTGGAACCATCGGTGTAAAATTTATAAAAGTTTTGGAATTTAAGTTCCAAATAGTGAGAGCATATTATGAGAAGTTCCTGATCTTTATAAAAACGCTTCGCTTTCGTTATTGGATCCAATTTAGTATTTATAAAAGCCAAATCTATCTTACTCATCCAAGTATCTAAGTTAAACATATCAAGCTGTTGACTAGCGTGCATAACTATATCTTTAATACTATCGTTAATACGACTTAGTACGGGTTCTTTTCTCCGCAATTGCCTTGATTTAACCGTACCTGAAAGTGTTTTGACAAGCTCATTAATGGGATTTCCCAGCAAGGCTTTTGCTTTTAGTAAAAATATTCCCGCAAGGTAGTTTCTACGTATGCTCAAGGGAGTGAGGGTAAGCTCAGTCTCCATCACATGGATAGGAGTAGTCTTAATAAATCCACCAATAATCCGCATGGCCTGATTCTGAATCTTGTCCAATTTTATAAATAAAGGTGGCCCTTAGCACTCGTATCGTACAAGAAACTGGCGTAATCTAGTCGACTTCGCATTATTGATATATACAGACGCCTCAAGTGTTTAGGGTGAACTCCCCAGCCAGGTCCAGTCAACACCTTAAATAAATTGAGAAATTTAGAGACTTTTTGTACGGTTTCGTTTATATGTTTTCCCCATTTGAGTCCACTATCCAGCCACAGCCCCAAATACCTCACATTTTCTACAAGACTGAGAGGGGTATTATTGATGCTTAGATTTACTTGTTGGTGTCTTCGACCCCTCCTAAATATACACATTTTACTTTTAGATGCAGATATTTCAAGCCCTCGCTCATCCAGCAATCTGGTTAATAAATCAAGAGCGACTTGCATTTCACTAACTCCCTCATTGATATTTTTAACTGTGACATACAAAACAAAATCGTCAGCAAATTGTGAAATATTAACATTCCTAATACTTTTACAAATACTTAAAGTAGCAATGTTAAATAGCAAGGGAGATAGTGGGTCACCTTGACTTAACCCTCGACCAGTACATCTCGAAATGTATGTATTTCCAGAAGACGATATGAGTACCCTCTCTTTAAGAAAACTCCAAAGGTAATTGCAAATTTTGGCACCAACTCCATGACTATCTATCGTTCGCAATAGGCCTAAAATATCTACATTATTATAAGCATTTTCAATATCAATAAAACATCCGATGGTGGAGTATTTCTGTGCAAAACCTATTTGTGAACTTGTGACAATTTGGCTTAAATTATCCAAACAAGACCGCGCCTTTCTAAATCCCGTCGTTTGTTCAGATATCATATGATTCTTTTCATAATACCATTCCAGTCTTTTATGAATTATAGCATGGAATATTTTGCATAAACATGACATGAGAGATATAGGACGAAGGGAAGATACAGAGCTGGGGTCGCGACCCAGCTTTGGAATGGGAACAATTTTAATATCCCGCCACTGATGAGGAATAAATCCACCGGACAAAGCCAAGTTGTACAATTCAAGGAGAATAATCTTACCTTTTGCCGGGAGGTGTTTGATCATGGTAAAAGATATATCATCACAACCCGGGGCTGTATCTTTAGACTTAATGGAACCTTCCAGTTCTTGCAAGGATATATCCACTTCCAGTTGCTGGTTACTAGACATAAAGTTTGGGGGTGGTGGTGATACAAAATCAGGAGCTAAACTATGTAGGAGGCGATCCACACTTTCACTGTCTACGTGTATTCTTTGCGATCTACATCCTTTAAGCCATCTCATGCGTGCCCACATTACACTTGGCGAAGATACTTCGTCCACTGATGAACAGAATCGCTGCCAATTATCACTTTTGGCATTACGGATTTTTAATTGAGCTACGCGAATTTTTTCACTGAGGTAATCCATATTGTGGGGTGTTGGGTTCCTTCTTAACTCTGCCAGTGCAAGGCGACGCTCAGCAACAGCTCTTGAGAGTTCTGCATTCCAATAGGGCTTAGGGATAAATCTATTAGACGGGTTGTCACTTGATTTAACGATAGGAATACAATCGTTCGCCGCTTCCTCTATTTTTTGTAAGAATAAATTATAAGCCTCTTGTGGATCTGTGGGTAGTTTTTTTAGTTGGGTTAAGGTGTTGTCCAAGTATTGAGTATATTTTTCCCAGTCAGCTTTTTTAAAATTCCGCCTTTTGCAAAACTTCGGTGGGAGATTTATGCTTAATTTAATAATAAGATGGTCGCTTCCGAGAGATTCATTGGTGACTTTCCATGTTGTGTTTAGTGCAAGTTCCGAGGTAGCCAATGTAATGTCGGGAGAGGAGTTCTGAAGAATGCCGTTAACCATTTTCACACGTGTTGGGCTACCGTCGTTTAATGCTATGAAATTACTGTCCATTAAAGCTTGAAATATTTGTAACCCTTTCTGGTCTGTTTTATTTGACCAATTTGAGTGATGGCCGTTAAAATCCCCTAAAATTATGGTTTTTCTCCCTAAAGAAGTAAGCAACTGATCCCAATCCTCCTGAGTAGTGCGCACGCTAGGAGGGCAATATAAAATAACAACACTTTCTAGATAGACACAGTTGTACACTCTGATAAGAATAACTTCAATGCCCGGATTATTTAAATTGATTGTAAGTCTTTGACTTTGAATTGATGAATGAATTAAGACGGCGACTCCTCCATACCCATCATATCTATCCTGTCGGTATATATTATAGCCTGATACTTTAACAGGGCTATCGTCTTGAAGCCACGTTTCACTTATAGCACACACATGAGCTTTCTCCTGATTTAATAATTGTTCAAGTGAAATTAGTTTAGGCCGTAGGCTTTGTGAGTTCCACTGCAGGATATTTAAATCAGTGAACTGAGCAATTGCTTGAATAATGGCATGATTGGAAAGTTTTCTGACATATATGAAACAATCCATTCCATAATAACTTGCATCATAGATATGAATTTGTCCTTAATTGGGAAATTGCTCGTAAGTATAATTTCCTTCAGCTTTGCTAGCAATTCACTCCAAGACCTAGGTTTATGCTCTTTATTTCTTTTTTGCGATTTTGATTCAGATTCAATCACGACAGAATCCTCGGAAAACGAATCCGCGTCTTGTTGTGTCCAATCATCCGAATAATTGTTTTGACGGGAATTCTTCTTGTGTTTTGTGCAAGTTTTCCCACTTCTAGAGGTATTCTGCTTCCTTGGTGGCTCATGAATAGTCGCTTTAGTTTTTGTTACTGTTGCGTAACTTGGTCGAACCTGCGATTGGCCTGGAGGCCCATTTGCATTAGCGATAGGTTGGTTTGATGCTGTACCTTGGTTATGTATTTCTAGGGATTCCTTTTCTCCTCTATTATCTGGCAACAGTGTTGGCGAAATTATAGGCCCATACAGTAACAAGGCATGTTTATATGTGCAATTAAATTCAGCCATCAGCTCCCGTACTTTTTTTTCCTTTAAATAGGCAGGGCATGACTTTTCTAACGCCATGTGATTCAGTTTGCAGTTTACACATTTAAAAGTATTTGTTTCACAATTGGAATGTCGGCCTCCGCATTTTGGACAAATGGATTTATTAGATGGACATACTTTTGTTATGTGTCCAAATCTCCAACATTTAGCGCATTGCGTGACGGGAAAGATGAACGGTTCAACCTTAATTCTTAAGTTGAGTACATACACATACGGAGGGAGCTGGCTACCTTTAAAGCGTAGATGGACCGTTTCGCATTTTTCCCATCCGGTTTCTTCGTCGACGTTTCTGCGACTGAGTCGTTTAGCTGAGATCAACTCCACCTCACTGTTAATGCTAGTCTTGATTTCGTCATCCGATAACTCAAGGTCAATATTTTTGATTAGCCCATGGGACACATGTACTTCAAGAGACTTTTGACATCTCCATCCCAGTTTTATAATATCCTCCGAATTAATTAGTTTCTCAGCATTGATGTGATTATCAAATAAAATTCGTAATTTATATTCGTTAATGTATTTAACTTTGGTTATGCCTTTAATATTGTTTTTTTGAAACAATTTTGCCAGTCCAATTTGCTTGGGAAATTTATCCTTATTAGATATACAGACTTCTATTTCTTTAGGTATTGGGCTACTAGTCAAAAGAGTAGGAGGGCTTCCCGGTGACGATATCTTCCCTTTTTTCCCTGCCGTTGTCCAATCACCGTCAAGGTCATTTGCTTCGTCACGTAATCGCTTACCGAGTCGTAAAGACTCATCAACACCCATTTCATTTAACTGTGTATTGTCTTCAACTTGGTTTACAACCTCTTCGTCATCCGACATCATAAAGTTTTGTAAGTCCTCAAAATTATTAATACTATCTTTACGTGTAACATTATTATATTCACTCATCAACGTAAACAACAGCCGTGCAACAACGGCGCAGCAGCCCGGGCGGCGCGCTCCGGCCGGCGCGATAACAAACCAGTTTTAATATGCCCGATGCAATAAATACAACACAGCGGTATACACGTCGTACTGTGTTGAAGTGCAACACCGAACTGGAGTATATGGTTCACTACGCGTAACTGGGTAGTTTTAAAAAAAAAACATTATCGTAGATAAAGACTTAAGAAGGAAAAAAAAATCACGATCGCGTCCTTTGTGTAACGAAAGTTAGTCATACAAACTATATGGATAACTTTCGTTACATAAAGGAATCAATTAAGTTTTGTTTTAAGTAAAGCCCTTAACTATGTTATTTTTTTTTGAAAACGTCTCAACCATGTTCCATGTTCTGGACAGGACTGAATCTGGTTTCTGTCAATAGGTTACAGGTTTGCCAAACTGTAACCTATTTTTTTTGTATTGAAGATTGATTACTTACGTGTGGTTGAAACTTGTCAGAAACCAGATTCAGTCCTGTTGGGCCACATGACCGCATCCATATTTTTGGTCTGACTCTACCATTTATCTACTCTCCTGAGATAATGATAGTCTACATAGTATAAAACAAAGTCGCCTCCCGCCGTTTGTCGTTTTGTATGTTCGCTTATAAATTAATGCAGTTTTTATCAATAGATAGGTTCAAGAGGAAGATTTGTATTCCCGGAGGAAAGTGAAGGCGGGTCGCTAGTCGTATATTACACACTTTATTACCTTAGTTCGTCCGGCTAGCGAAATTAACTATACAGCCAATAGGCTGTGGCAATAGCCTTTATTCTACTGGGTTAAAACGATATTGCGTTTGACGTTTATCGTTGTTTTTAACCCAGCCGCCGTTACTGTCAAGTAAATAAAAGTTATCAAAACGTTGGCAATAAATACGGAAAAACGTCAAAGGCAATGCCGTTTTTACCGTTTAGAGCCTCAGCCCAGATTGATGTAGTCCATAATCAATAATCATACGATATCTTGTTTTGTTAGATAAATTTGTTTTTACCCTGCTTTCTCAATTAGCTTATCAATAGTTAGGTATAGAAGCTGACTAAGAAAGTAAAATTAACACGAATTTTTCCGATCATACATCGTACAACGATTGCTTACTACATCAGTAAAATATGTATCTGTTTTTACCTTTTCAATTGATGCTCGTATATATTTCCGCAAAAGAGGGGGGTTCTAATCAATACTTTAAAACAATCTTGCCTTTGACGTGTTATGGCATTTAGGTTTCACCCCTCGTCTGTCTTGATATAGATCTATGCTCAACATTTGTATTGCTTTTTGTTTTCATTTAACTTATTTTTTGGACTTCATCGTAAACCGAAGAGACTAGAACGTGGTATTTTTTTTCACCTCTGACAAAGGAGGGTTTTATATTAGCATATGTTGTATGGTTAAGATATAGTTACGACAGGCTTGCACATAAGATAGAAAAGAGCTGATGTAACCTATTGGGATCAATAACCTTGTTACGTAACATCAACATTGTGCTGTGAAGAAATGCAATCTTAAAGCGCCTTAAGTGACCAACGGCACCCCGATGAACGATCTCGAGTGAGAAAACTGCAGTAATCTGCGATAGTCTCGAATCAAACTTGCCTTCCACTTTTTGTGCACTGAGCAAATTGTGTAAACAATGGTTTTTGTATGGTATGAAAGCGTTAGAACTGGCTCATTCAAGAGCAAACAAATCATTTTAATACTTAAATTATGTGTTATTAGGTAAGTGTGTTGGGAGCCAATAATTTGGTCTTGCGTCTTGCCAAATATCCGAAACAGGATGTGGTTAATCGCCATATTCTTTATAACAACGCACAAGCCATTTGATTTTCAATTCTTTCATTCTGCCCGGATATGTCCTGTTTAAGAATAGACGATTTGTACTTATACTTACGTTACAAAAAGCCTGACATCGACCACGGTGTGGTTGCCGGGTTAGAATAGTACCACTCCCGTGGATGTCGTAAGAGGCTACTAAGGGAATAAATGGGCTTGCAATTTGTCACTAATACACTGCTAAACATCTTAGCCTGATTGTGCAAAATGTGGTTACAGAATTATTAACTTTTATTTAAGAGTTTCTTTGTTATTCTGTAGTTCTGAATATCTCTAGGAATGTAGGCGTGATGTTATGTATGTAATTACTGCGGTGTACTTGTTTGAAATAATACTTTTGGTTGCGAGACATATCTGGCGATCGCCTTATGTAGTTAGAATACTCGGTGTGACGTAGACATTAATGTGACCTTTAATAATTGTTTCCGTAACATGAGTCGTTAACTCACACTCAACGCATATCATATTAGTCGCAATTGATATGTATTACATTTGCTTACACTTCTATTCAGATTCATCCCCAAAGTGACTCATTAACCTAGTCCCAAACTAAGCTCTAGGCTTGTACTATGGGTACTAGACAACGATAAACTTACTAATATAGAGAAATATATACTTAAATACATACAAAACATACAAGACTCAGGTACAAATACTCATCACACAAATATCAGCCCTTAGCGGAATTTGGACCCAGGACCCCTAGCTTCGAAGGCAGGGTCACCCCCAACTAGGCTAGCGTGTCGTCAAAGCCGCCTTCTTTGCTATTACAACCGAAATTAACGGACACTATGATCAAGGAAATGTACAGTGTGTTACCGGCATGGGGGCTTTAAATGTAGGTATCGATTCTACTCCTCAAATGCTACATCTTTTGTTCTACGACTTAGAAAATAACTTAATTTACAGTAAGTTATAGGTGATCAAACTTTCAAACTTTACTAGTAAAATCAGTGAATTAATTTATTCTGTATGAAAAATAAATAATAAAAATTACCTCATTTTTTAAAGTCGTAGAACAAAAGGAGTTCCATTTGAGGAGTAGAATCGATACCTACATTTAAAGCCCTCATGCCGGGAACACACTGTATACAGGGTTTTAGGTAATGATTGGATAATCCTTGAACTACGGATAGAGGGCACTTAAGACGTTATGAAAAAGCTAAAATAGGTCTAGTAAAAGTCGCACGGTTTTCGAGATATTTGGACTTTTAATCGGATTTTTTGTAATTTTTCCTTATGTCCATGTTACGAAAAACCCTTAATTTCATGTATTAATTCATATTTTTTTCCCTTTTTTCTTGCATGGTTAGAATCACTATGAACTAAGGAAGTTTTTAAAGCTACATGCCAAGTTTTTTTCATGACAACTTTTTGAGTAAACTCACTAAGTTACTTTTTCCATACAAAGAAATCCCCGCGTTTGTTTTTCACGTAGTATGGAAAAACAAACTTTGTGCGTTTACTCATAAAGTTGTCATGAAAAAAAACTGGGCATGTAGCTTTAAAAACTTCCTTAGTTCATAGTGATTCTAACCATGCAAGAAACAACGAAAAAAAAAAATGAATTAATACATGAACTTAGGGGTTTTTCGTAACACGGACTTAAGGAAAAATGACGAAAAAACCGATTAAAATGACCAATATCTCGGAAACTATTAACAATTGCTGAACATACATGGGGGTTAAATCGATAGCTTATGAGCTGCTCTATCAGCCCTATTCGGGTTATCCACTATTTACCAAACACCCTTAAAGTGTAAAGTCAGCAGTAGAAGTAGCCACGCAACCGAAGAGCTCAAAAGGATCTGCACTCGACTCTATTCTTGTCAAGGGAATACGTCGTGTCTAAATCATTTTGAGCATGTTATTCTGCTTAGCTACTCTTGATGCTGACTGTACCACAAAATAACACTTGTCGCAATGACAGGTTTACGGTCTTGTTTATAAAAATTTCAAAGCTTGAATCATGCTTCAAGTCCGTGTTAAGAAATGTATGATTCATAAACGCATATGTTTATACGTCAAAGTTTCTTAAAAATACAATAATGGCGTGATAGGACTTCGGAAACCGTCAGAGAGGGAAGATGGCCCATTGAAAAATGACCAGCATTTACTTTTGATTTTATTATCAACTGGGCTGGGATTCTACACGGTAATAAAGAAATCGTATTTGACGTGTTTCCGTATTGTCAACATTTTCACAACTCTTATGTCATTTACAATAATGGCGACTGTGACATAAACGATTCTAAAACAAGACAAACACGATATCGTTATAACGCAGTTGAATAGAGGCCCTGATTATACTCTCATTGACTTGACATTGGCGAAATCATTACGAAACCGCCATAAATAAAAAAGAAGAAAAAGAAGGCTTGATAGGTTATTTTAAAGTAACTTACTCAAACTAAAGAGTAAATAAAACTAAAGAAATCTTTGATACCAAAGTTTTAAACTTGAGTGATGCCGCGTCCTAACCTCGCTGCGACAAGGGTACATGGGCGGTACGCGAATAAAACTTTAGGTCGAAGTCGGTAAAAAAGCAAGCATTAAGCAGAAATGTTTGACGCTGAACTTGTTATTTAGTTTATTTGGTTTATTTATTTCATGCTAAAAATACATTTTAAATGTGCATTAGGTACCTACATGTAAAAATTAAAAGTATCCTTAGCATGATTGTCAAAACGAATAAATAAAAATTATAATTAATGATTCGTATCATTTCACCTATAAAGATCGTCATCAATCATCATAATTTAATAATATTATAAAAATAAAATAATAACAGTCAAAATATAAAATAGAACAAAAAAAGAAAGAATGTCAATAAAGCCAGTCCGCTGCGCCGTGTTTTTGATGTTTTTAAACATCTAACATATTTTTCGAAAGGGGCGTGGCCGAAATGTTTTTGTTTAAACACACAGAAACACGGCTGGAAAACATTCCTGGCGTTCGTCTGCGCGGAAGGGGGTCAGGTTTTGAATTTTGAAAATTTTGAGTTTGAGTGAAGAACTGTCAAATATGCATTAAATATTAATTGTCGGAAGTCATTTTGATTCCTTTGAATATAAATAAATATCATACAATCTTACAGTGAACAAACTTTAAAAAAAAACAAATTGTACTGATCAGCTGTCAAAAGAAAAGTGAAATACATTGTTTCATTTCAAAGTCGCAATGGACGTGCAGTTGTACCTAAATATGTTTTGTAACAATTTTTTGTAACATGTTTTGTTTGTTTTTTTGGTGCAGCGGACATGCCTTTTAATTACATTACAATATTCACATAACAACTATAGGCTTAATTGTATGTACTCATCTGCTACCAATATAAAAAGGGGTGGTTATAAGTTTATGCTGTGTAGTATGTGTGTGTGTGTTTCTCTGTGGCATTGTAGCCCTCAAACGGAGGGGCCGATTTGGGCCGACTTTTTTAAATAATGTTAATTTATTTGAGATAGTTCTTAGCTAGGTTTTCTAGGATTTCATGAAAATCGGTTAAGCCATTTAGGAGATGGCTCAGAAAGGGGTCTTTAATTTATTGAATGGTTAGTTACATTTTTTATTCTGTTTGTGTTACGCTATGCAAGTGGGCCCTTTTGGATACATTCCGACCTTGTAAGATGTTGGGTCATTTACACAGTTATCTGAACGTGCAGGTTTCCACACGATGTTTTTCTGTACAAAAACTAGAAACGACTCTCTGCTTTGCCCCAAGGTCAACTGGTAGAGAGTGCCTTACAGTAAGTATTTAGTTCGCCTTTTGTATAATAAGACTATTCTATCGTACAATAAAGATTAAATAGATAAACCACTAGGTACATAGGGATCACTATGCTATGCTATGACTGACGAACAACGCTCTTTAAAATGTCATTGAAATTCTAAACTATTTCAAATAAATGTGTCCTTTTGGTACCATAAAAACAATGCGCCTGCGCACGTTGATTAAGATCAAGATGAAGCGGCAATAATAGTGGTCACCTCTAGAGGCTCTTTTTCCTGTTATAAATAATAACATAGTTAACCTAAGTATCGTTCCGGTTAGTTCTCTGTCTACAGCGTGTGTATTTAATACGAACATAAAGACACGCCGTTCGCTTCCAATTCCATCATTAGAAAATTGTTTCGACATCTCACAAACAAACACAAACAACAGATGTTTAGTTTTTAGACAAACGATGAACCTTGGCGGAGTAAACGTTTCATTTAATAGTTTTAAATATTAAAAGTCCTTTCTTGGTAAACAGTGTTAAAAACACTGAAAGTTCACTTTTTTTTTATGGCATTGATGTGGCAAACGAGCACACTGGCCATGGTAAGTGTAAACTGTGACCCATAGACATTCGCATTCACAAGACTGCAATCCTATGACTGCAAATGCGTTGCCAACTCTGAGAACTAAGATGGAATGCCTCTATGTAAGTTATTTCACCGGTTGTCTTATCCCCAAACCGGAACACAACAATGCGAACACTGCTGTTTGGCGGAAGAATGTTATCACCATATTAACAATTTTTACTTAGATCATTTGTTTATTAATATTTGAAACGTGTATTATAAAATATGGCAATCGTCGACTTCCAGCGTACAACGAAACACGTGAATATTATTAAGTCAATCACTAGCTTTCGAGTGAAGGTTTTCTAAAATACGGGATAGTGACATACTTTCACGTGCTAATATTTTCTATCACTTTTGAGCACTCGAAAGTGAAAAATCGCCTCCCATTAGCGTTAGTCATTACTCATTTAAGCAAGTAACATTTAATTTAAGTTAATTATTAGAACTTTTAGTAAACTAGCAAACTTCTTGGCCTCATTGTGCAAAATGTGGTAACAGAATTATCAACAAGTCTTTTTAGAGTAGTTGTTATTTCTGTAGCTCTGCCTACCCCACTCTGGGAATGAAGGCGTTATGTATGTATGTATGTATAAGAACTTTTCCAGCGGTCGTAATTGTAAGACAATTACGACCGCTGGAAATTTTCTTATTCATATAAATTAATACGTATACTGTAATTCTATGGAACTTGCTAACTATGTAAACAAACAATATATTGAAATTGACATCTAATGTCAATTTTAATATGGCGGCTTGTTTACATAGTTAGCAAGTTCCATAGAATGACACTTTACGTATTAGGTATTTTCTTCTTTATTATTAATGGCAGTCCACCGCAACTTAGATACTTTCAATCATGTGGTATAGTTTAAACTTTTTGATCTGAGCTCATCCACTTATAGTCCAGTCAACAAATAGCTCAAAATGGGGTTTTAGAGTGCGTGCATGACAATTATTACGCGTATACAGTTATTCCTCTCTTTCATAGCACTTTCCAGAGAGCGTAAGATTTTTTTTTATTCATGATTCCTATTAAATCGTCTTTAAGAATATATTTACATAAGTATGTAACTTTATCACAAACCGGTAAAAATTCGCCGTACAAATGTACCGGTTAAGCGGTAAAAAAAGTTCATAAATGTACCCCGAAATGGAACTAAGCATCTACGAGTATGTTGTAAAGTAAATAGTGTATCCAAGCAATCTTTTAATGACTTTTTAGGGTTCCGTAGTCAAACTAGGAACCCATCGTCTTCCCCATAGTGTGGGGTGTCGTTAGATAGGTCTTTCAAAAATATTGTGGGTTATGGAAACAATTTTTTTATCAAGATTCCGTTAATGAAATAATAAGCTTTAAAGCGCTAATTTTTGTTAGAGTCCCCATCCCCTCCTCCCCACCAGCCAAAATTACATATACTAAAAATAAAAAAAAAAACTTAAATGAAAGCACATATCACGAATTTATAAGGAAAACTATCACGACTAAATAGACATTGTTGGTTCCTGAGATACAGGCGATTAAAGTGTTTATACCTACTAAAATCATCTAAGAAGGCACCTTTTGACTTTAAATAGAAAATTAGTAAGTAATTAGTTGTTGATTTTAGTAAGTACTTAACGGCTTCGGAACCCTACACTAAGCATGGTCCGACATGCTTTTCCCCGGTTTTTCACAATCAGGCCAAGAAGTTTACCAGTGTATTAGTGAAAGGTTGCAAGCTCATCGCCTAACAGCACTACAAGCCCCCACTCCCCCAGTCGCCTACCACGACACCCACGGGATGACACGGAGTGGCACCATTTTGACCCGACAACCACACGGTTACTCTTCACCCGATAATTAAGCGTGGAGCAGTTTTCTGGTTCTTGAGTACGATTAATATTAAAACCGGGCAAGAGCATGTCGGACCATGCTCAGTGTAGGGTTCCGAAGTCGTTCAGTACTACAAACACTGTCACAAAGATGTTTCCCTAGTGCGTGAATAGAGTTGTTATACTTTTGCAAAAAACGCGTTTAATTATCGTATAAGTGCGCATGTAAAGTAATTTATATCGTCTAAAAGTTTCTTGACTTGCATCGATGTCGCATATACCTTCGGCACGTGTAGCTTCGGCATGTCAATAAGGTTTTATAAAGCGTTAATTAAAGGTGGCGTGACCAGTCACAAACAGGTTGCAACGTTGCAAACACTACGAGTACCTAGTTGTAAGACTTGTACGCAGCATCACGGTTGGAGATAATAAATAGGTTAATAAGTATAACCCAATTAGAGTGTAGTAAAACGATTAACCTGCGTAAATAACAAAGTATTTACAAAAACAACAAATAGTTCTAATTCCAAACAACAAATTTACTTCTTCTTTTAGTTTTCAATAGTATTTTTATTACAGACTGATACTTTGAATCGCATTGCTTAACTTAAAAACACACTTCAAATATAAATTCAATAAATAAAACAAAACAAGTCCAGAGCACCAATTTTTTGCAAAACTTTGAGATGCTCGTCTTCTAATTTTAACCCAATAAAAAAAAACAGAATGGTTCGAGTTGTCCACCTTACCTCTGACCAAACCTGTTATGTAAATTGACATGCAGTTCGGTGGATACACTTCGTTTGGGTAAAAGTTGTCAAATGCCGGATTGGCTAAAATCAAAATAATTTTTCCTCTGGTCTGTATATTTGATTGAGAAGTAAATTGACAACAAAATATGAATATGACTCCATATTAACTATTACATTTTTGCGTGATCATGCGGAAATTCGAGTCTACGACTTTAACACAGTCTAGCGTCTACTAAATTGTAATCGAGATAACTGCGTCAGTTATTTCTAATTAGTCCTTATAGTAGTTTGATCATCTAACTGTTTAGATAATGATATTCAAAGTAGTTTATTTTATTTTATTTTTATTTTAGTTATGCTAGATGCTCCTTTTAGTCAAGCAGATTTTGATCAAATTCTAATAGCTGAATTTAGGTTATGTTAGTATTTCAGAAGGCTCAAAAGGCCAAAACACCTAGAAGAAGCTGTATAACTAATTAGAATATTTTTATCCAAACCTTCGAACTATTTCTAAGAGAGGGTGAGATAAAGACCTGCGGCCATGTTAATATTTTTACACAGATCAAGTTAAATTAGTCCATCACAGCGAGATCGTTTTTGCGGTAAATAACTGAACAACACCCCGGGAAGAGATGCTAAGAGTCACTGGGAACAGTAAAACGTGGTGTGGATGATAGATGCTTTCAACAGTAGTAGGGTCTAACTATAGCGATCCCAAAACTTGTTTATCTTGCTACGATTTACGAGCAGCGGTAAATCTGTTACTAAAACGGACGGAAGATGATCACCCTACGTCAATGGTAGTACTTACAGAAAACGTGTTTCTGATGGTTTTTTTTAATTCTGTAGTTTGTATCATCCGCGGCGCCATAACTTGGACGCTGAACTGGTTCGGTGTTTAGACATGTGTGCGAGCGAACACTGACTCGTTTAATATTTCTGGACATTTTTGGGTAACAGAAAGGTTATTGCTATATTTAGAAATACCTACTTCTCATAATATTGGCTGCTACTGGCTTGGAAATAGGTACTCCAAGTATGATAGTGAGGTGAACCTTTATTTTGAATATCATGTAGGTGTAGGCTAGTCCATGCTATGGTAACTTAGAATAGAATAAAATAGAATGGAATTTATTGCCACAAACTTTTTGTTACAAATGATTACAAAGGTAAGACAAAAAGTACAATAACGAAAGTGTAAAGAAAATCAATCAGATATTGCGGCAAAAGGAGCCAACTCAGCATTTGCTGCGAGTGCGACAGGCCGCGTCTGCACAGCGCTGGTTTTCAGCAGGCTCCTTTTCACTTTTTACGGCCTAATCCTTAAATCTTACAAACTGATGCCGTTATACCTAGTAAACATCTAATTAAATTACCTGTAATCCGCAACCTTTAGGTACAATATAAAAAATGAGCCGTCACGGGACGCCTGGCAGATGTGAAACATCGAAATTACTTTGTATAAGTTATATGCATAGCAGAACATTTTACGACAGTAATTATATATGACATGAAATGATAAAGCATTATAAATATTTTTCATAAAATAATGATTATTTATTAGAAAATTATGCATTTTTATTAAAAACAAAATACAAAATAAAAAAATTACAAATTTAATTATAATTACGACAACTCCATTCTTTTATAGGTATAGCGCGGCGACGCGTCGCCACGGCAAGCGTCGCCACGCCAACGATCAGTTTCATACCTCGGCTATAGATGTTTCACATCAAAAGAAATAACACACCTATGTTTGGACCGCTACAAAAGGAACCAAATGGGAAAAAATTGAACACTTCTTGTAACTAGGTGCTTCCACTTCTAACTGCTTGGATTATAAAATTATACGCATTTGATTTTAGAAAACTACATTGGGATATGTTTTTGCAAAGAGGTGGAGGTAAGTCATTCCATATTTTCGAGGCTGCAAATTTTAAGCTACCTCTGAACCCCACAGTTTTGTGCGGCGGAAGGACGAGTTTGTTTTGTTCTTTGCCACGCGAGTTCCACCGGCACGCATCCTTTAACTTAAACATATAGACTAATTAGAGTATTTTTTTTAAACATATAGACTCTGCTCGTGGACTATTTTATGAACAGTAAGGGCCAGGTGCATTTCCCTTCGGGTTGCCATTTTTAAGATTTTATTTTTGTTTAAGTATGGTGTTATACGAGTCCACTTCGGTACTGTAAAACAAAATCTAATGCACGCGTTTTGAACCCGCTGTATGGCTGTCGACGTCTTAGCAAAAAGTCTAGGTCCGTAAAGTACGTCACAGTAATTGAACTGTGACAGCGTTAAAGACTCTACTAAAGTTAACCGGACGCTCCCTGTTAGATAATTTCTGATACCATAAAGAACCTTGAGCCTGTAAAAAGCATTTCTTATTTTTGTGTTTATATGATTACAGAAGCGCATTTCTCCATCCAACTGTAACCCGAGGTAATTTACTTCATTTACCCGTTCAACGTTGTCTCTTTTTATACAAATTGTAGCTTTGTGGGTAATTTCTTTTTCACATTGGTTTTTAGTTCCAAGTATTAAATATTTGTATTTCGAAGGGTTCAGCACTAAATTGTTTTTGCTTGCCCACTGAGATATCGCGGCGAGGTCTTCGTTTATCGATTTCACGGCTTAATCAGTTTTCCGTGAATCAAAGGAAAAATAAACTTGGGTGTCGTCAGCATACAAGTGAACAGTACAGTACTTAGGTTGATCAAATACGTAGTGAATAAAATAAACAAAATAGGACTGAAAATTGGTCCCTATGGTGTCCCTCTCGGGACTGACTTCACATCGCATCTCCTGGCTTTGTTCATTCTCTGTTACTAAACACTGCTGTCGATTTGTAAGAAAAGACCAAAACCATTTCTGAGCTGAGACCGAGATTCCGTAATCTGACATATTGGCTAACAATAATTCCATGTTTTTGCAGTCAAACGCCCTAGAGAAATTGAGTAGAGCTACAACTATACTGCTTTTGCCTACATCTGATGCCGCGATGAGATCGTCCGTCACATGAGGGCTGTCGTTGTACTATATCCACTCCGAAATCCTGATTGGATAGTGGGTAATACATTCTCATCCTCCAAATACTTTGTCAGGTTCTCACACTCTGCTCTTTCGAGCAACATTACGGGCAGGATACTGATAGGTCGCAGGTTCTTAAAAGATTCGATAGCGGACCCCTTGGCTAATGGCTTGACTCGAGCTACCATTCATCTGGGAAAACCTGTGTTATAATGGACTTATTGACGATTTCAGTAATCACAGAGAGAGTGTAGCAGGCAGTGTCATGCGGATCATCTGAATTGTAATGGAACCATTACCCGACGCGTTTGTGTACACGCTTTCTATAAACTTGAGTATCTGATCCTCCGAACACTGTGCCAAATCAAATGAACCGCTACAAATGTTTGTCTTAAAAAAAAATTGTACGTGTTTAAATCTACCTGTACTGTCCCCGGTAAGTAAAAGAACGAGTCATTAATAGCATCAGGGGCATTTAGGTGATGAGGTATATGAGGTATATGTACACTAATCGTGGATTGCGGCTCCCTCCGTCCCATCCTTTTCTTCCACCACAATGTAATGTACAATTTAGAGAAAAGAAAGAAAATACTTAATAGAAAATGTCTTACATGAAAACAGAGATAAAGAGAGTTACAAATGGTACAAATGTCTTTTAAAGAGCTATATCGCTCGTACTCGTAAGTACAGGGCAAGGCCTCTATTCTTTTCGATAAAGCCATATTGCTTTTAACGTGTTATCGTATTGTTGTTAACTCGGCCACCATTACTATCAAGTAAATAAGAGCTATCAAGGTCCTTGGAGCTACTGTAACGTTGACCAAAGCGATTGCTCAAAGGCAATATGGTTTTACCCAGAAGAGAGTAGATTGAGGCCCAGCTATATGTACGTATGTACGTAAAGTCATAGTTATGTTAACATTTTTATTTATTTAGTTATTGGTGGAGTTTTGGTGTGTCTCCATTTGGATAGTGGTGTGACCATATTTGGCCACTAGTAAAATAAAAAAGGATTATAAATGTGGTTTTGTGTAGTATTTTGTAGTAAAAGTTGAAGCGATTTGGCCATAGTGTCCATAGTTAAAAATCGGACGTATCTTTTGTCGTATACAAACTATTTCCGAAATTGACAGTTCAATGAAAGGATGTCTCCTTGATTAGTTCCAAAAATACAACACTTACGTCAAGGAAGTTTTTAAAATTGTTGTTGAGAAATTATTGTTATGAAGAAAACACTGCAATGAATATACAAAATCAAAGTTCATCACCCTTATCCGCTGCTAAAAAAGGACGGCCTGTGTCCGATATACATAACAATGATGCTACTGCAACAACAAACTGCAGTGCTTACAACGGCCTGCAACCTGTCCAAGAAGAAACCAAATCGGACCTGGTCGAGGACTCTAGAGCTCATTACGTAACGAGCGAAGCATTCAAAGCTGAAGTCAAAAGGTTTATTGAAATCTCAAAATACTTCTCAAGTCCTTTGCACAAAGCTGCGTCATATATCTGCGAAAATCGCCTAGTTTCGTATCCTACTCCGGTCAGAATCGAATACAAGCGAGGCGGCATTACGACAGAGAACATCAAGTTTGCAAACCTCACTTTAGAGCCGGTTTACCTTAAGCTTTTCAAACTGACGCCTGATGTTGAAGAATTAAAGTTTGCAAACCTGTCTTTATCGAGGTGCAAAAGGATTCCTCCAGGACTGTCGTTCAATCTCGGTGTTGTCTACGACAACGTCAACGACAAGAAGTCCAGCAACACCAAAATGATATTTGTAGCGTCACGGAAAACTAGCACCCCGTGCTATCAGATATGTGAAATTGAAATGCACATCCACCCTCAAAATATTAGGTTGGTAAGGGCTTAATTACGTTACGGAGGCTAAATTTGTGCTAATTAGGAAAGGAAGTGATCTCTCCAACTTGCTAATGGCGCTCGACATATTATCATAGAACCGGTATTTTTATGGTCATGAAAATTGTATTAGTATGTTTTTTGCCCCTGTCATATGTTTAAGAGGAATGTGGAAGAAAATTTAAAAAATACACTTATAACGAAAGTTGCCTTAATTATTTAGCCACTTTGGATAATGATGCTGTGTACAATGCGACGTGCTTACACATCTGACATTGTATAGCATGATTTATAAAGCTGTCCTACGACGCGTAAAGGCAGACGGTTTAAAGTTTGCAAGGAAAACCGGTAGTTGCATGCAATTAATTTGAATATATACGTATCTTACTTTGCTTTGCTAACTCTGGAAAATAACAAACATATTTCTTAGTACTTAGTGCAAATGCGGACGCACACATACGTATGGGGTAATTAATGGCAGCGACGCTCTGTGTTGTGACTCTTGTTGTCTTGTTTTTTGCCATGCCAAACTTTTGAATAGGTAAAATAAAACGCTTACCGCAATATAATGTAGCAACTTTTTAAGGATATACTTTCCTGACCTGTTTTGAGTGTTTAGTTAAGGTTGAGGCTGGTAAGACGATTAGATATTCGGTTACATGGAAATGAAATATTTTTTAAAGAAGTAAATTATTGCTATTATAAAGAAGGAACTTAAGGTCAGTTTGGGCAAGGGCGGCCAACCATCCATATCTTTAAGAGTTTTTTATTTATTTCAAATAACGCGGACGTTTTTAAACAAGCAGATTTCCGGATCACATTTTAGATAAAAAAATACAATTTAATTTATGAATGATACACATAAAAATAAATAAATTTAGATAGGCTGTCCGCGCTTGTTCTGTTGGGGAGACCCGCAGTAAAGCCGTATTTACAGCTAAGAATTTATAAATAAATATATTTATTTTTTTGAACAGAAATGTACCTACGAATTCGACATTTTTAATAAGTCTGTTTTATAAGGAACGTAAACAAATCTACATGCCTGTATGTAAAAATCAAAATATTTTACAAAACTGAAATCTCTTCTTATTCCGGATTTGCTCCGACATATATCCAAAGTCATACTCTGTATTCGTTTTATTCTTATAAATAAGAATATAATAAGAATCCGTGAACTCCTAATTAGGAATTCACGGAACAGCAGATGGCGACAGTGTTAAAAACGAGCAGCAAACTTTCCATACAAAATGCAATAACGTTTTTCTCCCCTTAAACGTTGTCCGATTTTTACGATATTTTAATATATTGTAGATATTTTGAAAAACTAGGTCTGTATGTTTTCTTTTCCAAAAAATATTCATTGGAAAAGATGAGAAACGTTATCGCCTGGAGCTAGATTTGTATGGATTATTTTTACCAGCTACGCGATTTAATCATTGCTTTTCAATCCTCTTAACGGCAGGCAAAACAGAAGTTGATAGTGTAGGATCAATGAAAGGCACAAATAAGATCGATAGACCCGAATCGTCTAAAGCTGCAGCAGAGAAAAGTGATGTTCGGTTTGGTACTTAGTAGATTTTGGTGACTTTCTGTTGCATTTTAGCTACTGAAAATCTACCTCGTTCTAAAACGGTCTCATTTACTATATCCGAGTCATAACAGTATATTGCCGCTTACGGTTGTGACGTAAGCTAAGGTTGTACGTAGGTATCCGAATCAATCTCGCCGGTAAAAATATTGTAAACATTTAGTAAATACGCATTCGTACGTATAGTCGTCTTACTTCTTTCTCATAATTAAACTTTACAATTGTTGCATAAATTGGGTTTATATAGAGAGATAGCTTCTATTGTTGTTGACGACACGTTGGCCTAGTTAGGAGTGGCCCTGCCATATATTTGTGTGGTGAGCACGAGAATTTGTTCCTGAGTCTTGGATGTTTTCTATGTATTTAAGTATTTATTTCTCTATCTAAGTATGTTTATCGTTGTCTAGTACTCATAGTACAAGCCTAGAGCTTAGTTTGGGACTAGGTCAATTTGTGTGACATTGTCCCGTGATATTTATTTATTTATTTTATTGTTAGGCACGTCCAAGCACCCAGTGCACGATAAATAACCCATGCCATGCTGTTTTAGCCTGGTATACAGTTTTCTACAGGTTTCCCCTAGCTGCACTTACCCGAACTGACCTTAAATACATTTTGTGATAAAACTTAAAACAATATTTTGCTTTAGCTTATTAGCAAATTAAAGTTTAATTATAATTACCTTTTGCCATAACAATACATTGTTAAATGCAAAAACAGTAGGTATCGTTTTTAAAAACAACACCTATTGACCGTTTGTTGATAGCAATATAATGATAGAAATCATAATAAGCTACGTATCCGCAAACTCTCCGTCGTAAACATTTACGGAATTTTCCACTAAACCGTATTATCATATCATCAAATTCGTTAATGTTATGCATGTCTATTCTTAGACTGCGAAATTTAAATATTATAATGTTTTGCACGTCGCTAAGTATTTATTTAAAGGCCCTTTATAGCCTACAGCTACAAAGAAACCAAAATTTTACCACAGTCAATAAAGGCAACAGGAGTAATTAGTTTTGTGGTTTGATTTTTATTTGTTTTTGGTTAATTCCGTCAGTTACTAATGACCGTATAGTCATGGTTTAAATCCCAATTGAGTTCTCAACGATGTAATTTCACGAACTGTTTCCCCGAAATGCTATAAGTGAGACCTAAACATCCCTTTGTTTTAAGGTTTCCCACCACTACATATCCTGCGTGAAACGTATAGATTTTCTAATGAGATTTTGTATGGGCGTTTTCCAAAAAAAGGACGTGTAGTTAAGGACTTAAATTAACAACGGTAACTTTTCCATTACGTCACGAAAAATGACTATTACTGCTTTAAACTTTTCAACGCCTTACGTCAAATACAGATGCGTTACTCACACGCCAAACATGTATTAAAAGTTATACAAAATTTAACTTAATCCATTCGAAATAACGTCTCTTTTAAATTGTACTGTCGTAGGCACGACAACTCATGAATACTTTAGGCGTCGTTGGCGGTCAAAGGGTTAAGAGAAATAGTGACATCTCAGACAAAACTCCTGTAGCAAGTTCAACTATATGGGACCAACCACGAAATCGCCAAAAAAAAACCAGCTGTTCCATATTTGAGCTGGCGTGGGCCGAAAATCAGCGCCGTGCCACAGCTCAATGCTGGGGTGATTCTCTCAACACAGCGCTGCGTCGATCTTAAAGGTGAAGTTTTATCTGGCAAGTTTAAGAAGTGCCGTCTCTGCCTTCTCAATTAGGCAGCTTTATACGGCACTGAACACGACTAACTTCACCATTAAGATCAACGCAGCGCTGTGTTGAAAGAATCACCCCCTGAGCCCGAGCCCTATGCCTTTTGGGTTTGTCATAATTCAATATAATGTATACTTACTTTTAATTTCATAGTTATTTATATTTTCTGTACATTGTTTGAATGAAAGAATGCTTGGTCGATTGAATGATAGATGTATTAATGAACGTGTGATGATGTATGTCAGAGTTTACTTATACTTTGGTGTTATAATTAAGTCCTTGTGAATTTTTTTTCTTTACTTGTGAGTTTCTTTTAAAATAATGTTTTAAGGCAATAAATTTTATTTTGATTTTGATGTCAGTTCGGGCGACGAAGGTTTACGCTGACATATAATTTTTTTAACTTGGTTTGACCCATCTCTTTCATGTTCGCGCGTGTGTCTGTATATGGCTGATATATAGAATTATAAAAATTACGAGTACAACTTGAAACGTGGCCCTTATGTTTCTTAACCCTTAAATTGGTAAGAATAAAAAAAGTCGTGAATTCAAACCCTATTTGATTTTAAATCAACATAAATAACAGTAATCAAAATAATTAAAAAGTGAACATTAGGTATATATAGTATGCATTATTAGATCTAATTTAAGAGTTTCAGGTTCGTGGCATCCAAGTACTGGAATGATCTCCCCCTCCCATCCAAGGAGCGCCCAGCAGGTACGCTTTAAGCGTAAACTTAAGGGTTATTTGTTGATGCTCCAAAAATCCTAATTTTCTATCCAGCACTTTTAATGGTTTTTTCTTTTTCTTTTAATAAATTTATAGTTCTGTCTCTTAAATTGTCAATGCTGTATACTAGCTAAGTAAGCACATTCTATTTAAAATATGTTTATGTAAGGTTTTATTTTATTGACTCATTTTAAGGTCTGATTGATTATAAGTATTTGTTTAATAGTAAGTAAGTACAATTTCATTTATTTATTAGTTTGTGCAACATTCCGCCCGTCTGTCACACTCGGTGCTGGCTGAAAATCAGCGCTGCAGGTGCCTAGCATCTCAGCATTATGCTAAGCCGGTATCCGATTCACTGCCACGAAGACACACCTAACTACCACTTTATCTTTTACTTTACTGTTTTAACTTTTTGTGTGTCTTGTTGTGTAGTTTAGTGAATAAATGTATTTTTCTTTCTTTAACATCAGGCAAGTAGGTAAGTATTGTTACCAAAAAGGCGTCAATATTAAGTATTTCAACACAGAATTCGCATCGCTTTCAAGCTTTGAAATCCTTTTTGCCAACGCCGACAGCCAACCTTTAGTGGCGGTTTAGTGAAAAACGTTGTTTACTTACCTACTATTGTTGCGTAGTGAGTCGCGGAACTGTCGGCTAGCGACTGAAAACTGAAGAAACGCAAACTGCGTACAGTACGCGTTGTATCACTGCTTCATATAAAATAAATGTTTTAAAAAACAAAAATTGCCTTAAAAACGCAAAAAGTACCTTTTTTTAAAAATTTAGATACCTACCTACCTTTCGGCTTTTATTGTTGAAAATATTGTGGTCGCCGACTTCAGTTACACTAACCTATTTATTAGGTAGGTAGGTAGGGAAAGTCATAGTCATATTTCAACAAGTAAATATTCTTCGTTGTAGTCGCTCAACTATCTTAATCAAGATATCTTATCGCCACCATTGAAATAGATACCGTTGAGGAGTTCCGGTGGCCATCTAAGGTCTGCATCATCAGTTCCACATCACCAAGATACCAAAAATATTAAATTCGCTATATTTTATTATGTTTGCCTACAACAATTGAGGAGCTACCTCAATTCGTCACTGATCCCCTCATCAGATACAGATTTGGTGACGATGGGATTACCTTGGAAGTATACTCTAACAAACCAAAAAAAATTAAAAGCGGTCCATAATTGACGGTTTAATCGGTGAACATACATAAAAAAAACATACATGGAATGTATAACTTCCTCCTTTTTTGAAGTCGGTTAAAAAGTGAGCGGAAACAGTATACCTACCGCAAATTGTTTCCCTAATGGGACCATAGCCTCAGTGGAATACATTCAATTGTTTTTTTTATTTAAGGTGGTAACACCTGTGTGCGACTGTAGGATGGTCACGTAGCAATTTTGACAACGCTTCCCTGCTATCATAAAAGGCAGTATCTCAAACAAAGCTTCTGTAGCAAATGTAACCTTATTACGAACGGCTTAGGATTGAATCTGCTTTGGGAATTGAATCAGAGATACTGCATTTTGGCTTAGGAGGGCAGAACGGTAGTCACGGTCTTTTACGGCAACAGTCGATGAAGGTATAAAAATACCTATTCCTTGTGGTTTTATTGGGTTACTCCGTTCTCGCCCTAACATAATTTATTATAATTATACATTTCAAATACTTTTGTATTTATTCTAAGAAAGCACGTGCAAATATTTTAAATTACGTTTCTAATATTTTATACAAGTAAGACGTAGGTGTAAAACCCTCGGTGTTCGAGTGCGACTCGAACTTCGCCGTTATTTTGCGGGAAAATTATACCTACCGTAGGAAAGTAGGACTTATTTCTATGGAGATAGCACATAAATATATCCATATAAGTAATTTTATTATGTCTATAATTTCATAATAATGCATTGTTTTCATGGGTCATACACACTCTTAAAAACAAAACTTGTCTCTCCTGTGGTCAATAGTTAAAAGCTTGTTTGCATATAAGTTATGTTTTTATATGATAGGTCTAAAGCAGTCCTGACAGCGTTTTTGCGGGAATGGGCTTAGCCAGAAAATTAGGCTTTAAAAACGTAAATTTTCGGTGTGTCCACGGGAAAGACTGTAACCTAAATCTGTGTATGACCCTCATTTCCTTTAATTTATTTTACTAGGTGTTCGAAATGGCTACAATTTTTACCATACAACATTAAACTCGTTTAGGATATGAAAACAATGTACTTAGGTACTCATATTTTATAAATTTTAGACATCATGTTTCATAGTAACATTTTCTTCTTAAGACCTACACAATTGATATCTAAATAGACATAGTGTTAGTTTTATTTTTCAAAACGTCCCGGTTCGATTCCCGAGCTGAGTACGTTTTCTTTTAATGTATGAATGCAGTTTTTTTTGTTATTAAAATCGATGACATGGCTCCTAGCAGGCAGGTTAGTCGTGTTCAGTGTCGTATAAAGCTGCCTAATTGAGAAGGCACGCGCTAAAATGTGTTTTGTACTCTCCGACGGGACTTCTTAAACTTGCCAAATAAAACTTCACCATTAAGATCGACGCAGCGCTTTGTTGGGAGAATCACCTCCCTTTACTACAAAAAAAAACAGATTGTTTTTATGTTTTAGATCTTCATTATGTCTCATAGTTTCAGACTTTCCCATACTGACCGATTTAAATAAGCCACGCATTACATATGGAAACTCTTTATTGCAAATACATATTATGTATCTATAACAAAAAGAAATCATAAAATATAAAAAATAATGCAATACCTAATATATTTTTACTTTTGTTACATATCACTTTTTGACTATAGAACCCAAATAACATCGGTATAATATTAAATTCCTTTAGCACTCTCACTTATGTCTGTAAGTTTATGATACTAGTAAATACTTTTTCTCCGTTGAATTCTTTAAAACTGGTTGCACAGGGGAATGACCCTATTAAACCTTTTAGTCTCCAATTCTATATGTTGCGTCTCCAATACTAATATAGAAATGTCAATTTTGGCAGTTCGTTCATCACGCGAAACGCTACATTGTGTCCAACACCCAAGCAGATAAAGTTCATAATCGATAAGATTTCTATCGCGCAGGCAGGTATTTATAAACAGTATTTTTAAATTCGATCTTGGAGTTGGTTGACTCCTTATAAAATATTTGGAAGTCATTAAATGAAGCAGTAGACTACATACAAATGTTTAAACTGACTTTCAAAAAAAAGAGGAGGTTCTCAATTCGTCGGGATCTTTTCTTTTATGTATGTTCCCCGATTACTCGAAGACCGCTGGACCAATCTGATGTATTTTTGTTCCTGTTGGTATACCTTCAAGATCTGATGATTAGATGGAAAAATCGAGGGAACTCTTCAAATATTATAGGAGTACATATTATTATAGCGATTTTAGTATTTTCAGTGTCAATTCTAGCATTTGCATACAAAAAGTATCATTTGATCAAGTAGAACTGATGATGAAGACCACTGGATACCACCGGAACTCCTTAACGGTACCTATTTCAACTTCTTTTAAAATGATAGATCAGTCCAACTTAAGTCGGCGTCCCACAATATTTTTAACCATAAGCCGAATTTAGCTGGACTGACCTTTTAACTATTTATGATTTAGGGAGCGACCACACCGACGCGTAAAATACGGTGTCGTTGCTTGAACAAAATAATGTCTCATACTAATTACCTACATGGCGTCAATTTTGACGGACCGTAATTTTCGCACCGATAAGCTCCTGGTGTGGTCGCTCCCTTATATCACAAATCCTGAAGAAAAACAACAAATATAAAAAACCGGTCAAGTGCGAGTCGGACTCGCGTACGAAGGTTTCCGTACCATTATCTATAAAGACGACATAAAAAAACATGTCTTTTGTATTGGAGCCCCCCTTAATTTTTGTTTTATTTGAATTTCATTATTTATTTTTAAAGTGAATATATTATAGCTAAATATTCTGTGACTATTTCAAGCCTACCTGTTGCCGTCATCAATATCGAGCAAAAACGAGAAACAAAGTCACGTTTGTTGTATGGCTCCCATTAAATATTAATGTTTAACTGTTTTTTAGTATTTTGTTGTTACGCATAGCGGCAACAGAAATACATACAGTCAAGGGCATAAATATACACCTATACGTTCCCAAGACGTCAACAATATCTATACACCTTTATCCACTAATAAGGTCCATGTATATATATTTGACGCGATGGCTGTGTAGATATTAATGCCCTTGACTGAACATCATCTGTGAAAATTTCAACGGTCTTACTATCTCGGTTCATGAGATACCAGTCTAGTGTCAGACGGACGGACGGACGCACAGCGGAGTCATATTAATAGGGTCCCATTGGGCTCCCTTCAGCTACGGAACCCTAAAAAACAGCTCTTTCATTATGATGGACTCATCCGGTTCCCAATGACGCTTGCCGCTATAGGTGCCGTCGTCGCTGACGCACATCATTTCCTATCAGTGGATTATTAATTAGGCTGCTTGTCCTTGGAGTTGTTTATTGTAACCTTTGCGGGCTCAATATAACACGCACTGAAATAGGAGAATGTAAGTACAATTATTGGGAACATGCCTAAAGAGATCCCAAAAGCACAACATTGCGTTAACAGGTAATAGCAATGGATCTCTATCGTTTGACCGAATTACATATGCAATAATTTCACTTGCCCGAATTTCATATGACATAATTTTGTATGCCGTAACGGTAATGTGCCATAATATTCATTTGCCATAAAGGCATTTTTTTCTGAAACCGTGAATTATTCAGAATTGTTATAAAACAAACACCTAACCTAAATTATTCGGCTCTACACGATGGCATGTAAAAATTACCTGAAAGGTTTACGAATTGAGGAAAAATGCCTTTATGGCAAATGAAATTATAAAATATGAAGGGATAGGGGTATATGGTATGGATAGCAATATAGTTTTACCGGGTAGAAAAAGCCCAAGATTTTAAGATCTCAACTATTTTATTGATGTATACTGCAGCCGATTGAGCCGTGATTAGTCATTTCTAACCTGTTTATAATGATAGAATGTAAATATTTACCAACGAAAATGCTAAATGTTGCCAAGTAACAATAATAAAATGGTTTTTAACAAATTGGAATAGAGAGTGCTTCTCATAGGTACCTCAATGTACCTATCTGTTGCTTTATTTTAAAACATTAGTCAATAACTAATTTATAAATTTATATTTAAACGAATAGAATTAGTTGAAAGTTGAAAGATCAGTGGAATATAAAAAGGGCCTTAGGTATAGAGCTAAGAAACTTTTTAAGATTCCACTTCTAAACCTCGGTCTAAGCCACCGATTTTTTTCTGTCCGCTTATCTATTCTATTACCCGACCACCCAAGAATATCTCTACCCCGGCTCTTTGTTCTCTTAATAGCATGTTCATTTATACACTAGTAATAATTAGGCAAGTCTTAGGGGCAGTTAAATGAAAAAAAAAGCTAGTTTTGATTAGGTAATAGATCGATAATCTACGTTTAAGACTGACAGTTTTTTTATTAATAACTATACTAATCTTAATATACGGAAGCTTATTTCTTTTTGATGATAATATATTGTTTTTGATGAGTGCGCCACCTAGCGGATTATAACGCTACTTTTACAGAATGATCTTAAGTAAACGCTGATTACTCAAGTGAAAGCTTCGCCTTTAAAAAGTACACCGGAAATTACATAGATGGCGCTTATGTCAAAATACACATCACACATTGATGTTAAATCACCAACACCCTGTTTATACAATCATTGTTTTTGTATTGTTTTATTATTTCCTTTTGATATTTCTAGTTAGGATTTGCCGGCGACCAATTACTCAACGTTTTTTCGAAACTATCAATAGTTACTAAGTAACCTATTTACATCTACACCTGTGGACCAAGTTTTATCTAAAACCGTTAACTAATTCATGTGTGATTGAAAGACTAACCTTTAAAAATCATGAAAACGAGGTTAGGTTCAATCTACTCGTGCGTGCCGGAGTTACCGGCATCTTCGGTAGTCAAAAGGATACCTAGTATTCGTTTTACTAGTTAATTATAAAATTTATAATATAAATTGAAACCGATTAAGGACAGGGCAGAGATAATAGAGATTTGACTGGGTTAAAACGATATTGCGTTTGACGTGTTTTTTAGTAAATTGTTTTGAACTCGGCCGCCATTACCTGTCAATTTCATAAAAGGGTTATCAAAACGTTGACAATACAGACACATGTCAAAGGCAATATCGTTTTTACCGTGTAGAATGTCAGCCCTGTTTACTACGTAGGACATTGTATAGATCTCGATTTATATTGTAATCACGAATCCTTAACCTTTAACAGTAGATACGCCTAGAGAAACTAACAAATGCTTTCGTAAGGTAATGTTGCTACTTTTTTACTTAAAGCGTTGTATATTTGATACATTGTCATATTCTAATTGAATTTTATAGTATGTACAGTCAAGAACATACATATATAAACGTTTCCAAGACGTCAAAAATATCTACACACCTTTATCGCACTGGGAATAAGGTCCATGTATAAAGAAATATGTATATATATAATTGACGCGATGACTGAATAGATATTAATGCCCTTGACTGTACTATACTTCGTTCGGAAAGGCATTTAGAAAAATGTAAACAAAAAAAACACGTGACATTGACAATGACAGTTTGTCAGCCAATAGGAGCACAACACTGATACGTCAAAGCTCGACCAAACAGCTTGGATTGGTTGATGAGCAGAGCCACGTGGTTTGGTTTGTTTACATTTTTTTAAATACCTATCCGAACGAAGTACCTATACGTACAGGGAACGTCAGGTACAGAGTGGCGTTGGTGTCCTAGGGAATATAAGTAATGATACCAAAAAGGGATTGGTCACGTTATTAAATGTCTCTCTCTCTAAAGGTACACTTACCTACATGAAATTTTGAACAAGAAGACGAACTCAACTTTATTAATGTAAATCAATTAAAAAATTTTGGGGATGTGTGCTTTTTTACAAGCATTTATTAAAGTTGCACTGTTCGTATGTAAGTTGTCCGTCAAAATTTGCAAGTTAAATTTGACCCACTTCACTTGTCGGTTTCCAATTGAGCAGAATTTTTATATGCATATGTATATCGCGTGACAATACAATGTTATTATGACATGGGGCAGATCTGATGCTGGAGTCGGAAGGTGGCGACAGGATCTTCGCTATACTGAACGTATTAATATTATTTGGCTTCATTTACCAGTCTTGAAAAACATGTCAGAAAATCAAAGATTGTGTGTTTCTCAAAAATACGACCTTACAAATGGATTAATCATATTTTTTTACTAGAGATCGAAAGGGTTTTAGGACATGTTCCGCTACTAATGCTATATTTGAGAGAAATTGATAAACAATAACAAAACCTAACAAAAAGTGAAATTTGAACCAACAGGCGATATGAAAATCGACTTCTTTTTAGTTTTAAATTAATCATGAAATTCCGGTAGACCTATAAAATTTCTCGTGTAAGTGCATATTAAGAGAAATATCTCCACTTGTTAAAATCTACAAAGCATCGTACGATATTAAATATCTTTAAGTTCCCAAATTCAAAGTGCTTTTTCTTGGAATAAAGGTAATCTGACCAATCAGATAGCCACCGAGGTCTCCCAACTATAATAATATGTAACTAATATTTATTACGCTATGGGTACTTAACGTTGCTAATACTTATACAATACAAAGAAAATAAAACACCCGTGACTGAGCTATAAAAAATTATCCCTCAGAGCAGTCATTCTTTTCCTAAAAGGAAACCCATGGCCAAACACATCGTGGGTAATTTGCACAAACATTGGTTCGAAGAGTCAGCCATAGCTAGTTCAACGCAGAAGAACAAACAAACCGAAAATTTGCCGGTAAGGGCATATATTTGTGTGGTGAGCACGAGAATTTGTTCCTGAGTCTTGGATTTTTTCTATGTATTTAAGTACATATATATTTCTCTATATAAGTAAGTTTATCGTTGTCTAGTACCTGTAGTACAAGCCTTGAGCTCAGTTTGGGGCTAGGTCAATTTGTGTGAGATTGTCCCCTGAGATTGATTTATTTATTTTGATTTATTTAACTCTTTAACTATAAATTAAACTGTTTTAACAACTTAGTAGCAGGTTAATTAGTGGAAAATTCGCGGCGTCCGCGTAGTTGTGTTGTGCGCAGGACCTGCTATTACCGTTACGGCGAAGTAGGCCGCGGGGGATCGTGGACATACTCGTAGCTCGGTGACGTCATGCGGCGCTTTGTTATTGAAGACTCGATGAGTATGGTCAGGTAGGACAAAAAAAGTACATAGTTAATTACCTAAAAGTAAATAATAATATTAAATAATAAATATCAGTGGACAATCTCACATAAATTGACCTAGTCACAAACTAAGCTCTAGACTTGTACTATGGGTACTGGATAACGATGAACGATAAATACATACTTAAATACATAGAAAATATTCAAGACTCGGGAAAAAATATTCGCGCACATCATACAAATATTTGCCCTTACCGGGATTTGAACCCAGGACCGCTGGCTTCGGAGGCAGGGTCACTCCCAACTAGGCCAACGTGTCGTCAAAACTGTAAGAGAATATTGATATTCTTGTATAATATAATTATATTGGTGTTGGTGAACATAGACAGGTAGCGATTTGTATTTCTTAGCTGCCGTTCTGTCATCAGCTGGGTGATGGAATTACGAGTGCAAACTCGGTTGTCCTACATAAAGTATCGGCTGAAATTTGTTGATCATTGTCGCCACCCTTCGACTCTATCGTCAAGTTAGCCCTTAGACAACATGCTTAACATTGTGTTGTCATCGGGTTTACATTTGTACCCTAAACTTCCGTCAAACAAACAAATATAGTAATTTAAATAAAAGCATTTCTTAAAGCAGCCTCCTTCTCGGGCAGTTAGATATAAAATGCCAATTACCCATAATCCTACCATTCAGTTTTAGCTCTTCTTTATTATAATTTTATTACATATTAGAAAACAAAACTTTCCGCAACCGTCAAAATTATCCGTCTTTTAGTATATCCGCTAATTCCTCACAATTGATTATGATGCGGAATTCACCATCAGTTCTCTATATAGACGTTATTTTGTGAGTAATCCCAATAATTCCCATTTTTAATTCTTGTAAAAATTCTCTATAATTTATATAATCGCATGAACATCGAATAGATAGCCAGTTACTATTTATTAGATAATGAAATCATTTGTTTCGTGAAGCATATTTTCCAATCGCATCCATCCCCATTCATGAATTTTACAAAACATTATTCTTCTTTTTCCATTCGCATTTTTCCCCATTCATAATTTTAACCACACGCATTAATAAGATTTTAGCTTCTTCCTAGTCGAATATTTGTCCATTTGTGAATTTTATAGGACGCTTTTTAGGTTATGTTAGTTTTGCAGCAGGCCCAAAGGGGCAAGGCGCCCGGAAAATGAACCTCTGCGTGAGCGGAGCTCCGTCAACTATTTAAAATATATCGCACATTCGGTAGGACAAGGACAAAATTGCCCCTTTAATCACATAGTACTTACATTCTGCCTTTATTCTATAGGAGAAGGACACAATTGCCCCTTTAGTCACATTGTACATTATGCCCTTGTTCTTTAGGACAAAGACACAATTGCCCCTTAGTCACATAGTACATTGTGCCTTTGTTCTATAGGAAAAGGACAAAATTGCCCCTTTAGTCACATTGTACATTGTGCCCTTGTTCTACCGAAGGTGCGATGATGATGTGCGATTTAATATGGGCGAATACGCGACTTGTATAAAGCTACAACGTAATGCGTGATTTTGAGAAAATGATTTAAAATAAAAAATAAAACATAGCATCACGCCTTCATTCCCAGAGTGGGGTAGGCAGAGCTACAGGAATTCCAACAACTCTAAAAAGACTTGTTGATAATTCTGTAACCACATTTAGCACAATCAGGCAGACACAGGCACAGACAGGTTGCAAGCCCATCGCCTAACAATACTACAACCCTTATTCTCTTAGTCGCCTCTTACGACATCCATGGGAAGACATGGAGTGGCACTGTTCTAACCCGGCAACCACACGGGGGGGAGAAAATGATTTCACTAGTCGAAATCCGAATCCTGTCACTGCAGCACTGGTGTTAAAATTGTATCCTTGAAAACTGCAGTGTTACAGCCAGCTCAGATTATGACAAAGCAAAAGCCAAGAATAAATATTTGACCCACATGATGTCATTGCGTTTACATGCAACTGAGCTCTCATTATGGGTGTGTCCTCTTATGGAATGGGATGTGTATCTTAAATAACTTCGCCAAGTCAAGGGTTAAGCGAAAGGTAATAAAATAAATATGTCTACATTCTGAAAAGCTCTAATAGGCTATTTTCATATTTTCATATTTATTCATAGCTTTACATGGTTGTACAGGGAATTCTTAGCCTAATAAAAAGTTCAGCTGTGTATTACTTAATTGAATATATTTTCTATAATATATAAGCTCTAATATTTTCAAATAGCTACAGTTAAATAGATTTAATATCATAATTTTTATCAGCTACTGAATAAACAATAAAATTGATATTCAACATATAGATAGGCCTTTTTATGTATTGTTACACTTATTACCCCTTATTGCATAGGAAGCCATAATATGGCTTCATGCATGTTTTATATTTTAAATGGGTCCTTTTGATGATTTGAACTATAATTAATCAAAAATAGCGATGCAATGTCTTTAAAGTTCATTTTCAAACATACACTTAAAGTCAATTTCAATCTTATAATTTATGCACTAAGATTTGTAGCTTTGTCAAAGTTCAAATTTGGAAATGTACTTTAAAGGCAGCGTTTCATTTTCGATATGCTATGCGTTAAGGGGTTAACAAGTTAAATTGTACGCACATTTTTTTATTTATTTATTAATTTAATATTCGGTTTCCCAGCAAATATAAAACCATTAACTAACATTTAAAAAACTACATGTTTAGGGAAAAGTACAGGGTGTTTACCCATTTACCTATAGGCAAACTCTGCTTGAGTATACATAACAATTGCTTTTAACACAGTTAATTAATTACTTAAATGAATGCTAAAATCTACGTACTAGCTGTATTGTGTAAAAGGTGAAGAAGAACTACGAAAATCGCAATCACATGCTCGGGGTTTCTTGGTATCGAATTGAGACTTAAGTGGCAATCAGGCAATGAACAGGGCACATTGCACCTAGTACGGATGGCAGATAGATCCAAAGAGTTATTATGGTGTATTCAAATGTTGTTGGTATGTTCTAATACCGGAAAAGTCAGCAAATGTACGACCCAACGAAGTAGCCTAACGACTTGGCGAAGGTGGCAGAAATCTGTCGGATACGGGCAACAAGCGACCGATTAATAAGGCGAACGTTGGGGAAGCCTATCCAGGAGTGGTCTGTGATATATATTTTTTAAAACCAAAGATGACCCTTAGATACTATCTGCTACTGGTTAGCCCTTGTGCATCAGATGACCAGCAAACCATCATACGACTTAACACATTCAACAGTCAAATAGGCTGAAGTTACGATGTCCGTTGAACAACGAACCAGCCCAGCGGTTGCATGCGTGAATAGCTTTAGAAGAGATGACTCAGGGACAATCCCGTGAGTCAATGCTGCTGATCTCCGTCGCTAACGGGAGCTTTCCATCTCTGCAACAGTCCGGCAGGATAACGGGATCGCTCCCTTCGATTTCGGTTTCGAACGCCTTTCGATTTCGAGGCCCGCGTCGCCGTTACCCGACCTCCAGCTCGCCTTGCGTCACCTCCGTGTAATCGGGCTTTAGAAAATGAAATTCAGTACGTTCGTGTCCTTCTATACATGGCGAAGTTATGCTTTCGTCCCGTTTATGGCCATTGTGTTTGGTGGCCTTAAGTCACGTTGGTGCGGGTTACATCAGATTGTATGTTGTCTTTCCATTTGCTTATTGTTTATATTTTTAAACGTAAAACTTGATATCTTCGTTATTTTCAGGTAAATGTGCTTATGAGTATCAATTTATGTTGGTAGCTAGCTTATAAATACGTTTATTAATACTACGTTTGTACTACGGAAACAAGTAATTACAAACGAGATGTCGATGTAAAAAGCCGTCAAGCTTCCTTTGCATCAATAACTAGTTCCACGAGCTCAGCGTTGATGTAACCACAAGCACTACATATTCATAAAAAACATAAAAATAAATTCCACAAGATCTTAGAAAATAACGGTAAACTTTACCCTTAAAAACCTCATTGTCACACGGCTCGCGAAGCCACGTCGCTTCTGCGCCATTTTACAAACGCACTTGTGTTAGTGCGAAAATATTCCGGGAGTGAGAGAGACAGTGCTAGCACGGCTTTTGTAGGAGGGACAGAGAGAAGTGACGCTATGCTAGGCTGCGGCGGAGGTCAGGGAACCACAAGTGGGTCGGCTTCATCCTTCCTACCACGCTGCGCGGGCGCAACTGTGGCTGTTGAACTTGGACGCGTTCGCGCAAAACACGGTTTTTGAATATAGAACGAAGCTTTGTTTTTTTGTAACAATAACTAATGAGTGGCTAATGCGACGCTTCACCTCATACGTAAGCGGCCGCGTCTTTGTTATCTTATCTGGGATAAAAGATCCTTACCACATTCAGTTTGAGCCTGCCTTTTATGATAAAGCCTTGTTTTTAGGTCATTACCGTCAAGGAATAAACTAAATAACTAAAGTTATATTATTATGTTTCTTGAAATAAAGAACCAGATCGATTTAAATGATTTATTTACATTAGAAAATCACCTAATAAGGATTGCACGATGTTTTATGGTTCTATATTTTCATTTATTAATTTAATATGTTAATTTAGGTACCAAAACTGAAATTGAACTAAAAGAGGATTGTGAAGGTGCCAAATGTCATACTAAATGTGGTTGTGTTTCTCCTCTAGTAAACCTAGTCCGATTTTCACGATTTTTAAATTTTAATATTTGTAACTTTTGTTTTAAACACGAGAGTTCATTATTATAAAGTATAATGCAAACTAGTTCTATAGAGTATTAGGCTCCCCGGTTACCGCTAGCAGTAATTCTACGGGAAATGAAGGCAACCTACCCACGGAACAGTTGCATTTCACAATTCTCGTAAATAATATATTAGAGTTTAATAAAGCAAAAGTTATCAGAGCCAATCCACTTTGTTTTAAATTATATCGTTATTAAATAACAATACAAAATAATAATAATTATGAAGGTATTGTTGTTACTACACATTTAACAGTAAATTAGGCCGTATCGTACAAAAGGCTAAAAGCAATATTGTTTCCAAGCCAAGATGGGATTGTAAAAAGTAGCTACCTTTAACATGACTATAGTAGCTATCTAAAAACAGCAAGCGTAACTTACCACCAACTCCGAAAAGGAACGGTTGTTAGCACAAACTACTTAAAATTCAATCCTTTCTTTTATTGATCTGTAGGATAATAATTTCTTTCTCTTTTTGGCTGCTTATTGAGGCAACCGACTTGGAATTCAAAAGTGGGTAAGTGCCACGGAATGACGCAAGAAACGCCAAATGGTCAACAGCGGTCATTTCTCTTTGGCCAACTTACAGAGTACACAATGTGCTGCGTCCCTTTCTAACGCGTATAATCTTTAGGGTAAGAGGAGGAAGCGGCGACGGACAGTCGTCGTGGATAAGAATTTAACACATAATTGTTATATTGCTCTTTGAAAAAACTTATGCGAGAAAGCATATAACATATTTATATATGTTAATTCTCAGAGCTTCCTAAGAACTTAATCTGGAGCAAGCGAGTACTAAACTATTAGAATTAACCGTAAGCATGTTTATGGTTAGGTTTACCTTAATCGGGTTCCCTCTATCACGCCGAAACATTTTTCGTCCAATGTATAGTTACGCCGAGATTTTTTCCCATAATTTTTCTCCAGCTGAAACGGGTTTTTTTTTAATGTTTTGTAGAATCAAAAAGTCAAAGGTAGAAAAACAATTATGCGAAATCAATAATCATACATTCCGACAATCGTGATTGTGTAAACAAGGGGAACCACCTTATTCATATTTTTATCATCCATGTATTGGCGGGTTAGAATAATGCCACTCTATGTCTTCCCGTGGATTTCGTAAGCGGCGACTAAGGGAATAAGGGCTTGAAGTACTGTTAGGCGATGGGCTTGAAACTTGTCACTAACACACTGGTAAACTTTTTAGCCTGATTTTGCAAAATGTGGTTACTGTGGACTTTATGTTTTAATGTCAACTAGCGACCCGCCCTCGCTTCGCTCCGGATTAAAGTATTATACATATAAACCTTCCTCTTCAATCACTCGATCTATTAAAAAAAAACGCATCAAAATCCGTTGCGTAGTTTTAAAGATATAAGCATACATAGGGACAGACAGCGGGAAGCGACTTTGTTTTATAATATGTAGTGATATAGATAGGTACCTACTGTCATAAAAATATTGTTGGTCCTGTGTCTTGATCATAGCTTGGTCCTTGAGTTTTGAGTTGCGATTCCTGGGAGAGCCCGGAACTTATTACGGATACGACCAAATATTGTTAGGAGAACAGTTGCCGGCAAACTTCTTGAACATGTGACCTTGACTTTTCACAGTAAATTGAACTCTATTTATATGCGCCAACCTTCCCCTACTACAAAACTCTATATTCAAGAAGTTTGCTGGCAACTATAGAAATAAATAGTATTTTTAATTGTTTTTTTTTAGTTCGCCTTTATTCCCAGAGTGGGGTAGACAGAGCTACAGAAATATAAACAATTGTTTTTAAGTTGTTGGCATGTCTGTAGCTCTGCCTACTCCACTCTGGGTATGAAGGCGTGATGTTATGTATGTATGTGTATTTTTTGCAAAATGATTCGTTTTCTAAACCTAGTTGTAAGATACTCCCAAACTCCTTGAAAAGAACCAACAAATGAGCATTTCCAGTTAAAATAATACATTTACTGTACCTGTTTTTGAGGTTGCTCCCAAAACGCATAGAATTCCGAATAACCGTGCACACCGTTTTACAAACATTTCTATTGTGGTACCCTGTTTCTAAGACTGCACAACCCCGTCATTATTCTACACTAATAAATTTTGCCCTTAGAAATAGAAAGTAAAGCAAAGCGAAAGCATTCAGAATTGTTTGGGTATTTCTGTTGGCCTGCTATCTTGAAAGGGATACCGCGAAATATAAAGAACTTTCCGTTTTAGACGTCGAATTCCGTTAAAACTTATTGTCATTTAAATATTGTAGTGCAATAAAATTTAAAGGCTTTTCTGTTCATTAAAATAAAGGGAAGACAATAGGTTTTACCACATGCAACGGCTAACTTCATTTGTTAATTACGAGTATTCACCTCGTAGAATTGTTAGATACGAGTAGTGTCTTACCTACTTTGAGTTGCTTTTTAAACCACGGATATTGATCGGTTGTGGCGGCTAGCTGACACCGCGAAAGTATTTCAGTAGTTATGTTAATTTTAAGTTTTATGTTGTGAAGTATGATAGGTAGTCTATATTTGTAAATATGGGCCTTGTAGGCTGAAATAAAATTATTCTATTCTATAAGAATACTGATGGTGGATCATACACAAAATGAAATGAATGGTAACAATATATTTAAAAAAAAAAATACTACACCTCAAATTAACCTAAAACAACACTAATCTAGTAGAAAGCTACCAGTGGGCATAATCGCTCCCAAGATTCTGGTAACTGTGCCACAATGGATGACATTCGAGTTATTTAAGCACTCTTTTTTTTATGACGACACGCTAGCCTAGTTGGTAGTGACCCTGCCTTCGAAGCTAGTGGTCCTGGGTTTAAATGATCTAAAGCCCCAAAGTTCCCCGGGTCCGGATAACATTCCTACATATATTTTAAAGGGATGTAAAGAATGGCTGAAAAGGCCCTTACTTCACATTTTTAATTTAGCCCTAGGTACTGGGGAGTACAAATAAGTGGAAAGTCACACGGGTGCGGCCCATCCCCAAATCGAATGATACAGCCAATGTAGAGAATTACCGAGCTATAGCTATCCTCTGTTCAAGTGCCAAGCTATTTGAATCCATCATAAATAGACTTGTAGCCCCTCAAATAAAGCCCTACCTTTGCGACTCTCAACATGGTTTCAGGCCGAAACGATCGGTCGAAACAAACCTCTTGATCTTGGTTGATTCCATTTCTGAACATTTGGATAAGGGAATACAAGTGGATGTGTTGTACTTCGATTTCAAAAAAGCTTTTGATCGCGTGGATAATGATGTGCTCCTGAGCAAGTTGTGTAACATTGGCTTTTCGCCCAAACTTCTCCGTTTTTTTGCCAGTTATCTGAGCGACAGACAGCAGTATGTGCAACACGGGTGCTTTGTTTCGGAAAATTACCACACCCGTTCTGGAGTCAGCCAAGGATCAATATTAGGTCCTTTACTCTTTGGCGTTATGATAAACGATTTGGCCTCAGTCCCTAAGTTTGCCAGATGCCTACTCTACGCTGACGACCTAAAACTAATTTATGGGGTGCAGCAGTTATCAGACTGCGAGTCGCTTCAAGAGGATATAGGCCGTGTCTATCAATGGAGCATAAATAACAGGCTTATTTTTAATGTGGAAAAGTGTTCGGTTATGACTTTTAGCCGTGCCCATAATCCTCTTTATGCCAAATATCAGTTGGGTACTGAAATCATCGCCCGCGTAAATTCAGTCCGGGATTTGGGTGTTACTTTCGACGCGCGTCTCACCTTTCATGAGCATATGAAATTAACCTCTGTTAGTTGCTATCGAACCTTGGGGTTCGTAATTCGGAATGCACGTGATTTTCAGGATCCTAGGGCCATCAAACTTGTCTACACCGCTTTGGTCAGGAGTAAACTTGAGGCAGCGTCAGTTGTGTGGAACCCACACGAAGTTACTTACTCCTTGCTTCTGGAGAAGATCCAAAAGGCGTTCTTGCGTTTCTTGTACAAGAAAATGTATGGGTACTATCCATTTTTATACCCAACTAAATTCCTGCTTGGCGTCTTGGGGTTTAATTCTCTGGAGGTGAGGCGTAACTTCGTGCTACTGACTAGTGCTGGTAGAATCTTAAGGGGAGAGTCTGATTGTCCTGAGCTGGTGGCGCAACTGGTGCGTCTGTTTGTCCCATCTTTGACGAAGTTCTACTTCCGGCCTCGTCACCACCATCTGCTAGCATTGCCAACGGCGCGCACTGTGTCACATAGCAAATCGCCACTTGTTCGCGCCCTGAAGCTTCTTAATTCGCTCCTCGCATCGGTACCAGACTGCGATGTTTTTACGAGTAGTTGGGTGGTGTTGAATGATGAATGTTTGAGGTTCTGCGAGGAGATGGATGTGTGTCTGTCGTCAACTAATTGTTAATAAATGTGTGGATTAAATAATTATACTGAAATGTTTGTGCTAGAAACTGTGTACCCATATTTTATATTTTATATTTTTATATCTTGAAATGTTATGCATTTCACAGTGCTTTAGTACCTGTTACTGTTATACTGTGTTATTGTTAGAAATAAATAAATAAATAAATAAATAAATAAAAATCCCGGTAAAGGCAGATATTTGTGTGATGAGCACGAGTATTTCTTTCTGAGTCTTGGATGTTTTCTATGTATTTAAGTATATATTTCTCTATATAAGTAAGTTTATCGTTGTCTAGTACCCATAGTACAAGCTCAGAGCTTAGTTTGGGAGTAGGTCAATTTATGTGACATTATTATTTATTTATTTATTTAAACTTGTTTGCACAAAACAAGTACAAATAGCGGACTTAATGACCAATGGCATTGTCCTGTGATATTCATTATTATTATTTTACTTCAAATAAACACTTGTTTTAATGCTAATACGTATTTACGTATTACCTATGTCGAGTTTTCGTTACACTACACAGTCACTCGGGCAATGTCAATAGAAGTCTTGTATAATCGCGCCAACCGCAAATAAGTGCAAATTTATACGTCTAATGTCACGTCGTCCTTAGAGTTCCCAATGTTACAGCAGTATTGCGTAACGCTGGAACCAAGTACACCATAATGTAACTAAGGACGCACTCAATGTCACGGAACGAAACGGGGTGATGTTTAAATGCAGGGTGTCTGGGATTTTTATAACTGTTCTTAAAAAATGTGACAGGTACCCATTTTTTTAAGAGGACGGTATTATAAGGATTCATATGAAAATGTTAATGATTGAAGTTATCTATAGTTAAGATTTTAAGTCATGCTTTTGTTCCTCGATAAAACACAATAAATTAAATTTTCTTCAGAACGTATAGGGAATATTCACAAATTTAGTTTTTTATGCTAAACTAAATCACGCGATAGATGTTTTTTAAGAAAATAAATGTATTTAATGGATTTACACAGTAGTTAAATATTAGTTTTTGTAAGTCTAGTTTTACCTTACTTAAGTAGTATTTAACCTTTTATATTAAGTTTTTGTTATTAATAAAATATAACTAATATGATGTACTTACAAGAATAGATGCAGAAGCATTATTCAAACTTGCATCGAGCTACGCTTTACTCTCTTTACATTATTAAAGTACTGAAACCATTTGCAATTCTTATATGCAAGGATAAACTACAGTAAGACCTCGTTAACAGCGACAAACGAATTAGAAATCATGTCCCAGATAAATACGAAGATATGCCAAAGCTCATCAATTTTAGATGAGTCCTTCAATATCTGGAATTCTAACACTATTGAATTCACCTAATGACCTTTAAAGTCTTACAACACGTTTGATCCCGATATCGTTTGGCATTGTAAAGGCTGAGAATAAATGCGGTCATGGCATTCTTTGGAGATGGTCACGTGGCGTGGTTCGCTTCCAGAGCTCGTGGGGCGCGAATCCCGCTGTCACGTTGTCGCGGACCAGGGACTCGTGCTGGAACACGTGTCGCCGAAACCTTGAGCTGCCAGGGTTACTCTAGGTGCGCTCTATATTCATATATTCTCTGGCGGCGGCTAGATTTTGAGGACGAGCGACACGTGCTAAAGTGACGCAAGTCAATGATAATGCAGTTATTTAGAGCACACTTGCCCTTTCGACTAGAAATTATGATACATTTGATCAGCTGTTTTATCATACTGTTGTTGAGTGACTTAAAAATAGGTTCTTTTTTTCGTTAAAATAATCCGTTATCCTCGGATAACCTTTGTCAACTTATTTCACATTTCACCAGTACTCTCCATTACTAGTGAAGTGTGAAATAATTTAAGACAATTTGATTATATTTTAGGTTCTTACGTCTACGGATACATCAACTGGGCTCAGCTAAATAGATCTCAAGTCGTGATCATTAGTAAACTCTTCTACGAGTCTTCTGTCTCAGATGAGGGACAACATGAAGATATAATCTAATTGATATCATCACCATCGTCACAAGGTCTGTATAAAAATCTACGTATCAATCATCTTATGACTTCCGTGTGGTTGCCGGGTTAGGATAGTGCCACTCCATGTCTTCCCGTGTGGGTGTCGTAAGAGGAGACTAAAGGATTAAAGGCTTGTAGTACTGTTAGGCGATGGGCTTGCAACCTACCAACATCCTTAGCCTGATTGAGCAAAATGTGGTTGAAGAATTACCAACAAGTATTTTTTTTTCTTGTTTGTATTTCTGTGGCACTGTTTACCCCAGTCTGGGAATAAAAGCGTGATGTTATGTATGTTTGTATGTAACTTCAATTCACTTAGGGTCTATTATTGATTATGGTGGCTTAGAATACAGCGCGATTTACAAACATCGATTTGCCAATCAAATTTCCAAATCGAATCATGCTTTTATACATGACACGACGGTGACGTGGAGTAATTCTACTAGCACTTTAAACAAGTCAAGACAAAATCGGGTCATTCTTCTTTTTTACGGACAATTGCCTGTCCTCATTTTAACATACGTTATCAGTTAGAGTATTGATTATTAATGTTTTAGTGTTTGAATATACATCCAAACATTTATTCATCTATTAGTACTAAATAATCTTTCACTTTCTCTATCCAGGGTTTTTTTTTTTATAAGTTTGTTTTTCATAGAATTGCGTGACAGAGTGGTAGCACAAAATTTAGTCTCCTCTGGTAACGGCCACTCCGTCACAGTATATTCTGAAAAACCACCATAAAGAAAAAAACATTATCGCCACCGAAATAATTTATTAATTAGTCCAAATAAAAATTCACGCAACGTATTTTAAAATCTTAAAACCATAATTATCAATAGTTGAAAAACGCAAAATATAGAAAAATGACGATGTATTGTCGGTAAAAAAGTAGAACGACCCAATCATCACTGCAAGAAAGAAGCGCTGCAAGTACCTAGCGGATCATTAAAATACAACAACTAAATTTATATAAAATGGAAATTGATTATTTTGTAACAAAATAATGATATTAAAAACGTAAATGAAATAACGGTAAGAGCATGTGGAACCATGTGTAGGGTTCCAAAGCCGTTAAGTACTACAAACATACGAATCAACAAGTAATAACTAATTTTGTTTTTAAAGTCATTTGGTGCCGTCTTAGATGATTTTAGTAGGCATAAACACTTTAATCGCCTGTATCTGAAGAACTAATGATGTCTACTTAGTCGTGATAGTTTTCCTTTCGTTATATGCGCTTTAATTTAAGATTTTTTCTGATTTTTAGTATAGATTTTTACTAACATAAATAGCAAAAATTAGCGCTTCAAAGCTTAATATTTTATAAATGGATCCCTGAATGTTTAAAAACCCATATTATTTTTGAAAGACCTATACACATTACACGAGAAAAAAAAACTTCCCCATGTTACGTGTAAAAACGTGTACCTACACTAAAAAAAACTATTTATCAAGATTTTATTTTGCCACTTTGTCGGCGTGACTAATATGTATATGCATGCCAAATTACAGCTTTCGAGTAATAAGAGTCTCTGAGCTAGGCTGCGGACGGATGGACGGTCGAACATTAAAAGAGTTCCTAGTTTGACTACGGAGCCCTAAAAACTAACACTTGCAGGCAGGCAGGATTATGTGAATTAGGTGTTCTTTTTTAATTTTATTACGTTCTGAGGATTATACTTTTGATTATTCAAAATTATTTAGTAAATTAGCCACATGAGGTTTCTTCAACACGTCGGAATAAAATGTTAAGACGATATGAGTGTAAAAACTACAGGATTATAGAACGTAATAAAATTAAAAAAGAACACCTAATTCACATAATCCTTAAATTATCAATTTCCATAAATTTTTCCAGCGCATAAAGCACGCAGCTCCACCTTTTCTCACGATTCAGCAATGAATTCTACTCATGCACGCGCATCACAGTTCCTCCGAATGCCAGGACGAGACAATGTCGAATCAATAAGTAACTGTACTCATTGCCAAATATCCTTGCAAGCTCGTGAATGATTCGAGAATGGTACGTTGACTGGACTTTTATGGACTTGGCAGTCGGCAAAGGACACCCTATACGTGGAGATGTATGTCCTTAGCAGCATGGTACGAAACATACAGAATGAAAATTTCATGTGAAATCGTTAGTAATTTGGTGTAAATTTTTCAATACGAAGTAGTTAAGTTTCTTTTTTTTGCTATATAGCAGACGCTTTTTCGCTGTTTTCGTAGAATGCTTCTTCAATTATTCAAACTTAATGGATTTTTGCCTTCGCCCTAAGATTGACTAATAGAGTAAGCTTGTACCATTGACTCGCTTGTTGTACATATATAAATTATTGTTTCAATTTATGCAATATGTATGTATTCAAGTAGGTAAAACTACTTGTAATGAAGGTACTAGAAGTTCTACGACAAATGAATAGATAACGAAGCAAAGCCCGAAATAGCACGAAGAGTGGCGGCGGTGGCGTGCTTATCTAACCGACACGTAGGGCCCTTATTTCTTATTTAAATGAAATTATTCAGGTCTGTGTAGATTACAACAAGCAACCACATTGTTGTAGGGCTTTATTTATTCAACTCTCTTCTATGCCAATATCGATACTCTTTTTGTTGTGACTGACCCGATACTGCATTATAATAAAATCCAGATTTGGATGCCATTTTCAATAAGGTTCGGATCGTAATAAAGATAAACATTTAAAGAGGAATAAACGTAAGTAGCATTTAAATTTCTGTCACACGTACGGCACGACCCCGGCCTCCACCAGGTTTGCAATCTCAACGTCAAGTATCTGTGGGAGATGTCAAAGAATACTGACAAGTGGCAACGAACCATAAGCGGAATGAATACAGGAAAGCCGGTGGTGCCACACTAGAAGAGCCTCGAATACCTACCGTGACAAATTGGGAGAACCGCTAGAGCCCATGACATTAAACTAAAATGAATGTTTAATAATTCAGACAGAGTTGAAGAGTATTGCCAATAGCCCCCATGATGTCTGGAAATTTCCAAATTAGGCAACTGCGTAGTAAATACATGAATATTTTAGTGAAAAGACAAAACGAATGATAAAAAACGAAATGTGGGGTTTATTTCGTACAAGGTTAGAAGTATTTTAAACAGATTTAATTTTAAATTATAATGGAATTGATGGCTTAAACATTGTTTTCTTACATTGACCTTCGAAAGGGTAAATTTAAATTGCCTGAAACAGTCACAAAAGCATTTCCAATCCCAGACAGGCGTATGTCAGGGTTATCTCATCTAAAACGCATTTATTACGAATCCAGTTGTACTCGGAATTAACTGTGCAGTGACGAGCGCAGTAAACCTGGCAGAGTAATGGGCAGCGCAATGTTAGTTGCAATCGGACAGCATCAGCTGGCTGGCTTAGTGGTCAGGAGCTGACACTACATTTATAAAGCTATCGCAAGTATGCCAAAAACAAACTTTAAGAACTTACCTGCATGTTTTGATAATGTCATCTATTTAAGTCAAGATTCTGTTTGGTATACAGAGTGGATAGTGATTATTTTATTTTTCTTCAAGAAACAGTGAAAAAACCGTTTTCGATTAACAGCTTGTTAAAGTTTAATGCAAAAAACTTATCGTTTCAACCCTAACAGTAGGGTCGATTGACGAACCTTGACCTTCAAAAAAAACAATCTTAGGGTGGACATCATTAAATATTTTTTATGCGTTTCTATAACCATTAAAAATCGATTATACAACATTTTTATGATATTTTATTTTCGGAGAGGGCCTTCGTCCCTTCCACCCTGTATGTATGATTCTAAATCGGGCATATTGCCTTTTTCTAATTAAAGTAGCACACTCGCGACGGTAATACTAATCCAACAAATTCGAGCCATGTATTTAGCCTCTACGAAGAAATAAACAACCAAACATACTGCTTTGGCAGTCGGGTGAAATGAAAACATTACCCTCCACCTTAAGCAGTTTGGTAATTGATCAAACTGTTCATACAGTTAATCGCTTAGAGACAGTGTTGTTCTTAACCTGCCCTTTTAAAGATGGATATTTTATTATTATTCTCCCTTATACTTTAAAAGCTTCTAAACATTTCTTTACAACATACAAACCACACTGAAAGAACTTACCTTTTGCTGCAAGTCTGCAACAAGCTCCCTGCCCATAATGGTTAAATGCAACTTGCTAGACAGAAATGCAGATTAGGAATGGACTGCATTAGAATTAATTGCCATTAATAGAGTTATTTTTAGATGAAACGGTAAGGTGTTTGCAGATGCAAATCACACTATTTAATTTTGTCACCGTTACAATAAACCTCGTGACCTTCCAACTTATAAAATGCTAAGTTATTTTTCTAATAACAGGCTGACTGTTAAAGATCGAACAATTGTTAGGTATGTCGATGATTTAGTGCGTAGTCTAATCCGACTATTATGTCAAGTCTGGAGCCTAAAGTAGGTTTTAAAGGTGAGTAACCCCTACCTAGAACACTAAGTAAATTCAAGAGATCACATAGTTCTGGTGGATGTAAAATACCTGCTAAATATCTTCCATAGTCTCAAGCTGTCCTTGCGTAATAATATTCTCGTTGATCCATAAAAGCTAGGGTTACAATTGAAAATTTAGAAAGAGAAGCCACGAGTACAGACAGTCTCTATGACAAATCCGCAACCATTACTCATGCAACCCACACACATTTCGCGAGTAAACGTTCATTATACGCGTAGGTAGGTATATTATGTACAAAATAAAACGTACGTAGGTATACGTGCTCACGTTCTTATATACAAGTAAAATAAAACCTTATGTTATTCGCTGTTATTTGTTGTAAATATTATAGTGTGAGTAATGAAAAGCATCCGAGCCGTCTTTGCTTTGTTATAAATTTGTATTCGTTTTGTGCATGTTTGATAACATTCACGTCATTTTATTAAAACAAATTAGTTTGTTTTATCTAGAGCATGGTTTTTTTTGCTTAAAGAATACACCCCATGCTAGACATCGGCTTACAGGGTGATTTAAAATATTGTAAAGGCCGTAACCGTTATTTTGTGCTTACTTGTAAAACGATTCGATAATTAAAGTATGGAAATTTTGGTAATTTTACAGGTATAAATTCAGTTGCCAGTTGATTTACCGTGTAGGTATGTATGATAACTGTGGCGGGTGAGAAGTTGAGAACACACTAGTTCCCCGATTCTAATTAATGACAATTACTCGTAACAAAACGCTACAGTGTTTTGTGGAGTCATTGTTACTCTGTGTGGAAGTATTGACTCAAATAAATTAGCCTCGTGCTTGGGAACCTGAATCATAAACGGGTAACAGTTTGATATAATACCGCTGAGTTCCTATTTATCGAGTTTTCATTTGGTTTTATCAGAAAAAGGGGTCATTCACGTAGTGGAGTCTGCGTCAGGGACGTCAGGGTTCAATGCGAATAAACAGGATCCCAGCATTGTAATAATTGAATGACAGACCAAAATATTATATTTCGTGCCTCCACTTAATTATATAATATTTAATACTGCCATTTGTGATTAATACCACCAAAAAATTCGGATATGGTTCTTAATATCTACTAAGTAAAATTAAGTGAGACCCGGAAAGTAATTAAACGTATTAACAACACTGTATTATACCGTTATTGTTAATGTTTAAGTACATTGCTACAATGAATATTGAACATGTGAACACAGAAAAGTGTTTAATTTAACGAGGATATAAAATTATCGTCGAGATTATAAATAACTTAGGGCGTTTTAAGCTATTTAGAGTCAGGCTGTAAGGTATAAATAAAATAAACAACATTTGCAAAATTAACAGCGTACTTTAAAAGTCTAGTACAAGTCCGGTCTATTCCATAACGGCTTGGAACGCTACTTTCCACGTAATCTCTGATTGGTGGTCCCGCTGCTGAGCTGACTGTCGTCTTGTGCTCGCGAAAAAAACCAACATCCTAAATATTTGTAAATAAAATAAAAACCTTAATTTATATTGACTGTAATTTTCAACCTTCACATCGTTTACTAAGACTCGAATTTGAATGGGTACCCACCATACCTATTGTAACTACTCGTATACTTTAAAATGCAAGTCATAATATTATGTATGGTTGACCTCTGGCTTTGACAAAAAAAAAAATACCAAAATGATATTTGAAGACTGTTAAGACCGCGAACTCACCTTTGCAAATTAGGGCTTCTTATTTAATCTTATTTAAACAAATATAACGAGTAAACAAATGTAGTAAATATTCGACCACGGTATAGACATCAAAAGTCGTCAGGTTGAAATGTAATCTTGTCTCTCGAAAAGTGACGTTTAAGTACTAGAGAATTTAAATTAGTAAGAAATAAATAACAAAATTGAAGAACAGATGTCAAAACCGATTGCAGGGTTCAAAACGCATTTAAATTTTTGATACCGATGACGTTAATTTGCATATAGGTGATAAATGATGAAAGTTTACTAATTAAAAGTGGAAAACCGGTTTTTCCATAACCCCTTATTTAACTTTCTGAATTCATCAGTGAGTTCTGAGTAACATAATCATTAAAAAAACTGGTTCATAATATCATAATAATTTGTATGAATATGTATTATTATTCATATTTAGAAAATAATATAACTTAATTTGACATTTTTACGTCTAATTAGTCGTGAAAAAAATAATGCTACTGTGTAATATATCCGTATTTTGATTGCGATTAATCTGTATTTAATTTAGATAATTTTAGGTACCACTTATTAAGTACTTTATTATTTGTAACGGTCCAGGTAATAAAACACCTGCTAAATGCCAGCACCCCGTGTACCTAAAAAATTTCGTCATGTTGACGTCATCGGCACCAAAAGTTAGACCCGTGACCTTTAGCAATAAATATAAACCCTAATGAAATCCTTATCTCTTTTTAAATTGGCTCGTTCTATTCCCTCGTTGAACAGTTTAGACTACTTTAATAATTCTTCGTAGCGTCAGCATTTCCCCAACCATTGTTGCGGCCATAACAAGCATTGATCAAGAACTGTTATTGTTTACACGCCGTTCTATCAATGTGTGCATCTTTACAACGTTATATTTGCGGCTAAAATCGTGGCGCTCCCGAGCACCTGTCATGTGTTTTTATGAGGTAATGTTGATTCCATTTTTCGCCACCGGCAGAGACAAGTTAGCTTTGCGCCCGGCGCGGGTAACGGCGACAACGCGTTATGTCATTCGGCCTTGGCCTAGCGCTTGTTTTACGATGATGTTACCGTTCGATGGTTTACCGTGGATTTAGATGTGGAAGTAAGGTCATTTTGTACACAAATTTTGTTTTTCGCAATTTTTGTAATGATTTTCCTGTGCATTTAGTAACTAAAGATTTAAATCAGAGTTGGCCCAATCGCCTTACAAACTATTTAGGTACATGTTAACGGTAGGCCAACAATAAGTTAATTTTAATTTGTTTGACACCGGGAACACTGGTCGTTTATTGTACGATCAGGAGACGTGATACTAAATTTTGAACTGGCACCCAACCTGGGGCTAGCCATTAAATTTAGTTAAAGATTAGTTCAGTTCTACTTCGTTTTTTTAAATTTAGAATTATAAAATTAACAAAATCATTCGTAAAATTAAACAGTGTTGTAATGAACACTAATTAGTAGTACCAACACGCTTTAACACTTGTTCATGCTTCATTTAAGCCCATTTTGCAAAGGTCAGAGATAGTTGTAAGTAATAGTCAATTAGATGTCTATGTTTAATCCAGGCAGCTGACTGACCGGGAGTTTATCTTTTCACAGCCAATAAATACGATGCGAGTTGCTCTGTTCTCATTATTTACTTACTTCAAGTGCTGTAATAATTCTTATTTACTTCTATCGTACTTTGTACGCAAGTGTTGCTCAAAATAATGATACAGAAATACAAATGACAATGTTAAGTGCGGAAAAACCCAAACCAAGTCTTTTAACTGATTTCTATCCTTACTAAAGTAACCTTCTGCCCCACATTTACCTCTTAAATCAGGACTGTAATAATGCTTCAAGTGCATTATTGTGTAGAAATGATTTGTTATTCTACTAATCTAAAGTACAGGCTTATTTTAATAATAACACAAATTTTATACATCAGTTACGAGTCATCAAGTTGCAGTTTTAGGGTTCCGGAGTCGAATGGCAAAAACGGAACCCTTATAATTTCGTCATGTCCGTCTGTCCGTCTGTATGTCACAGCCATTTTACTCAGAGCCTGTTGGCACTATATAAATGAAATTTGGAGGATAGATGTATTCTATGAACCGCTATACAATGATGTAGTAAAATTGAAAAAAAAAATATTTAGGGGTGGCACTCCATACATGTAACTAGGGGACGAAAAAATTTTTTTTGAGTTACATCAGCGTGTGGGGTATTTTTAGATAGGGCTTCCAAAATGATACTGAGGTTTTTAAGTGACATTTTTACGTTAGTGAACAGTTGGCGAGATATACGCTTCTAAAGTCGTAAAAATTCTGTCCGGGTAGGTAGCTTTTGAACTGTTAAATAGATCATTCTAATAAAAATTACAGTAGTAGAACATACGAAATACATCCAACAAAAATTGTATTGAACACGATACGCTGTGCAGTTTTTGAGATATAATACAAAAAAAAAATGTGTTTCAACTATGAACGTTCATCCCAGCTCGGAACCCTTCACTGTGCGTGGTCCTACATGCACTTGGCCGGTTTTTATATTTAGAAATCTTATTGACCGGTGATTTGTTTTATTTGAAATGTGTTTTGCATAACAAAACATACATAAACGTTCATAATAAGTATGAAATGAAACGGATGCGTTGTTTAATTGTGGTGTAAATCTCGCGTCGGCCGTCAATGTGGAAATACTGTTCGAGGAAGCTAATTAAGGAAGCTGTCAAGTAAATATCAAGAGCCGGTGATTGTGGACTTTATAGCTCTTTGCCTATTTCTCGTAAACGCTAAGAGCCAAGATACCTATAAATAACGCTCTGAGAAACCAATTAACGTTCGATCTCATTCCGAACTTAGATCAACAGGATTGCGATTCTTAACGGAAGTTGACTCAGCTTGTAACTTAATTATCGATCATCTATCAAATTACTTATCATTACGTGACATTGAAATATAGTCTAGTTCCATTTAAATATGTTAGACGTTTTGCGAAGCGTCGATGAAAAGACTGCGTTTACAAGCGCTACACTGTATAAACTGAGATGCTTGTATTTGCGTGACTTCGTCAGAAAGAGGGTTATGTTTTTCGGGTGAATGTATGTATATATGTAGGTACCTATGTGTCTATTTCTTTGGCTCGCTCTGCAGCCTAAAGTGCTTGATGGATTTTAACATATGTATGAGATGTCGTAAGATTCATCTTGGTTGTGGGAGCGACATCTATACTAATATTATAAATGTGAAAGTAACTCTATGTCTGTTTGTATGTCTGTTTGTTACGCTTTCACAGATAAACCGCCGAACCAATTTAGATGTCATTTGATATGGAGATAGTATGAGTCTCGGGGAAGGACTAAGGGTACTTTTTATCCCGAAAAATAGGACAGTTCTTGAGGGAATAACGGTAAACGACTTCTATGCGGATGGAGTCGCGGGAAACAGCTAGTACGTTATAATATTAAAATCATAGTAATGAGAGGTTGGAATTGATGATTTCAACATATGCTTGCTTTTTATTACCGTACCGTACCGTAGTAGTCGTTTATCGCTATTCCCTCAGGTTACTTCCATTTTTTCGGGGTAAAACTCTATGTCCTACTGCGGGACTCAAACTATCTCGATACCAAATTTCACCTAAATTGGTTCAGTAGATCCAGAGGCCAAAATTTTGCAAAATGAGGCCAAGTAGTTTTCTAGTGTTTTAGTCACAGGTTGCAAGCCCATCGCCTAATAAAATAGTACTACAAGCTCTTATTCCCTTACTCGCCTCTTACGACATCCACGGGAAGATATGAAATGGAACTATTCTAACCTGGCCACCACATAGTATTATGGGTTAGATATAGATAAATTTGTTTTTGTACATCTTTTAAAACATATTTTTATTGAAGTTCCTCTGTCTCTATTAAACACTTGTGTGTCATTTTTAACTGCAATAATATACACAAAAACGCCCTGCGAGCAGAGATGGGCATTAACTGATTAACTTTTTAATCAACTAATTAATCTATTAAACAATCAATCGTCACAAAATTAATCACGATTATTTTTTTCGCGATTAAATTTAATTGACGTAGTACACGCATAACGATTAATTCGTCATTTTAATCGACTAAAGTCACGATTAAATCTCGCACGGTACAAAAAATCAATATGTTGTAAATTATATTATACAGATGTAAGCTGTTAAGCTGTAGCAATCTGTCAACGTAACTCGAAACTTAGAGTTACAAAAGAAACTATTTATTCCTAATATTAATCGAGAGAAAATGTATCTAATTAATCAATTGATTAACAATTTAGTCGCTGTTAATTAATCAGCGATTAATTTAATCGTGACTAAATTAATCGAAACTTTTACGACTAAGATTAATCAATCGCCATTTTTAATCGTTAATTGTTAGTCGATTATATTTGGCCCATCACTGCCTGCGAGCCCCGTCAGTCACTTTGTACCTGCACAAACATGATTTGTTTTGTATACTAAAAACCGAGTGACCTTTCATACCCCACTTCGAGTGAGTAATGTGCTCGTCGGAGTTAATCATTGCTCTTATTTGCAAGCTTTTGTGTACCACGCGTCTTTGTATCGAAACCTGTTTACCATAATGTACGAGTATATTTATAGGTATGCCTTTGTTAATCTACATAAAGCATACCTAAAGGCATACGTCGACGCATAAAATACATAGTAACCGACAGTGTTAAACCTAAGTTTATAATGTAGTACGAAGTAGATCGTACATTAACGATCGTAAGGGTCGTAAAAAAAAAAAACTAGCAACTATCATTATTAATCGAGACTACGCTGCAGGAAAAACTTAACCGGATGGGTGTTTTTGGCCTCATTAGATTGCTTTGTTACATGCGAACCATTTGAACGAAAGAAAGAAAGAATTATTTGGCATTTATTCAGCTAAAATACAATTAAAATTAAATAATTAATTACAATTAACAACAAAGAAATTAATATTAGGTACTAAAGCCGAAGAGGTAAACCAGCTCAGCTTATAGCTGGACAGGGCCTCAGCGCTGGTTTTCAGCTGGAGCCTGAGAGACTCAGACAAAACATAACAAAAACAAGCAAACTACAAAACCAATAATTAAAAACAGTAAATAAAATAATAACAGCTTCAAAAAACGCGCGTGCTCGAAAAACAGTGTGTGCAGTGTGCTCTTTTATGAACAACTTTTTTTTTCTTGGCATTTTTGCCCGTGACCTTGCCTTTGCAATATTCTTTGGCTTTTCTGACAAGATCTGAATTGAAATACCTATTAACCTGATTAACCCTATATTTTAAGAAAATGAATAATGCTTTGTAGCTTTTTTTTTGCTCGTTTCCAGTGGCAGATGGAAAAGCCATCTCGCATAGCAAGGAAGCAGGTGCGGCTTTTCCTTGTCATGGCACGTGCATCCTGCGTTACTAATTAGTGAGTAACTTAATTGTCGCATGAGTCAAAAGATCCTTATTTGATGACATTTATATCGGGAATAAACTAAAAAGGACTATGTGTGACTCTATGATACCTTTAGCGAGGTATTGGATTATATTTTTTTATAGCAAGAAAGTGTATAGTATAATCTCAAATATAAAATTTTTCACACTACGCGTTGTAATAATACATTCCAATAGGACAATTAGGAATCTTCACCAATTTATTCCTCAATGCATGCATCAACGGGTGGACTGTATCGAATGGAACTATCAACCTAATCAAATCGACTAGAATGTGTTCAATCCACAAAGTCTCGCCGCGTTGCCGCAGCCCACAACCATGCAACAAAAGTAAAATTTGGGAGACCGGGGGCGACTTTGTAAAACACTAGCCCCTTACTAATAATCGTTGAGTAACTGTGGTATAGTATAGCTATACAATGTGTTGTCCTTATCTGTCATTGTGACATTTGAATTTGACATATAAGGGCAAAGCATTGTATAGCTAGGTAGAAGACCAGAGGCCCTAGCCAAGAAGCGTACGCTACCTAGCTTTTCTATTCGTTTTGCGTTTAAACCAATCACATCACTGGTAGATCACGTGACTTTTCGTAAGACGAGGTCTACCAGTGACGCGATTTGTTTAAAAATAAAACGAATAGAAACGTTAGTTAACGTACGCATCTTCGCTAGGGCCTCTGGTATTCCAGGCGGCTCACAGACGAAGTGTTACATGACATGTCGCGATTACTTTTATTATTTGCATAGGTCTCGCGCTCACCTTGATAAATTAAAATGTTAACGCCCGCGGGGTCACTTCTTGAAACAGACTAGGAATCTAGGTAGTGAGTATTAGATTTTTTTCTTCGGTCTAAACGTTTGGGGTTTTATCTAAGCCTGTGGCATAGGTACAAATATCTAATCTAATATATAAAATTCTCGTGTCACAATGTTAGTTCCCATACTCCTCTGAAACGGCTGGACAGATTTTAATAAAATTTTGTGTGTATATCAGGTAGATCTGAGAATTGGCCAACATCTATTTTTCATACCCCTAAGTGATAAGAAAGAAAAATAAATTGCAGCGGGCGAAGCTGCTGGCGGGTCGCTAGTAATGTATATAAGTTTCCCAAAAAGGGCTCTAAAGATTTCGATTAAATTTGCAAAGGTGTTTACGGGGGCAAAAAAACAACCTGGGAAGCTCGGTCCTTCAGGTTCTTATAATTATGCTACTAAATATCCACCCAATACATTTGTTTTGATTTCTTTACATAATTTAAAAAGAGAACAATTATAAGAAAAAAAATATGCATTAGCTTATGAACTATAGATGTTTTTTTATTCTCTAATGACTATATTTTCGTAATCTAGAACAGTCATCTCATGAATTGAGGTTTGCAAAGTCAAGATCAAGAGCAATGATAACGAGTTATTACAGAATTACTATAGAAAATGACCCGTTTGCTCCTGATTGTATTTCAAAACATACGTTTCAACGTTGTGTACAAGCTGCGCGTTTTAGATAAATCAGTGTAGGCGTTAATTTTAATCGGTAAAACCATATTGCTTTCGATATGTCACCGTATAGTCAACTTTATGATAATGATAACTCTCATAAACTTGAGAGTGGCGGCCGAGTAAAAATATGTCACATACCAAAAGCAATATGGATTTCAAGTAGAATGAACCCCAGTAGGCCTAACACGCCGTACCGAGATTTACTGTCAAATACGTCAAACGGGAACTAGTGGCAATTTTAATGACATTATTAAAATGATGGTTTAAGTTGCTTCGTAATAAAAGGATTTTTTTTAAACATTAGTCTCTAGCTTATGTAAAAATCTTGTCCCGTTGCAGCATGTTAACCCCACAGGGTTGAGTCACGGTAATAACGATATCGCCTTTGAAGTGTTTCTATATTGTCAACGTTTTTAATACTTAATTCTTATGTACCTACTTGAAAGTAATTACGCCCGAGTTATAAACGATACTAAAACACGTCATCGCGATATCGTTATAAGTGTTATAAGTTATAAGTTATAACGCAGTAGAATAGAGGCCGTGGTTGTCAGTCGGTCAGTAAATAAAAAGGTTGTTCAATAGATAAAATTACATATTGTTTTCCAACTATTGACTTATAATTTTGGACATCAACGATGAACTCCGACTGAGTTAACTTAACTGCCTACTAGTATTCTGTTTAACGTCATGCACGCGGTGTAAAACCAGCATTGTTTACTAATGGCCGATTCCTTACATAATGGTCACATAACAGTAAGCAGACATGCGACGAGATTTCCATCGCAGCTAATACAGACCTTGACCGTGACTGCGCGCTCCACTCCCGCGCACCTCGCTGCAGCTTATTGCGGCAAAGATTAAAATAATGTTAAGTTTAATGCCTAAACAGTACTTGCCTCTGAGATGCAATAGGAAACAAAATAGGTTAATATATTGGGTATAATAAAACTTACTGATATCAGTTAGGAAATTCAAAATAAAACTATTTATAAGAAATCAATTAGACTGGACAGCTATAAAAAAACAATTACGCACTCGCTCTATCATAGATTCATAGAGTTTCGTTTCGAAAAACTTGTAAAATCCAACAAGACCCAATCCGTAGAAGTAAGATTAATTGCCAATGCAGAGTTGAACTGGTAAAATTTCGTTAAGTATATTGCAGGATTATATCAGATAAAACAGACACGCGAATGCTCTCAGTGAGGATGCACCAATATTTTTTTTTATAAAATAAAATTGTCTCCGTAAAATTTACGACAAATTTACAAAATCTAACACGTTTAATAACGTGCACGTGTTAAATGTCCAGTTATAAATAATATCCTAACATTATTCCATAACTAAGTATTGTAGGTGTATTTATTGTGTATATTGGAAAATATCGAAACAATGTAAGAGTGTACTCGTAGTTATAAACAATGGAATTATTATAACTACGAGAATACTCGTAGCTGGCAGTCTATGTGTTAAACTGAGTATATTCACATCATCCCAATTCCCGCGTAGTTTCCTACAGTTGCCGCGGCTCATACAAGTCCCGGTCTTTATTTTTATTCTATGCCGTGTGCGCACGCCGCCGCAATTCACGTCGCATTACCTCTTGTGTAATGCCGCGCAATCTTATCATTACGGCGTCTCGTGCACATTTCGCTTACGCGGCAAAGATGATCGTTTTATTGCGTTAAGATTGGCATCAATTCCCGTTTGAAGCGAATCAACACCGGCGATATATAATGTTTTGTTTTACCTACTATTTTAGTAAAAATTTAGTGACAATAAGCGGCTAATTCAGGTTTAAAGTCAGGGATAGACGTACGAGTATTTAGTTCAAACTGCAATGTCTAATTATCCACATAGCGAGCCATAATTATTTTTACATTTATCAAATATAGAAACTAGTGAGACACTGCACCGGTACCGGGACTCCCAGCCTGCGGCTGATGGTTATACTTCTAAGTTTTATTTATTTATTTATTTATTAGACACACCAACAAAATACACAGGTTATAATTTTAAAAGTGATAAATACAGGGAGCAAGGCATGGTATGCTACAGCATTCACAAAAACAACGATCAGTTAGAAAGTAACTTAACTAAAACTAAGAATTAAACTAAACAACAATTAGCAAGTATTTGAAAGAGAATTAACAATATATTACTCTATAATTTCAAGAATATAGAAGCAGTTTACGCTTCCAGCAGGCGATACTGCCAGAATAAACATCCAGATCGTGTTCTTTGTGGCAGTCGTTGTACTGCGAGTGTACTCTATTTACGATAGAAAATTTACCCAGGTTTGATTTGGCTGACCATATCCGTTTTGGGAAGAAAAACTGCTATATTGTTGAGATTGTGACTATTATATAATAATATATTATTACTATTATATTTATAGCTAATATTCTTAATTTATTTAACATGTTTTGCATGTTTTAAAATTAATTAATATATTTAAAAAAAATATTTTCGCGTGACATTACTGTATTATTATTTTTTACTGACTGTTTAATCTATGAGCAACCTCTGATCTTTGTTGAATTTAATCAAAGTTTTGCGGCACCAGTTGACACGAGTCGCCTGCTCGTCAGACAATAAGTGAGGGATCCAACGGGGAAACAATATTCGAACGCCTAATTCTTCATGTAAAATATTTTATCTGACTATGAGAGATACAGCCACGTCTAAATTAAATAATACATGTATATTGTCGTCTTTGAAGGTGCATCATTATAGCAGCAAATATCCAGTCTCATTGTATTTGTGTTAATCCACTTTTAAAGTCATAATAAATAATTACGGAATAATTCCTTTTTTCAGCAGCGACAACGACTTCAAAAACAATTGAAACTGAAGCATTGCTTTTCTTCAGAGGTCAGTGTGTAATGAAACTGGCCCGAGATTCTACACGGTAAAAACAATAACGGTTTTGAAGTGTTTCCGTATTGTCAACGTTTTGATAACTCTTATGTCATTTACAATAATAGCGGCTGAGTCATAATCGATTCTAAAACACTTCAAACGCGATATCGTTATAACGCAGTATAATAGAGGCCCTGGAGATTATAAAAATATGAGTCAGAAAGAAGTTCGTATGTTCGTAAGTATTAGATGCCCGAAACTTTCAGTGGAGCCTCTCAATATTTATTACAACATGTAGAAAACCATAATATGCCATGCATTAAATGCCATTAATGTCTCTATAACTATAAAAACTAATCACAAATTCTTCTCATTAAGCATGTATCCGAGTACTCTAGAGTTAATTGGACGCTACACTTTACACAAAGTAGTGGCGGGTGCGCAGCAGAAGCGTTCATTAAACGTTTTATGTTCACAAGCTTGCACTATTGCATCCTACATCATCGTACACGGATGGTCATAGGATGTTTAGCTCTTAGGGTTCCCAGAGCATGATCTATTTGGAAACATACAGTTTAGTTTACGGTATATTCATTACCGCAAGAAGTAAATTTATTTTAAACTGTTACCCCCTTACTTATAATTATAATAATAATATTTATCAGTGTAAAAAAATACATTTAAGAGTTTTCGGTGGGACCCAAACTAGGCAGAGCCTGTATCTTGGGACCCGGTGAGACGGTTCACATTGCAGTTCGATTATACATAATCCAATTAAGACCGTTTTATGTAAAATAAACGTATGGCATGCAAAGTAGGTACCTACACAAATATTGCATGTGTTTGTTTGTCATTTTCCGTCAGATGCAAATGTCATAATTACAGATAAGAACAAAGCATAGCATAAGCTACCCCGCGGTTATTCCACGTTTATAAGTAAGGGGGAAAGTAACTGTACCTGTCTGTAATAAATCTAGGAAGATTATGAACTAGGTAACCTACTTATGTTGTTTAAAGAAAAGTCCGATTTATACAGCTGATTAAGAACGAATGCATCAGAGTAACTATACATACAGGGTAGGGCAGGGTAGGGTTGATTTAGGGGACGGCACGTTGGCCTAGTTGGGAGTGACCCTGCCTCTGAAACCAACGGTCCTGGGTTCAAATCCCGGTAAGTCTTGGATATTTTCTATATATTTAAGTATGTATTTTCTCTATTTAAGTATATTTATCGTTGTCTAGTACCCATAGTACAAGCCTAGAGCTTAGTTTGGGACTAGGTCAATTTGTGTGAGATTGTCCCTTGATTTTTATTTATTTTAATCCAAATCCAATATTACAGTACCTATGGGGAATTCAGAAACAACATGAGTTAAGGTAAACTGTTCTTAGAAATGAAAGATAAATACTGCTTTAAAAAGTAGGTAGCAACAGAAAATCGTTTTATCCGAAATTTCGGGTTCGTTTTTTTGAGCTCAGAGCTCCAATGCAAACAGCGGCAACGGTAGCGATAGTGGCTAGCAGCATTAAAGAAATGCATAGAGATGTATGGAGCATGTCACGAACTGCAATTTCTATGCATTTGTCCTGTCGCCCGCTGCTCACTACTGCTGCTGTTACCGCCGCGTTGTGGCGAAGCCGTTAGCGAGTACATTGACAAACCAATGATTATAGACGCGTGCTTAAATATTAATCAAAAACTGCTCCTCAAGTACATTTGTCCTGACAATGAGGAACCCTGGGCAAAGCTGCAATGTGTACTTATCAGCGGTTTTTACCGAGGCAGGCTGCGGGCGACCGGTTCCCTCGCTCCCGGTACTAGTAGCGCGACATTGTTGATTCGCAATAAGCTCATGAAATGCCAACCTGATGCATTGACCATAGCGAGCGCGTGTCGACGGCTGAGAGGCAAAAGGTAAAATTAAACCGGGGGCGTCGACTCGTGATCGCTAGGCTAGTTCGATCTTATACGGCCTTTGTGTTTTTTCTAACAGATGTACATACAGATGTACACATAATCGAATGCCAACATCTTTACTTCAACAGTGTCGAGAACTATTGGAAGGAAGGCTACGGGCTTTGCATTAAACGTGTAATAAATAAAATAAAATCAAAAGCCCATTTATTCCATAATACTTGCACTGAGTATATGAAAAATCAACTAGATTTGAAATCATCTAATCTCTGTTATCCTTTTTTAAGTTTAATTATGTGCGTGTTGTATATACAGCTATTTGTAATTGCACCACGATCCTTAACCTACCCTAACTTACCTGAAACCAAGAACAAAAGAAGCTGTAAGTACCTAATATTTTTGATTTTCGATGATCTGGATTTGGATGAGATAATTGTGCTGCTATTCGTAACGGATTTAACACGAATGGACCATATCGTTGTATAGTAGTAGAATTTCAACTCAATTAGGTTTAGTCAGTAAGAGTACGAACGTTAAATTATTTTTTTTCCTTTCAACCTACTTCCCCTGCACTCAACCTCCCTTCATAGTGGTTAACGTGGCATTGCATCTACAATTTCTTTGTCATGTGGCCGAAGAACATCAATAAATTATTTGCAAAAACTCAGAAGGCAGTTTCAGACCGAGTAAACCAATTTACACTTATAAGGATAGATTGTAACCTGTAAATTGTTATAAAATGATTAATTAAGTTTATTTCATAATTGAAGTTCCTTTGGAATGGCATTCACTACCTACATAAAAAGCTCGAACAGGTATGTAAGGTAATACTAATGAATTAAAACATGGCAAGTCATCTGTCTTTGCCAATAACATCTTTGTATTAAATATAATATAAACTTCATACATCAATCAAACATCATACATCAACAGGCCGTGTACTCGGACGACGGCATAAAATTAACACATTAGGCATTTCCATGCAAGTTTAAGTGTAAATTTAAACTAGTAACATAACACGTAACCGCGTAGGTACTTCCACATCGGACCAATAGCGACAGTCCTTGTGGTTACAAATACAGAAATGTAACGCTCTAATGAAAGAGCAAAGCGGACGGAAGGGTCTTCAACCTCAACGTCACGACGAATGACACAAAAACGTGCTAAATTTGTCGAAGAAGCCAACTAGACGTGACGGGCCACTGTGAAATTGTTTGAACTGCGCTCGACTCGAGACAGATAAAACTGTCAGTCATCACACAATTGGCGACGAGATAAATACTGAAAATGCAACATTTTATTTAAGTGTTTATGTTGGAGTAATTAAAAAGGTTTCAAATTTGTCAAATACGCGTAAACGGTTTTAATACACATCATATAACTCAAAGTAAAGGAAAGCATAGCAAAGCTTGTTATGGTACCTATAAAATATAACATTTGTTCGGTACGAATCAAGTCTTGAAAATTAACACTTTTTAAACTAACAGTGAGATAGGGTTTCTAAATATATATTATCGTCTGGAAGAGATCGCTTGTAGCGATAAGACCGCCTGTTGTCCGACTTTGGACCATTTCTTTTGTTTTAAATTTTCATGCTGTTATTGTATGTGTGTTACAAGAATATTTGTATTGAATTTTATCTATAGATACGAATCTTACGAATCCTTAGAAATATATACATATGTACATAACTGAACATCACGCCTTCATTCCCAGAGTGGGGTAGGCAGCAACAGAAATATCAACAACTCTAAAAAAACTTGTTGATAATTCTGTAACCACATTTTGCACAAGATGTTAACCAGAAATAGATGGTCAATAAACAGTTCAAGGGTGAGTAGGTACCTACACCTGAACCATAATGCAAATTTTTGACTGTTTAATAGTAGAGCGAGTTCAGGTCGATACTCCTGGCGAGTGGGTCAGTCGGCGGCCCTGCGCCTGCGACGATCCTTGATCCGCGCTGTGAATGAATATTACTGCCTACGCGTTCGTAGACAAATCTTTGTTAATATAAAATAGCAAAGATCAAAACAAACTGCTGCTGCATTTGAAAACAGAACACTAGCATATGATCTGAATAATGTGTTTGGTTGGGTCATACACTCTCCTAAAAACAAAAGTTGTCTTTCCCGTGGGTCAATAGTTAAAAGACCTACTTCCTCGTGGTCCTACTAATTTGTCCTACTAGTCAAAAAGTGAACCTAGATTTGATCACTAAATACTAATTGTGGTTGTAAAAGTAGGTAGGTTAGGTTCGTTAGGTATCTTCAGATGCCCGAAGGGCAAAACCACTTAGAAGCAGGAGCTCCGCCCTTGGGCGGGGCTCCGTCGAAAGTCAGTAGGACAAAAATAGTAGGACCACGAGGAAACGGCCGTTAAAAGCTTGTGTGCATATAAGTTTTGTTTTTATATGATAGGTCTAAAGCAGTCCTGACGCTGTTTATGCGAGAATGGGCTTAGCCAGAAAATTAGGCCTTAAAAATGACCGGCATGTCCACAGGAAAGACGGTAACCTAAATCTGTGTATGACCCGTTTAAGCAGCGACATTCTATAGCAGCGTTGCCAGACGTCCCGTTTTTGGTGGGACGTCCCGATTTTTAAATCAAAATAAATGTCCTGCGCGGGACAGGCTCAGTCCCGTGCTGAGAAAGCGTGGCCGGGTGGCATAGACTAGGGTTATTTTTGCTATCTATGGTTAAGTACCTAAAGTAAATATTTAAAAACATCTGATTATATAAGTTAACTATGTCCCGCATTAGACGAAGAATCCCGCTTTTTTTACTTGTTAAAGTTGCAAAATCCCGACTTGCGAAAACATACATCTGGCAACGCTGTGCTATAGCAATATGAGATGCACTCTGTCAGTAAAAAAGACAAACCCATGTTATGTAGATTAAAATAAGAGGTTTGTGGGGTTTACAGCACTTTTTTACCTTGACAGACTAGAATAGTAGGAGCAATCAGCGGGGCAAACTATATTTTGTTACAATTTTGCCACTTCTTAGTTACCTACTTAGTTACACTATCAACTCTTCAAAAATATTAAACGTAATAACAGTTTTGCCACTCGTAGGCTAAAAATTTAAACCACAACTTATTAGTAGTTAGTAATCGGCTGTACAATTATTGTAAAATATGCGACAGCAGCAGTTTTATCTTGATAAAAATTGAACACTGACAGTTTCCCCGATATTTTTAAAACTAAGATAAGGTTTTGCGTAAATCTAGATTTATCATTAGGTCCTTAGTAAAATTTTGTTAAGGTCTAGACTGATAAGCTTACACACAGTCAGACCATTGATTCAATGGTCAGATTGTGTGTAAGCTTTAATCAGCCAAATAATATTAACTACCGGTTATAGCATTATTTCGTAAGGAATACCCAATATGTATTAACAATTTAACGTTCTGGATTAAGAGCAAATAGAAAATGTGCAAATATGAGACTTGGTTCTTTTCTTTCCACTGTTTAACTACAAACAATGTTAACATAGTTCATCTGATTTGAATAGGGCAAAACATGGGATAATAGGATACGATATACATCATTCATTGGGGTTACGTAACAAACACATTAGACATGCTCCACCGTATGCCTAATTCAAAGATATTGATTGCAACATTCAGGTAAATTTCTTACAAAAAATACCCATAAATAGATGGAAAAAGGGGTCTATTATTGTCCCGGCGTCATATGAATTCATTTCGCAGCTTCATTTGTATATTATTTTCATTCAAAAACATTGTTTTAGTGAAATTTAAACATCATTCATCTGATCTAAATAAGGTAAAAACAAGCTTAAACACATTATTCGTGTTGCGCAACACGCACAAACGGATATAATTTAAGCAGAAATAATGAAATGATGGTGCCTTTTTCACTGTTGTAAGTAATGGTCAACCAATATAGGCGGTGACAGTGAGCGGAGGTCAATACTCCGGCAGTAGGTCAGCAGTGGCCCGAGAGGCCCTGGGACCAGCTCCTTGCGGGTTTGGTTAGTACAATTACTATGCTTATATAAATAACCAGTTTTGGCTCGCGAGTTCAAGAACTAATGGCGCATTTTCTTTAAATGTCCAAGTTGAATCTGAAAACTAAACATCGAATGATGTTAGATAGGCCTTTGGGTTTGGTCGGCAGTGTAAATAACAATCAAATAGATAAAGGCCTCCAAAATAATGTAGACCCCTACTTTAAAAGCCTTAACTGCCAAATCGACATTAAACTAGCTTCCTTTTAATATAAACTGCGTTCGAATCGGTCCTTTCGTTTAGGACCTAAATACGTGATGCTATCCTTACAATATTTATTAAAACAAGGCATAGAACGGCAGAAGTATGATTCACCTATAACTATTGAGGAGTTTTTAAAATCTGCACAAAAATCCATGCCCCGCATTTAGGGTGCCCGCGCGGACGATAAAATATATAATTAAACCACTTATTAATGGCTGGCATAAGTTGTCCGAATGTCCTTTTCTAGGTAGTCAGTAAGGTAAGGACCAAATAGTTGGACCATAGTTAAGCGTAGTTAACTATACAAACAACAAAAGTGAAAAAAGTTCCGTTGTGACACGAAAATTATCCTTACAAATGTATGGCTAATTTTCGTGTCACAACGGAAATTTTTCATAGAAAATTTAATTGAGTGAGTTAACGTGGCCAACTTTTTGGTCCTTACCCAGTAACGGTAGAGACGCACTGAGTTACAATCTATTTTACTACTTATTCGAAAATTCTTATGAATATTAATTTGGTGTTTTATTATAAAAGGCAAAGCAAACACACCATACCTAATAGTAAGTGCGCTCTGAGGTCTGTCCAAATTTAACATCTCAATCTTGCAAATAAATGCGTGTAGGGTCCGAGAGGTATACTCAACGTTAGTAATTCGGCTGTACTGTTACTTTCACACAGAAACACAACAACCTACCGCCCAAAAAACATCTACAGATGCAACTATCAAGATGTAGACTTTTAAGTATAACATATTATATATTCTTGCATATTCAGCAACTCAGACTTAAGAGAATTCCAACCTAACTATTGGCAATTTATCAACTAATCTGGTAATTTGAATAACATATTCTACTACCATAAATATATACGAGACTTAAAAATACATACGTTTGCGATGATATCATAAATGCCGATAGTAATGAATTTATGAGTTTTTTGGCCCTCCATTTTGTTGGCAAAATGAAGGAATACTTTACAAACTATATGCAAACATAGGTACATAAACGTGATCAAGTATTCGTTTTAAAGTTTTATTAATAAAAAAACAAAAAAGTATGCTATAAATAGCTACATTATTTATAAATATTTTTGTGGCAAGAATAAATACCGAGCCAACCAGAATTTAACATGAACTTGCTTAATTAGTTATTAATGATAAATAAATAATAATATTATTTAACCCTTTTTTACAAATCAGTGAAAAACGTACAACGTAATAACGACATAGTTTAAGACAAAATGCGATAATGGTGCAAGACCACTGAAAACTAAAACTTAGTTCAAAGAAATGAATAGCGAAACCCACTTCAGCAGAAACATCTCGTAGAGGACAAGAGAGGTCAGTCACCCCGCGCTACGAGCGTTGAACACATAGTGGACACTCTTTATTTTAAACCCAAGGATAACTAGTTAAACAACCTAATCGTAAATTAATTTAGTATATGTTTAACAGCAGAGTACGATTACATCTTAACCTCTTGGTTTTCAAATCATATTTTTATTTTATACTTGTTTATCCTTAACATTAAATCCTAACTCCCTTACTTATAAACGTGGAATAACCGTGGTGTAGCTTATGCCATACTTTGTACTTATCTGTAATTGCGACATTTGCATCTGACAGAAAGTGATAATGTTTCGGTGAAATGTAAGTTAACAATTATTTTCGTTAATTTCAGAAGCCAAAATTATACAAAGTGGGTTGTCGTATCCATGTTATTCTGAACGTCATTAGTTCCTAGTCCACCTGCTGAGCACAGGGTTAATGCGGAAATTGTAAGACGGCAAAAAACACCATTATAGCGTTCAGTGCCACGGATTTGATCTTGGATCTATTTTCTAAGGTATCTAGGAGTTCTGGCGCTGAATGCAACTCAATTAATTTGGACTATCATTGCGGAGGAAAAAGTGCGCAGTGCTCCGATGATAAAAGAAGAATAAAAAGTGTCTAATTACTAATATTAAGTGTAATAATCCAGTATTCAGAAGTAGCTAACAGACATTTCATTATACATCCGGGTTGTCAAAAAGTGGCTCGATTGTGATCGCATTGTTTCTTTTTATGAAAATAATACAGGTTTTTGTTAATTTCTTAAAATATTAACATCTTAGCAAATAATAGAAAAGAATGGCAAGCACTCCACCTATAAGAGCGTAGCTCTTAAATTGTGATGATCAGAGGGCGGAATTTCTCATGGCAATTTTTTTAATGTCATAGGGATAGAACAAAGTATTTTATTGATTATCAACAAGCAGTTCTGGTTCAGGTAGCACAAAATCTTTTACCAAATAGAATTATTATACCTTATTAATGCTAAGTGTAATGTATCGACATTACACTTAGCAACATAATTTTCCAATATTAACAATGCCCTCTGGTAGTGGTATTTTAGATTAATATAGTTTTTGGTAAATGTAGGTGTAGTTTTCATTATTATTGTATAGTTCTGTGTATTAGAGTTAGCTTTATTTTCATTTGTTATGTACCGTTAATAAAGACATGCGTTTAAGACATAAATAACATAATAATATTTACAAATTAAATCTTGAAACTTCACGTATTGTTGAAAACAATAACTAATTGCGAATCAAGAATGACATTTACATCACTACATAGTATAAAACAAAGTCGCTTCCCGCTGTCTGTCCCTATGTATGCTTAACTCTTCAAAACTACGCAACGGATTTTGATGCGGTTTTTTTTTAATAGATAGAGTGATTGAAGAGGAAGGTTTATATGTATAATACTTTAATCCGGAGCGAAGCGAGGGCGGGTCGCTAGTTTTAATATAAAAGCAAAGCTTAAATAACAAAGAGATTAGTAATTACACTAAATCGATAATTGGAAAAGTCGATAAAGCAAAATGTTCTATCCCTATGACATTTAAATTTTTGCCATGAGAAATTCCGCCCTCTGGTGATGATGATATTACATTTTTAATTTACATGCCTATATCAAATTGATTTAAATTTCACTTCTAATTTTGCAATCCATATAAATTATGAATCGCGTTATTTGCATCAATAATAATAATAATTCCAAATAATTAAAAGAATACAGTGAGAATTTAATTAAAGGGTAAAATCCTATTCATGTTTATCTTTTTTCTTTTTTACTTTGGCGCCTAATGGTAAATGGAATCTAAAACCATATACATTTGAATTCTCAAGACTACAATCTTAAGATTCCAAATGCGTTGCCAACCTTAAGTACTGAGATGGAACGTGTCTGTGATAGTAGGTAATTCACTGATTGTCTTATACTCACACCGGAACGCAATAGTGCGAACACTGCCGCGTGGTAGGTTATAGGATAAGATGGTGGTAGTGATCCGGACGGACCTTGTACAAGATTATTTTTATTACAATATTCTATATTTAGCTAAGTCCTTTCAGGCTCCTGCGGTATTTTCTATATCAACAGCCCCACGTATGGAAGCGAGTTTTACGGTTTTTTTTTTCTTTCATGCCTTCCTAATTTTAAATTTTGCTTGTACGCTCTGACAGGACAACTTAAACTCGCCGCTTAATAATTTCTATGTACCCAGGATAACCCAGGGTACCTTGTAAAAATCGCGGGAACGCGGTGGATGCGAAAAGCACAGGACCGGTCTGAATGGAGAGCCTTGGGGGAGGCCTATGTCCAGCAGTGGACGTCTTTCGGCTGATATGATGATGATGATGACCCAGGATATACAACTGTCCTTCTTAAAATTCAGATTATGCTTGGCAACGGTCGACATGACCTTACAAAGTTTCCCAAAATATCATATGTATGTTCGAATAATTTTATTATAATATAAGTTTATTTTTTGCTTACCAGGGCCTTTATTCTACTAGGTAAAATCATATTGCCTCTGATATGTTATCGTGTTGTTCATGCTGGCCATTACTGTCAAGTAAATAAGAGCTGTCAAAACTTCGACAATACTATAACATGTCAAAGGCAATTTGGTTGTATCCAGTAGAATAAAGGCCCTAAAAGTGGTCTGTGTAGTCGCATGAGCTTTCGTTTTGGATAATGTTTAATAATGCAGCCAGTAATAAGCAAATAATACGAAGACCGTCGACAAACATTTCGCAATCCGGTTCGGTGACAAGTGTTTGTCCGGTAATTAAGGCTGTGCACACATTTTATCGGTCTTTCAACCACACTCCTGCGCAGTAAGCGAGTTCGTTCGATCGAACGGCTTAAGCTTGAGCCTTGGTCGGTGATTATCTTCATTATCTCGGTAACGAAGTCGTCGCGACTTATAATATTGACCGAAACATCTTGCTTTCCATCTTGACACATGAATTATTAACTGTAAGATTAAACTGTCCCTTCAGATCGTACAAAAATCATTTTAGTTACCGTAAAACGGGGTGAATTGGGACAAAACCTAAAATAAGGCATAACTTGTTAGAAATAAAAACAGGTATTCAATAATAACAATTATTTCAGTCGTAAATAATTAGTAACATGATATATAATGCTTTATTTTAGGTTGTGTCCCTATTCACTCCATTTTGCGGTAGATTGACAGATTGACGAAAAAATGTTTTAGGAGAATAACACCTCTCAAGTTGTCCCATGTGCTCGTAGGCTTAAAAGAGAGTTAGACTATCGACTTAGTTGTAGATCTTGCAGCCGAAAACCTCGAAAATGTCGATAGGCACCTCACTCTACCTTAAGAGTATAGTACCTAACACGCGGAACACCTTAAACACAATGGTTCTCCGAATTCAAAGGTCGCATTACCAGTCGCAAATCTATAAAAAAATCAACCATACGTCGTCTACAATAAGGTAACACGTACAATAAAAGTTTTGTTTCAAATGTGTCATTTTTCTGAGGGTAGTTCTTCAAAATTTAATCATCAAGGTATCATAGCCAAAGCCTTTTAAATGAAAGCTGTAAGTTGTCTAATTACGACAGGATCTTAACCATATCACAAATGTCTAAGCCAATTTGAATATAATTACCTCGCTGAGTTGGGAATTTAGGGTTCTTAAATTTTAGATGGTAAAATTGTGTTTTCTATCTGGCTTAGCTATCGTTAAAATAGAATAAATAATAATTCCCAATGCTTTGTGCGCAATTGCCGATAAGCAAATACATAAAATAGAAATAAAGATGGACACATTTGTCGCGTGATTAAATCAAGCCCACCTTGCATAAGAGTAAGCATAATTATTTTAAAAAGTCGATTTTCAATCTAAGCTAATTCATAATCGTTGTAACACAGCTGTTCCCTAAGCAATCGCAAACTGTAGCAAATGTCCCTAACCATTACCGCCTCTAAAGAAACATCTTGCGTTTGATATTTTGTATCTGCATAAATAATGATCGATCGCATACACATTGCAACTTGCGCTACATATGAATGGTGCATTGTTATTAATACACGCAATGTGGACACGTCAGTTGCATTTTTTTTCATATTTCTTCAAAAATTACATTTATGCACCTTGAGTGTACGTGAGTGGGTTCTACCACAAACTGTTTCAAATACATTGCCTGGTACACTTAAATATTTAATGGTATAAAGTTTGTTATTTAATAACACGATAGATTAACTGTTATTACAACGCTTCAATTGTTCGCGTGGCGTTATGCAAGTCATATACGTCATTTTCTGAAAAAAGAAAAACGCCAAGTAATAGTATAAACGCCTAATGCCGTTTTGCCTGAAAAAACACTTAAAAAAATCATTCATTTAGTATTCATTTTGTGCCGTGTAGATACCGGGTTAGAATAGTGCCGCTCCATGTCTTTCTGTGGATGTCGTATGAGGTCACTAAGGGAATAAGGGCTTGTAGTACTGTTAGGCGATGGGCTTGCAACCTGTCACTAATACACTATTAGACTTCTTGGTCTGATGGTGCAAAATGTGGTTGCAGATTTATTAACAAGTTTTTTAAGTCTAGGAATAAATGCGTGATGTTATGTATAGACTTCAAATGAGATTTTAAAGCCACTAGCGTTCACGGCTATCCTATAACTCTGTAACGTCTCAATTGGAATGTCGAGCTTTATTTTTTAGAGTACGACTAAGAATACTAGGTAATGTGACTCTTGATTTTGATCGGAATTTCATCCGCTTAGACCGCACTTATCAGTTCTCATTGGGAATTATAAAATTACCTATTCCAGGACAAAGCCTGTCTATGTGCAGAACTTGTTCAGAATCCAAAGATTTATATTTAACATTTTGTATTACATCTAATTTAAAATAATGCATACATGACATGACATCACGTCTTCATCCCAGTGAGGTAGGCAGAGCTACAGAAATACCTACAACTGTAAAAAGACTTGTGCATAATTCTGTAACCACAATTTACACAATCAGGCTAAGATGTTTACCAGTGTATTAGTGACAGGTTGCAAGCCCATCGCCTAATAGTTAATACAAGCCTTTATTCCCTAAATTATACATAACAAAAAGTTGCTTTCTCCTTTCCCAAAGTTACAATGTAACATTGAAATACATTGTAATAGAAGCAATGTACAAGGAACAAGTTTGGCCGCACCGGCTCATCTGGCGACCACAATGGCTAAACGCTCAAAGAAAGCAATTGTGTCCAATCTGTGCAATCTGCGCTGCGGTCGCGTAATGCAGCCATGTGGACGGCGGCCTTTACACAAGCGCAAGGGTTGCGAGTTGCGGGCAATCTACTTGGGACTTAACACTTCGTGCTATTTTTTAAAGTATGAATGTATCTATTTTTGATAATTTATGGTTTGTTAGAAAACACTGACCTTTGAATTCAGGTATTTTTTTTATGACATGAAGAAGGCAAACGAGCATACGGACCTGATAGTAAGTGGGAACTGCGACACATATAGACATTTGCGTTGTCAAAGCTAAAATCTTAAGATTGCCATCGTCATACCGCAAATGCGTTTCCAACCCTGAGGACCAATTGAATGCCTCTATGCTAGTAATTTCACCGGTTATCTTATCCCCACACCGGAACACAACAATGCGAATACTGCAGCTTGGCTGTGGGGATAGGTGTTTCTAGATCACCGCAAGAGTTGCGAGTGATCTACTTGAGACTTATGGCTTCGTGATCTTTTATAGTAAAAATATTCATGTTAGATATATTTAAATTTATATTGTAATTAAAATGGGTTATAACACGTTACCTTACCTTTGAAATACAGGTGTTCCTAGCTCAAGGGTCAAAGGTTGCATTAATGAAATTTATATAAAATTATTATGTTCAATAAATTAATTGTTATAAATTAAGTGGTGGTAGGGACTTATAAAAGCTCCGTCCGGAGCGTGATGGCATTCATATTACCCTTTAAAATATTTATGAGGCATTCCATCTCAGTCGGGTTAGAAACGCATTTGCAGTCTTCAGATTGAAAATATCTATAGGCGTGGAATGCCTGGATGCAAGACGGATATAAATATGCAATTCCTGTGCTGAACCTGCCGGCTTATTATGCGTGACACTATTTTATCGAGTGGATATGTTTAAGTTTTTAACAAAGTCGTCTATTTTATCGAAAACCCTAACATGGTTGACAATGTTGATAAACTTATCGCGGCGATATAACGACGACAAATGTTTATAAGCCCAGTGTAGCAAGAACTACGCGAAATTACTACCATTTTACAAAAATGTTGCCAGTGTGCCAAAATGAACATATTTTTACACATGTTGGATGTTGAGTGGCGGACTTTATGTAACCCTTCTGAAATGAGTTGTTGTTAATCAGCTATTGAAAGGAGCGGACTAGGCATACTTTTTTAATGTATAAGATTATTTTGACAAATCTGTTCGATAATTCTAGGATCTGTGTTCCGAACTGAACGTTTATTTTTGTTGAGAACTGTGATTGTTTGTATTCGACGAATTTAAATAAAGAAACCTCCATAAAGAAAGAAAATTTAAAAAGAAAGTCGAGACATCAACAAGAAGTAAGTCTAACATAGTGAACTAATGAGTTTTTTGTACCGTAGTCGATTTCTTTATTATTGTTACTCAAAAAATCATGTTGTGTTACAGTTGATGTACAGCACTAAAGAACAGAAGCTTTGAATAGGTGGCAAGCCATCCCATATTTGCCAACGGAAAATAACTAAAACAAAAGTGGCAAAATCTCCCTTTCGTTTTACGAGAGTTTGAGCTAGACATCTGTTTGCAGCTTGGAAAGTCGTAAGTACCTATTTAATTTGTTTCACACTCATTTACGCCTGGTAAGTTTGAATACTTGAGTAAAATTTAACAGCTTTAAAAGAAGCAAAGTTACCCGGTGTGACTAAATAATGACTCAATAATAGATTATAATAAACCGCTGAACTGATTAAATCTGGTTTGTAAGTAGCTTGAGCTCAGGCTATTTATTTATCCAGAAATGAATCTGATTACCTGCTCTATCTTGTAATACCTACTGTTCATAGGAAACTTGCTTAATTTGATTACTTTAAGTATCAAAATGGAATAAAACACAGTATTGAGTAATATAATAATTTATTATGGTGGCCTTTTTTATTGAGCTACTTTAATAAGAGCCCTAATGTCGAGAGCTGCTGGGTGGTAACAGCTCCATATCAAGTATTCTGAAAAATAATGTGTAAATTAGTTATAAATTCTGATATCTTATAATGTAGTAGGTAAGGTACTTAAAATTATAATAAGTAATAACCTGTAATGCTGCATCAAATTATTGACCCTCAACAGGCTGTTCATTATCCTGAGTGCTCGTTATAGTGTTAACCCTGATTATGCCCTAAGCACCAAAGACCTTTTTACACCACACAATTGAGTGTATGCTTGTTATTGTCTTTCCCCTGATTATGCCCTGCGGTCAAGTGTACCCAAGTGACATATAAAAATGTCAATAAACAAATGTAAAATAATGTTTTTCCTTTTTTCAGGCTAAAGGACATGAAAATTGTTACCAACTTGGAGTTTTAAAACTATAATTTTATAGTTTAATTACAATTTTATCTATGTTTATATTAAATATTGCAATTACCTACTATAAGATCTTTTAATGCTAATAAAAGCATATCCCAAACCAGAGAATTCAAATGCCTTTTTGTTGACACACCATATACACAAGAGTATTAATTAGCAAGGACTTAGGTGTTTGTGACTCTAGTAGAGATTTTGTTTATCATGCACAGAAGATACAACTTTTCAATGTGCGAGTTACAGTTCAGCTCTGTTCAACAGAGATATTAAATATAAAGAAGTTTTGCATTCTACCAGGGAATCTAGAAGCAGTAGCATAATATTGTGCAGTTCACATCTACCTAGGATCTATATTGGAATCCATAATATCCTTTTTTGTATTTGTAAATTGCAAAATAACTGTGGTCATAATTAATCTTGCCATATTAACATTTATCCTAATGTAAATACCATAATATTGATTATCTTAGTATTGAATATCTTAATGCTTATTTGCACTATTTTCTTAAGTACTAATGATCAAGTGCCCTAACATCAAACAATCTTATAATGTTACCATGCAATCAAATCTTGGACACCCATTTTAACATACTTCTAATTTGTCAGATTGATTTGATATTTGACATACGTAAGCAGTTCCATTAACATCAAGTTAGTATGATGATGGAAACGGACGGTGGTCATAGGAACTCCTCAATGGCTCATGGGTAGATCCGTGGAGTTTGGACTCATTTGACTTGTCTCTAGATAGTACCTAAGTTTACTATCGGTGTGTGAAGTGCCTACTTGGCAATAATGTATGTTATTAAAAGTGAAATTTTGTAAAAACTTTTACGTCTGACAATTATCTTCTAAGCCCTCTTAGTGCCATAACTAACATTAATTATACAAGTTGGTAGGTATATGTACTAATCTATACATATATTGCCACATGAATGACAGAGCATCACATGAGATTGAATCGACCAAATTGGCGGTTTTTGTTTGTTGTTTACATACTTACATAATCTTCAAGACGAGGTGTACTTATATGAACCAAAAAATCACCCAAGTGATACCTGGCACGAACAGTTATACTAGCTGTTTGTGCCAGGTATCACGCGGGTGATTTTTAGGTAGTACTACTAGCTGAGTAAATAGCTGAGTGAGGGAATAAGGGCTTGTAGTACGGTTAGGCGTTGGGCTTGCAACCTGTCACTAATACACTAGTAAACATCTTAGCCTACTTGTGCAAAATGTGGTTATAGAATTATCAACAACTCTTTTTAGATTTGTTGATATTTCTGTAGCTCTGCCTACCCCACTCTGGGAATTAAGGCGTGATGTTATGTATGTGTATGTATGTACTAGCTGAGTTAGTGAATAGTACCTAAATATTACTTACTTTAATCATTCATTCGTCATTATTATGTGGCTGAAGGTCTGATTCGAATTCGGCACATAAATGGAGTGCTATCTCCTTACACCTCTGTACACCTTTGTCGAAACTCTTCCTCCGAAAGCTCGAAGGGGTTGGAATCATCTCTTACCGTCTTGCGCTGTAGTTTCTTCTTTCTTTTTCGGCTTGCAGCGGGAGGCGACAAAGATACACTTGACATTCTACAAATAATGTTTACCAGTTATAATGTTAAACGCCTTTCTTGTAATTAACAAAGTTCTTTTAGATTAGTAAAACATTAAAATCTCAATACTTACGCATAAATTTAAGTATTTTTTCCATATTAAAGCCATATCGTCACCTACAGGGCACTTGTATAAACTTATCGAATTAAGATGTCAAAAGTCGATCCAAAGTGGCGACCCATATTAACCAAAATCGATAAAATTGACGTTTGTCGTTATATCGTTGTCAAAAATGGATAATGCAATTTAACCGATGCCACCATATTAGCTTACGTCGACAATGATAATATGTCGATGATCTCGTGATAAAAACGTTTTATCGCGTGGATAAGTGGCACCATAATTGGCCGGCTGATCCCAAAAACAAATTAAAGTTTATGAATTGTCGTATACCTCAAACAACTCGTGTTATATTCTGTATATCAAATTCTAGAAGACCTAGTAGTGTAATATATTTGTTACTGACGCGTTAAAAAGATCAAAAGGAGACAAAATAAAAGAAATGCAGACCCAACGGTCAGATGAGAATAATAAATGCTGAGGAGGGAAAGAAAGAGCTCCAACAGGAGTAAACTTTCATATTCCATATCGTCGGTGAAACTGCAATATCGCGTAACTAACAAATTGAATAAGTTGCCAAAATACTCCTTAAAAGGTAAGTCAGTAAGGCACATTTTGCAACTTATTGAATTTGTTAGTTACACGGTATTGCAGATTTATCTGGGACATGCGCTTGGTAAATAGGTACGAGTAGATTGTTCTGGCTTAGTAACAACAGGAACTTGGCTCTCATGCCGCATAATGTGATATTGCTTATATTGTGAAACGGCCTCGTTTTGATGTGTTTGACAGCTGTCGACAATTTTATATTGGAAAAAAAATCACATTTTACCAAGCTGTCCAAATGTGTGGTTAAGTAATTTCAATTCTTCATCTCTTTGCGCTCATTTCAATCTTCTAGATTTGGAGCAGCATCTCTTTTTCTTCCAAACATCTTTGCGTTCACTCCCTTCTTTCTCATGTTACTCTATACATAATCTGTCCATCTCTTCGTAGGCCTTCCTCTTGCTTTATAAGTTATAACCCTCCACATTTATACTTGAAATTCTTCTTATAACTTGAATTTCCTTCGTTCTACATAACCAGACTATAACAACCTGTTACCTTTAATTTTTTCTATCACTGGCGCTATTCTATTATTTTTAATTATGAATCAGATAATAACATACTTATATATTCATATTATAGAAAAGAAAATACGTTGATAAACATAATAAAAAAGCTAAAAAGTAATAAATAGGGTCAAATATTGTTGCATTCAACTTACCGGTGAACATTTCTCTGTAGTTAATGTCGGGCGTCGCTATTTTGTCTGAGAGGTATTTCTAACTATATATACTTATGTTAAAAGTAGAAAACGTTAGTGTGTGTGTGTTAATATACTCCCGCCTGACGCTACTTGTTTAAAAAAAAACATTAATTTTATTAAGTCGCCACAAAAAAACTTTAGAACATTTTTTCAGCCAAGCGGCAATATTACTGTGATATAAAAATGTTCCCACTAAATAACCAAACTGTTAACATCTTTATTGTCTTTATCACGTACAGTAAGTGCTTGAGTAAATAAAATAAAAATGGTAGCACATTGCACGTGGTAAGTGGCCGATAGTGGTTAACAATGCCATTGTAAGTAAAGCGGAATATTTGCTATACAACTCCTATAATAAATGCCACCTTATAGAAACAGAAGGGGGACTAACTTGCTTTAGCAGTTTAAATAAAGTTAAGTCCTTTTTGATTTAGGAGAGCATATTATATTCAGTGCCAGATTCCTTGATATCGTAATAAAGATGACCCTGTACCGCGTCGATGGCACTTAATACTTTAAGTATAACACGAGCGGCTTTACTACCGTGCGTGCCAAAAGATATTTAAAAAGCAGATGCAAATACGACAGGTTCTGCTTCTTGAGCATATAATTTTTGAAAACTTCTTTCGCTGTCGTTAATTTTTGGAAGAGGTTAATAACATTTGCATAATTTGTGATGAGATTTTAAATTGAACTTATAAGTTCGATTTTGGACGTGATGTGTCTAAAATCTAATTGTGGCTTGTATTTTATGTTTTGGACTGGATTTTTATTTTAATGAAACAAGCAAGTCAGTCGCGCGAGACATCAGCGTAAAGATCATCAAGATTAAGGAAAAATACAGCTTCAAATTACTTAGTTTGAACAGTAGTGTACTAAATTAACCCACTCGTTACTACCGACCATTAAAACGCTGAAACTGTCATAGAATCACTTTTTCCTAGATTATTGTATTATTTCAATATAGCATATTAAAAACCAGTCCTGTCCATAACATTAAAACTGTTCAGTAAATATGCGGGTTAAAGTTGTTGGGCAGTAGTCTAACATTAAATTTATTGGACAACTTGCACATATATAACACACAACACAACACACATACACATACATTAACTTGCATATAGTATATTTAGAATGTTTAATTTTATATTACTATGTCTTAAACATAAATATAACTCATATAATTTGTACTGATCGTTTTTTACAATATATCTATAGGTTATATAATAATTTAAGTAATAATAAAAACGACAAAATAACGACATTATTGAGAGCTTAAGAAGCTCTATACTCGGAACGCGTTGATGTCTTTTTTATAAACGAACGTTATTTACACGCCGATAACATTAAAGTGTTATCGAGTGCTTATAACAACTTGCATCGTGGAAATTATATAATATAAATATTATATACCTGCTGTGTTTAAACCGCAGTTGAAATGTTTTTTGTTTTAGGCATCATGACGTAATATGAGTACCATATTTAATTATCTTTACGCATGTTTTGAAATTTATATTACATTTTACCATTTTATAAAAACTTAGCGGACATGGTTTATGAAGGAAAACAAATTAAAACTTCTTTACGTGATTTGCTTACACCGTCGTGATTTATAATACTAGCTTCTGCCTGCGAATTTGTCTGCGTAGATTTTGACTATCGTTATTCCCTTGGAAACTTCTAAAATTTCCGAAATAAAAAGGAGCATATACCTACCCATCCCAGCATTTATGTTAATTCCGGGCATAAGCCATTTCCATTCCAAATTTGATTCGAATCCACAAGGCCGTTGACAGCGTGAAGGAGTAAAAAACTAACATACAAACTTTCACATCTATATAATAAAAATGAATCGCTGAATGTGTTTCTAAGCGCAAAGCTCGAGAGCATCTAAACGGATTTCGGTAATTCTTTTTTTATTGTGTTTGTTACTGTCAGAAGAAGGTTTTTATGGAATAAATAAACTGAAAAATCCACCGAGAAAGTTTGTAGCGGGGCGAAGCCGCTGGCGGGCCGCTAGTTTATAATATTATTTAGTAGCATTTATGCTCTTAAAATTATTAGAACTTAGAATTATTATTCTTAGTTCTAACACGTTGACCTGCTGAACTATGCTATTTAATTTTATATAATGCTAGGTTAAGAATTATCATTGTGATTTTGTTAAAATAGTTTACCTATTTACGCTGCTCTCAACAACGGTCTTCAAACGCAATTATTAATTAAATTAAATTGTCCGTTAGCTTCTTCAGCATAATGAAAAATAACTATAGGTAATTTGGAACGGAAACAACTTGATACGTACAGTTACATTTCTTCTAAAGTTAACAAATACGCGATAGCCCTGATTGCATCGAAGGTGCGCGGAGGCAGGTACGGCAATCCTTTCCTTTCGCCGTGGGAACCGCGGCAGATGTTAAAAGGAAGGCTTTTTTTCTAAAACATTGTAGGTTCACCATGAAAACTCCATATTTTTTTGTCTTACTTGTACTCTTCTTTGGAAATTAACCCTTTGTCTGTCAGACGTGGTTATGATAAAATAAGTACTTAACAAAAAAAAACTAAAAGCTATCCAAATTACAGAGGAGGGGTTAAGCTTTGTTTTAAAAATGGCTGAAAGAAACTAATACCTTTACAAATATTTTTTTTGACGTTTAGATAAAATTAAATAGGGGATCTTTACATAATATGAAACAAAATCGCTTTCGCATCTCTCTGCCTGTATGTCCGCTAACTCATACTTAACCACGCAACAGATATTGATGAGGTTTTCATTATCAGTTACATATTTTTTCACAGAAGATTGTTATGTATAATAAATTGATAAATTCTAGTTTATGTACATGTATAATAGAAAAGTGAAGCGAGGCCGGGTCACTAATATAATACACGTAAAATCTCAATGCAATGTATTTAAAGAAGTTCCGTTAATTCAACAATATTTATTTTATCACCAATTACTTGACTTAATTTGTTGAATGTGATCTAGAACTTAACAAAATGCACAGCAAATGCCGGTGGCTTCCGTCAATATGTATAAAATATTGATTGATATTTGCAGTTTTAAACATTCGAATGTTACTTGTATGTTTGCACTTGTGAATTTGGGATACAGAGTAGTCATATTAAGAAAATAAACGAACACACAGTTTAGGATGAGTGTCATTATCTCATTCAAAACTGAATTGCTCAGGTGTGTCATGGTAATCCCCCAGGGCCTCTATTCAGGTACGTTAAAACGATATAGTGTTTGACACGTTTAAGAATCGTTTATGTCACAGTCGCCATTATTGTAAATGACATAAGAGTTATCAAAACGTTGACAATACGGAAACACGTCAAATACGATATCGTTATACCGCAATTGAATAGAGGCCCAGTATTTGCAAATGGAAGGTAACATGGCCACCCTACACATTGAATAAGACAGGATACACCAAAATTGATAGTTCAAAAGCCGAATTTCTATCGAAAAACGTTGATTTCTCCGGTTTTTTCGCAAGGGTTGTACATCCGTGAGATTCGCACGTTTAATGTTTTCGCAGCGTTCGAGTCAGATTTAATGGCACAGGATGTCTCTGATTCCATGGTCTTCATAAAATAAAACTGTTTAGTACATTCAGGGCCAACTTACTCGATTACCGGTCCATTTTTCTTGTAAAATCAGCAGATTGTTGCTACTGAATGTTCTGTATTCACATTTTTATGGCTTTGATATGGGATGTCCTTTTCCTTATTTCTGCAGAGGTGTTTAATTGAGTTATAATAGAAATTTGGCAAGAGCATTCGTGACTATTCTCAGTGTAGGGTTCCGTCGCCGTTTGTTCAAACATCACAAGTATCTCCAAAAACCACAAGTATGAGCTGTTTGTGTTATTTAGTGCTACTTATCTTGGATGATTTTCAGTAGATTTAAACATTTCAGCCGCTTATCACTCAAGAACTAATAAGATAACTTAGTTGCTATAGTTTTTAATTAAAATCGTTCTTTCAATATTTAAGGTTTTTTTAATGTTAAAACTATTTGTAGTTTTGGCTGTTTTTACCACGTGATGTGACACGTGTGATCCTGTGGGATACGTAACTCCAGTGGAAAATTACAGGTGTAGAGCGGAATATTTTCTAAATAGTCTCAATGTCTAAAAACTCATAATAATACACTTAATGGTTTTTAAAAGCTATCCAACAATACCTCACACGATGTTGAAAGATACAAAAAGAAACCCATTTCAACCCTGAAAATATTGAACTAACTAACTAGATCTGTTTCTTAAATCAGACCCTTCTTGGTTTTTTAAATTTAAATATACCACAATTATAACGAAACTTAAATAAAACGATTCATTCAAATGTTTATCTTTTCATAAAACACCACGCATGACCCAAGAATCTACAAGTGTTCTAAATATGCTCAACGCTACCTACCTGCCATTGAACAAATATCTCGACACTAAAATGCCATAATTACCTTCCAATCCTTTTTAACTCGCCGAATATCATTATTTAAGACAATATTATCACTCAGGTATTCCAAGTAACGGCTAACATCTATCGTATTTAAGCCTTTTACACATTCACTAGGTGCCAAGAACTTCTTATCGAGTTATATTCGTATAGAATTTGGAGACCTTGGCATTACACATATTAAAACTTTGAAATAAGCCTTTTAGCATAATAGGTAGGTAAGTAAATTTCTTATCTTACTGGACAACGAAAGAAAGCGGGTTACTTTGATGTACAAGACTTGGGTAATTAAAATAAGTATTGACAATGCAATACCGATTTTTAATTATTTGTTACGGTAAATAGAGATAAACAAAATGGAACAGTTATGGTATTTGCATCTCAAACGTATGCGCAGATTTTTGAATATCAACCTTAGCGCATTGTAGTAAAGCATAGTTGCGAGAGATAAGGGTAATTTTGGTATCTGGTATAGGGTAATTTGGTTTCAATTGGTACAAGCCGCTTGCATTTGAATATGAAAAGAAATGCTAAGTTGTAAGTATATTGTTTAAGTAAGGCATAGCCAAGGTTTTTTAAATACATATATGCAATATGGTAATATATAAATATCAATAGCAATATGGTCTTTCCGAGTAGAATAGAGCCCCAGGGCCTATATTGGAAACTAGAGGACACCCATGAGTTTTTATTTTTATCCCTTAGGGAATGAATTTCTACAAAAATCCCTTCTTAGTACACCTCTAGGATATCCAAGTAATATTCTCTCCTAATTTCAAGTTTGGCAGTGCACTGATCGATCAGTCAGCCAGTTATTTCACTTTTTTTTATATATAATTATATAATATGTAGATTGCTGCCCAGAATCGAGCATTCTTTGATTATTTTGTGTGCCTGATGAAATGAAGGATAACAGGATTATAATTCTCATCGTCTTTATTACATCATGCAGCATGATGTTTATAGGCCAACGGAGTGTTTTATCTTAATATTACTTCATCTAGAAATATAAAAGGATAAATAAACACAACATCAACTTTTTGATCGTCAACCATATCGCTTAGAAATCATGACTATTAGCTCGAAATCAAGATAGGCACCTATTATGAACTTAAACACAGTAAAAACTAGTACTTGAGCTGTTGCCAGAAACACTTTGGCTCCTTATCCCATTGAAATAAGGTGCAAAACTGTGTACATATTTAAAACTTCGACTGTACAATAAAATTGATGTATGTACATAGTCTTGAATTTATTTCTTTGCTAGAATTAAAATCGACGATCACTGTCGTTGGTGTTCCATGTAATATAGCAAAAAACCGTACAAAAAGATAAGCTTAAATTACCTATTGGTACAGGGAGTCATTTTTTTTTTATGGAAGATGTATTTTAAGCTAATCTTTTAAGTAATTTATTTGTTCAATTGAATATGAGTAGGTTGAATCTACGAAAGATTGCGCCCGATGCCAAGGAAGAGAATAGTGTTTTATATTTACCATAATATAAATCTATTTATACTTATTCAGTTTTATATAATCTATTTATGCTATGTCTTTACGGTGCGCGTTCAAATGTATACAAACCAATAGGTATATAAAAAAACAGTTTTTTTATATAGTATATTTGGGTTTTCTTTGAATTGTTTTGGGGACCAAGTACGAGTAACTTCTTTCATTTACATGTGGTTGTAAGTCTCGATACGTTAAATTGTTTTGCCCTCCATGATTTCATCACCTCTTCACCAATGTCAAACATGATCGCCCTAACAACACACATAGTTAATAGTTTTCACGTAATAACATGCAATCATGTTGTTATTGTTACCATTGTTTTAAAATTAGATGCAATCATCCCTTTGTTAAATCACACGATCATCCATTGACTCGAGGACTTCCGGTGAAACCTCCACAAAAAACCTAATCCAAACAAATCACTGGTCGTAAAACATAAAGAACGTAACCCTAAAACAAATATCATACGAATAAACACTTTATGTGCATTGTGTTCTTGTTTTAAATGCAATAGCAATTCATTTTGAGTTGTGTTGCGATTGTATTTGACCAAAGAAATACAGGATCAGGGCAGGCAGATGGCGCCTCCAAACGGAAATCGAAAGGGATTTTTTTCCAAGTTTTTTGCATTTATTTGATAGAACGAAAAAACTGTGGGAATATGTTTCGTGATTAAAAAATAGTGAAAGCTGGTTTCCGCTCTATGCTGTGCAAGGTTATTAAAATTTTTTTTTCTTTTTATCATGATGCTGCGTGAAATTCAAAAGCGGAAGTTTTTACTTCATATTTAGTTAAAATCATTATCAGTGTGGGACATTACAGCATCCACGTACACAATTTTATTAGCTATTAAAAATAGTGTAGATGTTACTTACGAAATTATTTGAGATTTTATGAAAAAAAACTTACCGTGGATTATTATTTGTTAAGTAAAATAAATAATACCGTGCTCTAAGTAGAGTTCGTGCTGCTCTTGCATAAAAAACGATTTTTAGATTTTTAAGACCTTATTTATAACATAATGCCTTCATCAAAATAAAGATAAAGTATCAGTTTATGCTGAATAGTTGTTATACGTTTTAATGCGGACCACATTAATCATTGAGATAATTTCATCTGCGATGCTAAGAAGTGTCGCTCGTCAACGTAGCAAGCATCTTGACTTAATAATCTTACCGGGACAGGTCTAATCCGACTCTCAGCCCAGGTTATCGTTAATGAGATTGACTATTTTCATCCCGGTAAATAAAAAAAAAATCGTTACAAATGACACAGGTAAAATATGCGGAAAACATTTTATTTTATAAGCCTGACAATGCATTTGGTCGGCAAATCAACTCCACAAAAAGGTTTTCAAATAATTATAATTATTATATTTTAAAATTATGTGTATGGTTCATCCCAATTCGGGAGGAAGCTTGGGATAAAATTACCTAAATACACATAAAAACCACGATTTCCACAAATCCCTTGCCTGTATTTTGAGATGACTTATAAATTCAGATGTTTATGCTTTTAATATGCATTTTTGTCGTTAATTGTGACAGTGTATAAGCCGAGAAGATTTTACGTCACGTCAACGCGGCTGGCGGTCCCGGGTTATTAGGCGGTAGCGACCAAGATACGAATCTTTATAAACGATTGGCCCTCACGTGGTTCAAACGATATAATGTTGTAGATGGGTCTCGTTCTACGTTAGGTTTTGGGAACTGCGGTTGTGAATAACAGTGATATCTCAAATGTCTGGATCTCTAGGAGTTCGTTTTTAATAAAATATTAGGTAAAACGTAACACTTACCTATACGTAGTTAGCGACGTGCGTGGATGTGCTTGAAAACTTTTCTCTCCCAGTTGTCGTCTTTTTAGGAATGCGTATGTCGACTGTATTCAATTAGTAGTCTTTTTGTAGGTATCCGAAGTCATAAAAGGAGCCTTTTTAGTATAATTACAACTCAAGCTCCGTCAAACTATGCAGAGCTAAAAGCTCATTCTCACGCGTTGATTACACATACTTCTCATGATAAGGAAGAATGAATGTAATTGCTCGTCAGCTATTTTTACTACGGTTTGAATTTTAATGCTGTCCAATGCCACACATAATTTAAATTTTGATACTTTACTGCATTAAAAAATAACTGTTTAATGAAAAAAGACGGAGAATATTTTAGTAACTTGCAGTTAATGAGCACCTAAAGGTCAAGGTTTTTCAAATCAAATTAAATCAAATTCAATGCATTACGATTAGAAGTTTTTTCTATTGTGGTGATTATATATAATCACTCAATCAATTCAGCAAAGCTGTGCTCACGCCCTTTTCATTACCATAATCTATAGATTATGGTAATGAAAAGGGCGTGAGCACAGCTTTGCTGAATTTGTGCTGACCCGTGGTCAGCCATGGAGAGATCACATTAACTACTACATTAGCTCTACGAGTAGTTACAAGACTTTTCAGAATTATAGATTTTTATTTTTGTTTCCATGTACGGTTTTAGCTGAAGAATGCAAGTCATTCTCTACATAGCTTAGGACGTCTAGTAATCACGATATTCAGCCATGAAGACATGACCAGAGGCCGCGCCGTAGCTAACAATAAGATGCGTACGCTAACTAGCGTTTCTATTCGTTTTTTTTTAAACCAAACGCGTCACTGGTAGGGCACGTCATTCGAAAAGTCACGTGATCTACTAGTGACGTGATTGGTTTCAAAATAAAATGAATAGAAACGCTAGTTACCTTACGCATCTTGGCTACGGCCTCAGGGGGAGGGAGAGATCGAGATGAAAATAAACTTTTATTTTAACCATGGCATGATGGGAACCAAACCTGCAACCTTCCGTGCTTACGTAAGATCCGGCATTTAATTTATCTCACAAAATAATCGCTGGTGTTTAAACAAATGCCTTCCGTTTTATGCGCATTGACGTTAATAAAGCAGTATGTTAATGGTTTAAAACAACGGTAAACTATTATATACCACAATGTATCCTAAACGGTCTACCGAATATTTGTGACTATGAAAGTTTCTTAGAAAAAGTGCGTGTGACATATAGACAAACAGACGGACATGAAACTATGAGGGTTCCTAGTTTCACTTCGAAACACTAAAACGGATATGTCTTCGTGTCGACTCACATACGTCCGCAAAACTAAATACCGTCGCAAACGTAACTTTACTCCCTATAATATTAAAGACAGTACACATCGTAAGTCACTATGTTTGTATACTTACGTCTAAACTGTACTCGTACAAGTGTTGTAAACACGACTTTATGTGTGCTTAGCAAGAGTTATATGTGTGGAATATGTAGTGGTTACAGCACACAAGGATAGCGCACGGTCGTGGGAGTCTGCCGCAGGTGTACGCAACAAAGACACGCATTTCCTACCGCAAATGAAGGCTGGTGTTAGTAGGCACTATTCTGCTTTCTTTAACTAAAAGGGCTTATTTGCCATAGAACACTCATGGCATTAAAAATGTTATTACTTACACGAAAGAATCCAATTTACTTTGGCTATTGCACTGTACAATGGGTTTATTGGTTGAGAGGGGTTTTGGCGGGCATGTGCTAAAATTTAGTGTGATTTTACAGTTTGTTACTATCGATCTCACGATTCCATTCAGCGGTAATGTGTTATCGACAATATTGAAGGTCGTATAATGAAAACTTGCCCAAAAATACAGCATTAGAACTGACAATGTGACAAAATTCAAAATTGTCTTAATTTTACTTTACTTATTAGAAAGGGACATACCTACTTAGCCACAATCATACTCTTAAAGATCGTTAAATTGTTTACAGAATGTGATAGTTAATAGTAGGTACTGGGTCCGTATCGGCCCTATGTCGAATATGGACGTTCACGTCTATTAAATATTAGTCTGCAGATAATGAGATCACGAATCACTTTTTACAAGAACGTACGACTTTAGATCGTTAGTGTTTTTTTGCTGAAAACTAGCCCACGTTCCTGTGTTTCTTGTATGGCTTGTATCACATATAATATATGCTAAGTCATTTCCTTTCATATGGGTATGAGAAAAAGAACAAAATATTTTCAAAAGAATTATTATTTGGTAATATAAAAAGATCACCAAATCGAATCTGACATTGTCGATTGAGTTTGGAAGACTTCCATTAACGCAATTAAAACTCGCCTCACAACTTTATAATAATCATTAAACTTTACGATTTTTCTTAATCCGATTCACAGTACTAAAAAAGGTACTAAAGCCAACAAAAATAACGATTTCCATTAATAAGATTCGAGCACAGATTGTTATTTACTCACATAAAAGCATCACCGACACACGAGCAACAAAACTTCTCCCAACAGCCAAAAAGCAAACGAAATAGAAATCAGCGAAACCTCCCCGCACCTGTTGAATGCTGTTTTTCAATCAAACCTTTTTTCGTTCAGATAGCACAAGGTGCAAAACTTTGAGAAACCGAACACCTTATTACAATACTTACCCCGGGCGATCCCTTCAACGGAACCCAAAAACAAAACAAATCACTATCTGATAATGACATTCTAAATTATGGCCTTAGTAACCCATTCCTGACCTACCATCAGCTGCCTTTTCTCGACCCATATGCTACAAATATAGGTCAATTAGAACATACAATGTTAAACAATAATATGTTTTATGACTGCTTGGTAAGAACGCTATTTCTGTAAGGAATTTAAAAGATGTTTGAAATGCCAAGAACGAAATTGGACAGTGGTAATGAATCTTCTAAAACATGGCATCTGATTAGTATTATTTTATGGTAGAAAATTGGTGACAGGTGCAGGTGTTTGCAAGTGGTCATTTTTAAAAGGATTCTGAAAGAACATTGAGTTATTAGTTAGTAACGTAAAAAATATATCTCTTCATTGACTTTTTTGTAGGTGCTACTGTTTTTTTATTGATTTTAATGAGTAGCACGCTATTGTTATGGTGTTTTTTGTTCTATACTTGTTAAATAAATTGGTACAACTGGGCCTGTATTTAACTCGGTAAAGCCATATTGCCTTTGACATGTTATTGTATTGTCAGTAATGGCTGCCAAGTCAAAAACAAAACAATAACACTTCAAAAGCCATATGGGTTTACCCCGTAGAACAAAGGCCCTGACTATGCGCTCATTTGAACATTTAACCAGATCCTAGATAAGTTCAATTGATGTATTTTTTAATGTACAAGAACCTTAATGCTTTAAACTTCCTGTCGTAATTCTCTTAAGGCAATTTTTGCATGACAATGAAAAATAAACACGTACAAAGTCGTCGGTAATTAACATTTTAAGAGAATGCTAGTTACCCACGATTAGCGTGGTTACGGGCCACAATGGGGTTCCCACCTCATAACAGTTGTAATAGGAGATTCTTCCAGATAATATTGCCCGCGATATCATTATTAGGTCAAGTGCGACGTTACATCAGTAATGTAAGGTTCCGTGGTTGGTTGGCTACATTCTTTTATCTATTTATATATACATAATATAAATCGCAAAAACTCGAGTATGACTCGACCGTTTTGAACTTTTTTTCGTTGTGGTCGTATTTACCACCACGCACATTTGACAATTGATATTTATCAGGATAAGGTTTGTATAAAGAAACACTTGGGCGACGCACAGTCAGTAAAAAATAAATGTTATGAAATGTTGAACAAATGTTGTTTTCGTAGAAATAAATAATTTATCTAGGGACTAAATGGTGACACGCAGGACAGTTTACAGTAATCAAATTAGCTTATTGTATTGACTTTCTTTGTACTGAAATCTATCACTCAGCTTTAAATATTCTTATCCATTTATTTATTAATAATTGTGAATAATTCTGTAAGCCTAAGGCTGTTTTGACAGTTGGCTACATAACCTGCATACGTAATTAAATTAACTGTAGGTATAATTTGAAATTCGCATTTTTTGAGTTGTTTAGAATCACGCCACCGACTCTCAAACTTATGCTCAGCCTTAACTCTGGGTAAGGTTAATTCGACAAACGATCTTTAATGTTTCTCCATGTACTTAAAAACATTTTCCCGGTGTTGCATACCCCTGACACATTTCTTTCTTATCTCTGCGCTTGCGACGGATGGGGCTAAAAACTTGGAGTCGAGAGCGAATGTAGTGTAGCACCGCTGTGAACCGTTTAGAATGCACATTAGTGCAGTTTTTACTGCCATATTTGGTTCGTCGTGTGATCGTCTATGTATCCGTTTACCGGGAACAATATCCTCTTTATATACTATCGCTTTATATACTAAAGCGCAAGAGGCTCTAAGGGTACGGAAATGGGCATTCTCGATCGTCTCGCTCGAAATTTCACGTATTATATTAAATAACACACTCTAATAAGTTGACTTACATATTTACTAACGTTACATTTTTTGACAAATAACTATAAAAATATATGCGTTTACATCTTTCATCTCTAGCAAAGCCCAAGAGGCGTCAAAATGTTCAATAATTTCTTTTAGCGTCTCCAAAACGCAAAAATTTACATAAATAAGAACAACAAAAAACTAATCTAAACTAATAACTAAACTTAACTAAACTTGCCTACTCGATGCACAACCTCTCACTTTTCTCAATCCCTCAAGGGTTAGCTGGAAGAGATCCCTTAAAGGGATAAGTTCGCCTTTGTACATTATTTTCTGGTATCTTCATTGAATTATTATTATTTTTTTCTGTTTTATTTTGTACAATAAAGTGTTTACATACATACATACATACATACTAATTACATTGAAAAATTACATATTATGTTGCTAATTTTAGTGAATTTAACGAAATATAGGCTTTTTTCTGCTTTCAGCATACGTAAGCGGTTATATCTACCGCTTTACTCGACGACCTGAAAGCTTACAACCTTCAAACTCATTCAGAACTCCCATCGAAATCCAGCCATTAGTGCAGCAGTTATCAGCTTGTATAATAGTTACAGTATCCGCATAACAGCGCAGGCGACAACGTAACCGCGCCGTAATGGCGACGCGAGCGCAATCTTCCGTGATAGTGAACTTGTGTTTTTTCCGTTACCGTTAGCCTGGGCTACATTCCGCGGTTGGCGCGGCCGCCGCAAGACGGAGCCACCGTGCGACTAGTAATATAACTTTATATTTATTACCTGCGCTAGATAAAGGTCACTTCCTGTTGCTAATTATTTAATGTTAAGGTACCTATTAACGACGCGTCGCGACACAGAATTTGGCGGGATTGATCTAAAACGGGTGATCCGGAAATACCAACGTATTTGAAATGTTGACCTCATGTTTGCGAGTTTTATTCGTTCTAGTTAGCTTCTACATTTTCATCACAATAAAGTAAAAACCTTTTCCTGTTTAGCTATCCAAGGTTAGAGCAATCTTGAACGTAGAACCTTAACATTAGAATGTTTTGGCTATACAACAATGGCTATGCATAGCTACTGTTAAAATGGAAATGTAATTTATTGAAATAGGCAAAATAATATTTCAAGGAACCAGAAAATAATTGAGAAGTAAAATGTTATTAGTTAGTACATAAATATTGATACTTTGAAAGTAGCTGTGAGAGCACTTAGATATAAAATTAGGGCACAAAGAGTGCAAGCTCAAGTAGACGTGTTAAGTGGAGCATGCACGACCCAGTCTCAAGTAACGAATCGATGCCTTAAGTAGTGCATGAAATCCCCACGTTGTCGACGCTTACTTCAAACCTCAAATAACTTATACATTAGACGAAAAACATAAAGTTTCATAATTCCCACCATCCGACACAGCACTAAAAGTATTATAAAGAAACACGACGGAAATAACTACCTCTCTAAGAATTCTAAGCTTTGAAGGCTGCGCGCGCGGCGGGTCAATGCCCTGCCATTGCCAATGTCAGCCATCTTGAGTTCCGCAGTCGCTTACGTTCTTCACGTAAGAGGCTGTAACCCGTTGTTTGTGTGTGTAGGTAATGCTTGTTTTTCTATGTCAACATTTATGTGTGCGTGCTTAGAAGTGAATGTGTACCTGAATCTATACACGTACTAATGTACTCGTAAGTCTACTGCGGTTTATTGTAGATGGCGCTGTATAGACGAGTTTATGATGATGAAGTCAATAATAGTACTCGTATCTGGTTTGTGAAAGAAAATGGGTGAGAATTTTTGAAAACAATAGTCGTAGAAAGGGCCTTTATTTTTAAACATGATTACTAACACATACCATAAGTGAATATGTACTATACGCGATAGACGGTATCTAAGATAGCTCAAAGGTTATTTTTCTTCACCTTAAAGAGTCTGCATGATAATAAGACCTTGAAATATATTTTCGACAGTACGAGTGCATGTTTCGGAGTGGAATGGCTGCGCCATTATAATAAAACTGTGATTTTCTACGGTTCATGGTCACGTCAACATTATAATAGAGGTTTTCTTGGAGCGTAGAGTTATTGCACAGGTGCCTCTTTTTATATACCGCGGCATATTTTTACATACCTTAGCTTACATACTTAATAAATTACTACATCCTTAAACTTGCTTTTTAAATGTGGCTTTCTGTCTATGTTAACGGTAAAAACGAGTTTATTTTCTATGAAATTTGTGCAATAATACGTTCAATGCCAAAATCCTGATACGGTTTCAGTTTGTTTACAGTCATACCACACCTATAAATTATAGGTTACGTATACTCGTATTATATGTTTTTTAATGATGGAATACCGATAGTTTATAATGCTACTCGGAGGTACCTACATAAACATTTAGCTATTTCAGTATAATTTCGAATTGTATTATGTCATGACGTTATAATTTCCGTACAGGTTGGTTAAGTTTGAAACATAATTGCGTTTTTTTTTCAAAGCCCACGAATTTTTAATAGTTTATATGACTCTAAACATACCTAAGTATAATATATATTTGAGCCTAGATTTAAATATATAATTTTGAGTACTAAACATGCACCTATGTATGAATATTTTAATAGTCTTAGCTCCGAGTATCCTATTTTATCGCAAAATACGTCTATTTTTTTAATTGACTATGTTAAAATAACACTTTACAAATTAACTCATATAGGTATCGTCTGCAGAAAAGAGTAATGGAGATAATGGCAAGAAGAATATCTCCTTAAAGGTTAAAGTTTGTATTCAAAAAGGCTATGACTTAAGGTCATTACGACATGTTTCCAGGGCCTCTGTTCTACAGCGTTATAACGATATCGCGTTTAACGTGTTTTAGAATCGTTGATGTCACAGTCGCCATTATTGTAAATGACGTAAGAGTTATCAAAAAGTTGGCAATATGGAAACACGTCAAATATGATATCGTTATTACCTTTATCCTTGCCCAAAAGCTTTACAATTTATGTAATTATCATTTCATCGAAATACCTATTAATATAAATAAAGTACCTTCTAGTACGTAAGTAAAGTATATTATTATGTTTTATTATTTTATTCTAACTTTGCCTTCACTTCGCTTCAGTTTATGTGAGTTATCTGTTACTTTCTGTGAAAAATATGTAACTAATGGTGAAAACCGATTACCTAGTGGTTACATGGGACAGACAAACGCGGAAAGTGACTTTGTTTTATACCATGGGAAGGACTACAACAACTTGCTCAACGCGGTTTGCTTTTTTTTACAAGTGAATATTAAAAACATGAAAAGAAAGAATTTACAGTCAATATTTTGTTTACTTGATATAATTATATAACTCAAGTCGTCAACGCAAAAGTATAATTAAGCTGTAAACACATTAAACCCACGCATGTCATCTAATGGTCAGATCTCGAGCTGTATGGTCATACATCATTACCGTTAAAAGTCTCTGACAGTATAATGAATGATTTATTTGTTATTATAACCTTTTCTGTCAACGCTCAAGCTTTGGACTTTTAATTACCGAGTAGTCTTTAGCAATATTAACAGGCTGCGATGAACACATAAGGTAGTACAAATAACAGTATAATAATTGCTTGTTGTCTTTTATTGATAGTAGTAGATAGTATTCATTACGCTTATTGGAGCATTAGGTCTAAAGACTACAGCATTACACTGTCATAAACGCTATAGCGACGCTAAACCTTCCGACGTGTGTTACATTATACAACGTGTGTGTGGCACACAACGAAAAATAACACCGTCGCGCTTGCACTTAAAAATGCTTCTACTTTTGTTTATGTAAGTATCTTCAACCGTTTTTCCGTCAATTCTGAACTGATTTTAAAAAATCGTTTTTGTTTGATAAGGGTCCGTGAACTTTTCAAATATTATGGGCATTGCGATTTTGGTATTTTCAGTTACAAGTTGCATTTGGATTCAGAAAGAATCATTTGGTGAAGTAAAACTGGTGATGAAGACTACAGATGTTCACCGGAACTCCTTAATGGTACTATTTCAAGGGTGGCGATAAGTTATACATACATACATACATCACGCCTTCTATGCCAGAGTGGAGTAGGCACGGCTACAGAAATACCAACAACTCTAAAAAGAGTTCTTGATAATTCTGTATTTTACACAAACAGGCAGGATGGATGGAGGCAGGATGTTGCGATAAGATATCTCGATTAAGATAATTGAGCAACTATGACGAAGCATATTTAATTGTTTTAAATATATGCACTATGACTTTCCCGCGGCGTTCTTTTCTCAGCGGTCTTTGAATACCTAATCAGGAAACATGCAATAAAAAAAGATCCCGATAAATTGAGACCCATCTTCTTTTTTTGAAGTCAGTTACCTACTTTCACATGGTAAGAGATTAGTCAAACTGAAGTCCGCGTCCTACAATATTTTTAGCGAAAAGCCGACTTCTGTTTGACGAACTTACTGCCACTTTCAATTTATTTTTTACGTTTTTGAAGTTTTTTATGTAATACTAATTTATAACGAGTTATTATGAATAATTACCGAAGTTACCTTTGTCCCTTTATCAGAATTTCACCTCAATACTATTAAACGAGAAATGTTTATTTTATAATTTATGTGTAATAGCTTTCTTGAACGATATTGACTATATTGGGTCTTTGTCAAGAAATCGATTTGATAAGTAGGTAAGCATCTTCGGGAAAAAAACCTTTTTTTTTATGTTAAGGAGAAGGCACACGAGCACACAGACCACCTAAAGGTAAGTGAAATCTGAGACCCATAGACATTTGAATTCTCAAGACTATAAATCCTAAGACCTCAAATGCGTTGCCAACCCTGAGGACTACGATGGAATGCCTCTATGCTAGTAATTTCAACGCGAGCGACGCTCCATCTCCCAGATAATGATTAAAATGTATATTAGGGCGATGTTTGTGTACTAAGTATGTAAACAAAATTTGTCTTTGGAAAGTGCCTGGCGCACTCAATAACGCTGAAGACAGTTAAGCTCAAATGTCAATGGAGACTAGAATTGAGTCTGCAAGCCCCGAACAATAAAGCTAGGTATTTACGGCCACGGTATTACCATGCGTTCCGCCCACGGAGGTGACATTTGGAAACAATAGAGCGGCTAATGATAACATGGCTGGAGCGGAGATAACGTAGAGAATTGTGTTGTTTTTTCAAGCATTATAGTCGATATCTGACGAATAGGTAAATATATACTGTAATAAAATATAAAATACCTTAAGAACATGAAATTAATAAATTATCAAATTCTACGGAAAGGGATTAAATATTGATTTGAGCAATTTGTAGGAACACTACAGGGATATTTAATCCAATTTATTTAATTGGCCGCAAATTGCAGACATTACAAATTTTTATTGAAAATTATTAAACGTACGTAACGTTATCACAGTTTCCTTATTTTTTGATAAATTAATAATTACAATGACCAAGTAAAATTAATCTCACCGTAAAGGTTACGAATTATAATCCTGTTAACATGATTACGCTATTAAGTTTTGGTTTATCCGTAACTATCGTCTCGAGCCGTCGATTAAATCATTGAAATATGGCGGTGCACGTACTGACCGTAATACATACCCGGTACAGCGATAAATTTAAAATTACATGAAATATGGCCGAAGGTTCGTGATCCCTTTTATAACCCGTGCGGTCTGACTGGTTCACCTTTCTTCTGAAATGCCCTTTCAGTGCAATATAAATATACCTTGAGGTTTTTACAACACCGAAACCATTAAGTCAAGAATACAGCAATCAAAATAAGCTTAGCTCTGGCGCATGGGTCATTTTATTACTATATGTATACAGTCATATAAATCAAGTTGTCCTTTCTGTTTCCAAAATTTACTGATTGTTATCCTTAATAATTTGGATTAGAGTATATCCGGGTCCCCTAAGGCTAAAATTACAAACCTTAATGAATTACCATCACAAAAGGTTACTTTTGAAGTCGTAGAAATAAGTCGATACTTTACAAAGAAAATTATACCTATTTTTCTCGTGCGTGTTTGAGTTTCTGAATAGGACTTAACATTAAATAAAACTAAAAGTAGAAATAGCTGCAAAAAGAGCCGTGGCCTCGTGTCTAGGGACCTTCGCCGAAATGCTACCGCGGGTCGCCGACCCCGCATTGTTCCGATTATTCCCATTATTTATCAACCACGATCGCCTTCATGAGTTCCGCGTCATGAAAATCGCAATTTAATAAATAAATCAAGCTTTATGCATGTTACATGGGAAATAACTGAAGAAGCTGCAAATAGAAGTCTGATTGATGTGCGTAAGAGCAAAGCAAGTTGCGTGCATATAAATGAAATATAAACATATGCAGCTCTATAAAAAAGTTCTAAAAGCTTTTCGTCTTTCCTGAAGTCCGCTTAGTTATTTAAGGATACGCAAAAGAGTATTTTTTATATAATTTAGAGGATTTCTTCAAGAAGGTACATGTGTTTAATATACATAGATCCAGTCGTAATATATTATTTTAGCACTACACATAATGTTTTGCTAAGTAGCAAAGAGTTAAAAGAGCAAAGATACCCTAGGGGCACCTCTTTATAACAATAATGCAGTTTTCAGATTTCTGTCACAAGTTATAAATTCACAATACTAAAATCACATCTTACTAAATAACTAATATAGTTAGTTAATAGAAGTAAAAGTACCCTTGCTAAAAAAAGGGTCCTTAAACTACATTTTGGGTAGAAACTTATATTGAAGACATCTGAGACAGAAAGTCTTGAAATAAATAAGAGGTAGGCACTCGGTTTTTCGTCGGGGGTTTGTCCCAAACAACAAAGAAAAATGCCACTAGAGGGTATATTGTAAAACGTCCAATGCAAGTTGAAAATTATGAGATTTTATAAAAATGAAACAATTGCGATTTATCTAAATTCATCATATCACTTTGAAATAAACTACGAGCGAAAAACGGTTAGATTTTTTCTTCAATGTCGTAGACAACGGTCGTAACGTACTTTAATTGAATATAGGTCCAACTACCTGTGTCACCCTCAACCTTCGGAGCCTTGTGAATCACGGGGGAGGACACAATGCCCGGGAATATAATAACTCGGTCGTGGGAACGGATTCGAGTGAATGGGTGAATGGAAGATGCCACCTGTACGAGCGCTGGTAATCATGTAATAAAATTTTCATATTAGCTTAAAGTACCTACCTCCTTGGAAGATATCACGCTTTGCTTTTCCAAATCTTTTTAACAGAAGTATTTTGTATACTTTTAATTTAAAATAACGTTACTCTTAATTATTTTTTAGATTTCAGAAACCACTAAAGCTAAAATAGATTTTGTAACTTAACAAAAAGACAGATGCACCACAATATATCATTATTTTCACTTTTAAAATGTTTCTTACTGCATTCGTACCAAAGCAAAGAAAAAAAATTTTTTGGATGCTCCTACCTTCCGTGTGTATTAAGTAATAATAACTGTGTGTTGGGTTAATAATTACATTACAAAACAAAGGTCTAGGAAACATTAGAGATTCCGAAGTTCACCTAGGTTTCGGTCTATATTCAAAATTCTAATCGTCATTTGTCCTAATGCTTTGCTAAAATTTGTATTTTCCGACCTTTTTGCGCGCAATAAAAGTAAAGAGTTTACATAACATTACTGTACCGTGCGTATGTTCGTTCTTGATAACGGTATCTTTAGTACTCGCGCAATCGATTCTCTTTCCAACAAAAAAACATCAACGCCAAACAACACGTCATCCTCAAATGAGGAAAGAATGTTTCTAGCAAATCCATAATTTGAGTTGTTATATCAAATTTTAAAACCAATACGCTAAAAGTAGGTAGCGTTACATAAACAAGAATATAAATTTCAGATTCAAATTCTATTGCACAACAGTCCCGACGGAAAATTGCGGTTACAGTGGACACGTGTATCAATCAGGTCGTTTCCAAGTCAAATAATAACCTGAAATGGTAAACAACGATACGCTGGCTCTGGCAACAATAAGAATCTCAAAAGAAAAAATGGAACCCTTATAGGATCACTTTGTTGTCTGTCCATCCGTCTGTCTATCAAGACTTTTTATCTCGGGAACGCGTAAAGTTATCGAGTTGATATTAAAAATATATACTCAGGTCTACAGTCCGCTGAAGCTGTAAAAAAAATGTAACTGCATACATACATACATAACATCACGCCTTCATTCCCAGAGTGGGGTAGGCAGAGCTACAGAAATACCAACAACTCTAAAAAGACTTGTTGATAATTCTATAACCACATTTTGCACAATCAGGCCAAGAAGTTTACTAGTATATTAGTGACAGGTTGCAAGCCCATCGCCTAACAATACTACAAGCCCTTATTCCCTGAGTCGCCTCGTACGACATCCACGGGAAGACATGGAGTGGCACTATTCTAACCCGGCAACCACACGGGCTAAAAAAATGAAACTGTTAAGTTAAAAAAGATACGGCCATTTATGCCGCAGGAAACATATATATTTCGACACTCTGAAGGGTATCAAAATGTATAGGGTACTTCCCATACACCTAGAATCCTAAAATTTGGCATGATGGAAGGTCTTACAGAAAAAAATAAAGGAAAAAAATCAGAAAATAAATTGTTGCTTTTTCAATTACAAACTTATTTGCAGTTGTTAAACTAATCACGACCTATGTCAATGTATGGAGACAACAGTTTTTCAACGCCCAAGTCAGATTTGTCCCTCAATACAACTTTCCATTCTTATAAGTTTGTACGAAACCCTCGGTGAGCGAGTCCTACTCGCACTTGACCGGTTTTTTTATTACTCAACCACTTACTGTTAAACTGCTTGAAAATTGTAATTGTTTTAATATTTTCTATTTTAAAAGGACAGCAATTCTGATGATCAGTATGTGGAATTCGGAAACTATAAAAACGCTTTCTTCCTAGAAACCAAGGCCTCAAGTTCAGGAAAATAAAATCTGCATTATAGATTTAATATAAAAGGTCATACGTACTAACCTGGAATCGAACCCAGAAATTGTCCTTTTATTTTATTCTTTACGAAACCTTGGGTTTTGATTATTTTTTGAGAATGCAGTTCTGTTTACGTTCAGAGAAAAGGACAGAGCTATGTCAGTTATATAGCTCTGTCCTTTTCTCTGAGCGTGAATAGAACTGCATTGTAATGTCATGATAACCCCCCTGAGTTCCAATGCAAATCGTTCTTTCCCAAGTACACTATCAATTCGCATTTCAGTGTTCGCATTGTTGAGTTCCGGTGTGGGGATAAGACAACCGGTGAAATTACTAGCATAGAGGCATTCCATCGTAGTCCTCAGGGTTGGCAACGTATTTGAGGTCTTAGGATTATAGTCTCGAGAATTCAAATGCCTATAGGTCTCGGAGTCCACTCGATAAAATGTAACCATCGCATCCACATTTAAAATACTTGCCTAACGCCGTTTGTTTCCTCTCAAGAGAAAAATGTAAATACTTAACATCATTTCTATTTTTAACACTAACATTTTCGATCACTAACGGGAAATTACGTCATTATAAAATTCGCGTGGGAGACATTGATGCTCATTTTTGATATTGAATATGTAGATGTGGTAACACATTGCTGCAGAACCATCTATATACCCGTGTATGGCAAACTGAAATAAAAACAAAAAACCGCCTTCAAAAATGCAAGAAATAACTTCTTTTAAAATTGTAGGCAACACCTAATAGGATAATCCAACTGAAGTCGGGTTTTTTGGTGAAATTATTGTGGTCGCCGACTTCAGTTCGACTAACTTGTTAGGTAGGTGCCTACAATATTAAAAGAAGTTATTTCTTGCGTTTTTGAAGGCGTTTTTTTGTTTTTCTAAACAATTATTTTATTTTAAACTTTTTAGTGATCATAAATACGCTGTTCCGTACTCCCACTTACTAGTTGATATGAAACTTTAAGTTTCAAGCGCGCCGCAAGCAACGCCGCCGGAAAGTCATAGTATAGCTCAACTATCATAATCAGAATCAGAATCAGAATCAGAATAATCTTTATTCAAGTAGGTTTACAAATCATAAACTCTTTTGAAACGTCATAGTAGCGACTTAGCCTAAATTGACTGCAGGTTCAAATCGCGACCGATCAGAGAAGAACCTGTAAGAAACTCTGTCGGATGGCTTTTTTTTTTCGTTCGCAACCTTTTGTCATAAGGACTAAACATTTTATTACAAGCAATTCAGTCCCAAGCATTGTTATCATTAATATAGTCTTTAATATGCTTTAGAAATTAGTTTACGCTTAACGTAACTCTTAAATTTATTTACTGATAGTTCAGTAACATTACTTGGGAGCTTATTATAGAATCTAATACAATTACTCATAAAAGAGTTTTTTATTTTATGGAGCCGCGTGAAGGGCACTGCGAGCTTATGTTTATTTCTGGTATTAACATTATGTATGTCACAGTTCTTTCTAAATTTAGCGATGTTTTTATGAACATACATAATGTTTTCATAAATGTATTGACTGTGCATGGTCAATATATTAATTTCTTTAAACTTATCTCTAAGCGAGTCTCTCTGGCCCATCTTGTAGACAGCACGAATAGCCCTCTTCTGCAGAACAAAGATGCTATTTACATCAGCAGCACTATCGAGATATGTTAACGCCACCCTTGAAATAGGTTCCGTTGAGGAGTTCCAGTGGCCATCTGTGGTCTTCATCATCAGTTCCACTTCTCCAAATGATACTTTCTGAATGCAAATGATAGACTTCTTACCAAAAATACTAAAATCGCTATATGTTTGCCTACAATATTTGAGGAGTTCCCTCAATTCCTCACTGATCCCTTCATCAGATTCAGATTTGGTGACAATGGGACCACTTCGTAAGTAAACTCAATCAAACCAAAAAAATAATTCAAAATCAGTCTACAATTGACGGAGTAATCGGTGAACAACAATAAAAAAAACCACAATGAAACGTATAACCTCCTATCCTTTTTTTGAAGTCTGTTAAAAAAGGCCTTTGTTTCTGACAGTCTATCTAGATTTCAATATTTAATTAGTCACACAATGTTGTCCTGGTTAACTACAAAAGTGCATGTGCTTACTAAGGTTTGCAATCTCGGTATTTTATAGAAATAGAAATAGAAATAGAAAATATTTATTCAACGCACACTACACAACACAACAAAAAATAAACATATGAAAAACAGAAAACATTGCGTTGAACAGGATCCCTCTCAGCATTGTGCCGCAGTCAAACCGCGGCGCTGATTTTCAGAGGGACCCTGACTTAAAAAACTAACCTTAATTAACAGAAAAAACAAGTAACAGTAAACAGGCAACAGGTAACATAACAAACACTAGCGACAATTTGACACAAGTAGACAGTACACACTTAAAAAACTGACGATTTGTGTGGCAACACCAAAACAACACAACGGTTTCCTGTTGGATTGCTTCAAGTGACGGCCAATTTTATTTCTGTCGGCTTTATGTATGATGACCCCGCAAATCCCAAATATCCCGATACTGCTTCTTGTAAAGTTATTAATTACAATTTACAAGTACCTCAACTAGTTACTCATCAATTACACGATCATTTTTTTTCATCAATTTTTCCGGGAGGTTAATCAGTTTGGTAAATTAGAATCGAAGCACTTTGTTAATTTTAATTTATTAAAGACCTTTCATATATATATGTCGGAGTGTCGTGACAGTTACGTCACACATGGTTGATTTTGGAATCAATAAAATCGTTTGTATTGTTTACGTTTAGGTACCATACAACGCCATCTGTTGTTGTTTTCGGAAACGTCAAGCGGTAAGCTTGGGTGTGGTCGAAGCGGAACTAGCAACGGTTAGGTTGGCTAACCTGACAGATGTCAAGTGGACAACATAAAAATAATAGACAGGAAAAAGAGGAAGTGAGGACGCTATTATACGGTGAACCGGGAGACTGAAAAGAAGTGATTCTAGTTCCGCTACGAACTCGCCGCGTTTCCAATAATAATTTTAATCTCATTATTAATCGGTGTGCATCATTGTGATCTGTGATTATTTTTGCTGTTAATTTATAATCGAAGAAAATACACGACTGTACTTTGGGGATCGAGTCTTATTTTACGATTTTCGCCATGCCTGGACCCGACGACACCGACTCCCCAGACGGAGATCCGACATCAGAAGTTGGGCATGAACACCATTCTCCACGAATTGCAATGAGACGCACAGGTGATGAAAAATGGCTACTTCTCATGGAACAGCAAAATCGTAATTTTATGGCATTGTTACAAACACTTAACACGCCTTCATCATCAAGTGATATTCGACTTCCCGAATTTGACCCAGAGAAGCCAAATGTCGATGCACGCGCTTGGACATCTACTGCAGACCTCTGTATCAACGATAAACAATGTCATGGTGCACCTCTTATGATTGCGTTGAGCCGCGCTCTCAAAAGGCAAGCTTCAACGTGGCTTTCGACCGTAGCCTACCCAGGAATGAAATGGACGGATTTCAAGGAACTTTTTATTCAAAGGTACGATTTTCCGGAAACGGTTGCTTCTTTTTTGATTGGCCTTAATGCGAAAAAACCCGATGATAACGAGTGCCTTGCTACCTACGCTGCAAGCTTGATGTCGTCAATTATGTCAAGATGGAATGGATTGACTACAGAGCAAATAGCTATAGCTACAGTCTTAGCTCACGTTTCCCGCTTCGAGTCACGTGTTCAGCGTCTGTCATTCACAACTGATATTAAAACACGAAATCAGCTACAACAAGAGCTTAAAGCGGTTTCATTTTTGAAAAGAAAATCACCGTCAGTACCGTCACACATTGATCGTGATGAACCAGATAACAAGAAGATCCGTCTGGGTAGTTTTAACTCGAACATCAAGTGCCACCATTGTGGAAAACTCGGCCACAAGTACATGCAGTGTTTTTCAAGAAGAGATGTGAAACAATATGAGAACCGATCGAAGCCTGACACCAACACTAACAACCCACCATCGGGAAAACCTCCAGTTACCTGTTTTGCCTGCCGGGGACAAGGCCACTACGCGAACAACTGTCCGAACCAAAACAGCCAACAGGGAAGCAGCGGCCAACAGGGAAGCAGTGGCCAACAAGGAAGCAGCGGTGGAGCCGGTCGAGCCAAGGAGAAACGAGTCGACTTCTGCGCCGTGGACGCGCCTTCAGGACTTCTACGACATGCTGGTGAGCAGTTACTATTTCATTATGATTCGGGAGCAGAGTGCTCATTAGTTAAAGAGTCTGTAAGTATTAAGTTCAGTGGAAAGCGAGTTTATAATGTTGTGACTATGTCTGGAATAGGGCAGACCTCTGTAAACTCTACCTTGCAAATATTGACTGTTATAGAGATTGACAACATATCTTTAGAGATTCTTTTTCATGTCCTTCCGGACTTTTGCCTGCGTCAAGATATCATGATTGGGCGCGAAGTGTTAGCGCAGGGCTTAGCTGTGCAGATGAGTTCGGATAACTTACAGTTCACTAAAACAATGGTAGTAGAGCTTTGTACTCTACCTGTGACTAATGACATTGACCTTGATTCGATTGATACTGACATCCCTCCTAATGATAGAGCCTCCTTGATAGAGATCTTGCAGTCTTTTGAGACATCGTTTACTTCTAGCGTTCCCACCACTCGCGCAAACACTGAACCCATGCATATTCGTCTTAAAGACCCCCACAAAACAGTTAACCGACGACCTTATCGATTAAGTCCCGAGGAAAGGCAGGTCGTGCGCCGCAAAATTGATGAGTTGCTTAGAGCTAACATAATTAGACCTAGTTCTTCACCGTTCTCTAGCCCAATACTTCTCGTCAAGAAGAAAGATGGTACCGACCGGATGTGTGTGGACTACCGGGAATTAAATGACAATACGGTCCCGGATAGATTTCCACTACCGCTCATATCTGACCAAATAGCTAGGTTACACGGAAGTCACTTCTTTACCATTTTAGATATGGCTTCCGGGTTTCACCAGATACCTGTTGATTCGGACTCTATAGAGCGTACGGCTTTTGTAACGCCAGAAGGTCAATTTGAATATCTTGCGATGCCTTTTGGCCTCCGAAACGCACCTTCTATCTTTCAACGGGCTATAATAAAGGCGCTTGGCGATCTCGTGAATACCTATGTTATTGTCTATATGGATGACGTCTTAATTGTTGCGGATAGCGTAGATCAGGCTCTTGAACGATTGAAGGTGGTCCTTGGGGTATTAAAAGAAAAGGGGTTTTCTCTGAATATAAAAAAGTGTGCTTTCTTAAAACAAAAGGTCGAATATCTAGGGTTCGAGGTTAGTCAAGGTGAGGTACGCCCAAATCCTCGTAAAATCGAGGCACTAACTGCTCTCCCTCCTCCAGAAACAGTACGACAGCTTCGTCAATTTATCGGGTTGGCCTCCTATTTCCGCCAGTTTGTGCCACAGTTTTCTCAAATAATGGCTCCATTGTATGTTCTCACGTCTGGTAATGGAAAATTAAACTGGCAGTCAGAGCATGAAGCAATAAGGCGTAAAATTATAACAATTTTGACAAACGAACAGGTATTAATGATTTTTGACCCAGATCTAGACATAGAATTGCATACAGATGCAAGCGCGATCGGATATGGGGCGGTCCTCATGCAAAGGAAGGTAGGTAAATTACACGCAATTGCCTATTTCAGCAAACGCACGACAATCGCAGAGTCTAAATACCACTCGTATGAGTTGGAAACTCTAGCGGTTGTCAATGCGGTTAAACACTTCAGGCACTATTTGCATGGCCGCAAATTCTTGGTCGTTACGGACTGCAGCTCCCTCCGAGCTACCCGGAAAAAGATAGACTTGACCCCACGAGTCCACAGGTGGTGGGCTTTCCTTCAATGTTTCGACTTCGATATCGTCCATGTTGATGGTAAGCGAATGTCTCATGCGGACTTCTTCTCTAGAAATCCGCTACCTGAAGAAACTTTCGACAAGAGCTTCGAAAAGGTAGAACCGAAACAAGTCGATGTCACTAACATAACAGATAACTGGCTCCTCGCAGAGCAACATCGTGATGATGAACTAAGTAAGTTGCTTACAGATTTGCAAGAAAATAGGCTCCCTGATGATGTCGCGAAGACGTACGAGCTGAGGTCCCGCATTTTACATCGTAAAATACAACGACAAGGTAAAACCCGTTCTTTACCAATTATACCGCGTTCATTAAGATGGTCAATGATTAATAATGTACACGAGGGTCTAATGCACTTAGGGTGGGAGAAAACTTTGGAAAAAGTATATGAGTTGTACTGGTTTGAGCACATGGCCAAGTACGTTAGGAGATTTGTCGAAAACTGTATAACTTGTAAAGTCTCCAAATCTAACTCGGGTAAGATTCAGATGGAAATGCATCCTATCCCAAAGGTAGCAGTCCCGTGGCACACGATACACATAGATGCGACCGGAAAATTGAGTGGCAAAAACGACAGTAAAGAATACGTGTTTGTCCTAATTGACGCATTTACTAAATACGTTTTGCTGTACCACACATTGCGCATTGATACATCTAGTAGTATTAAAGCTCTTAAAGCTGGTGTCTCATTGTACGGTGCGCCATCACGTGTTATCGCTGATCAGGGTCGTTGCTTCGCCAGTAGAGAGTTCAAAGAGTATTGTGACACTGCTAAAATCAAGCTACATCTCATAGCGACGGGTAGCGCTAAAGCGAATGGCCAAGTGGAACGCATAATGAGCACTCTTAAAAATATGCTCACAGCGGTAGAGACTACCAACCGCTCTTGGCAGGATGCTCTACCTGACATACAACTCGCTTTGAACTGCACTCAGAGCCGTGTTACGAAATCCAGTCCGCTTGAACTACTCATAGGAAAGGTTGCTAGGCCGTTGTCTGTTATGCTTGCTGACGACATGGAACCTGAGGTTGACATAGTCCAAGTTAGAGATCAGGCGGTCGAGAATATCGAAAAAAGTGCTACATATGATAAAACACGATTGGATAGGACAAGGGCCAAATTGTATTCCTTTGCTGTAGGGGATTTCGTTTTGCTACAAAACGAGGAGCGAAACCAAACAAAACTCGATCCCAAGTATAGAGGTCCTTTCAAAATCATTGAAGTTTTAGAGGGTGATCGCTATGTTTTAAAGTCTCTTAACTCGAATCGTACGTACAAATACGCCCATGACAGACTTCGTAAAATGCCTGACAGTAGCCTTCAAAACAGCGACTTTGACAATGACTGTAACTCTGACAAAGAAACTGATCTTTCAACTTAGTGTATTTTTTTTATTATAATGTTTGATATGTATGACTGTGTGACCCTTATTACTATTTTATTAGAGGCAAGGGTGGAGATGTGTTAGTAGTTTTGGATGGCCATTACTTTTTATTGAATGGGTCCTAGTAAGAAGACCGAGGTTGGAGACCGACTGTTGTCTCTGGGGGCTGCCCATGAGTTGCCGGATTGAAGCAACTATCGGTTGCTTCTGAGGATTATACAGTTATAGCCGGATAGAGGCGTGCATCGGTCGTCCTTGGGAGCTGTCCGTGTGTTACCAGATATAAGTGACTATCGATCGCTCCTGAGGATTGTCCAGATATAGCCGGATCAAGGCTTGTGTCGGTCGTCCTTAGGGTTAGTCCATTAGTTGCCGGATGGAGACGACTAACGGGCTGCTCCTGAGGATTGTTCAGGAGACCAGGGGGAGCCGGATGGAGGCTTGTGTTTTGTCGGTCGTTCTTGGGGATGGTTCACGAGTTACCGAATAAAGGTGACTATGGATCACTCCTGAGGATTGTCCTGGAGACCAGTAATAGCCGGATAGAGGCTTTTATTAGTCCTTAGTAATTGTCTGATAGAGGCGACAATTTTTAGTTTAAGCAATATTACCTTGAATGGTTTCTCTGAGAAAATCAATGTAAATACAATAATTTTAAGTAAAATGACACGGTCAACTTGACAATATATGAGACTCCTTTTTTTCTGCCACCTACTTGTAACTTACATGGTCAGGTTGGCCGAGGTTGGGGCACATTCTGTTGCTAGTTTTTTTTTTTCTTCTTTCAGATCACTCACACAGGGACGTGTGAGATGTCAAGATGGCCGTGTCGGAGTGTCGTGACAGTTACGTCACACATGGTTGATTTTGGAATCAATAAAATCGTTTGTATTGTTTACGTTTAGGTACCATACAACGCCATCTGTTGTTGTTTTCGGAAACGTCAAGCGGTAAGCTAGGGTGTGGTCGAAGCGGAACTAGCAACGGTTAGGTTGGCTAACCTGACAGATGTCAAGTGGACAACATAAAAATAATAGGCAGGAAAAAGAGGAAGTGAGGACGCTATTATACGGTGAACCGGGAGACTGAAAAGAAGTGATTCTAGTTCCGCTACGAACTCGCCGCGTTTCCAATAATAATTTTAATCTCATTATTAATCGGTGTGCATCATTGTGATCTGTGATTATTTTTGCTGTTAATTTATAATCGAAGAAAATACACGACTGTACTTTGGGGATCGAGTCTTATTTTACGATTTCCGCCATGCCTGGACCCGACGACACCGACTCCCCAGACGGAGATCCGACATATATTAGTGTTTTAAATTCACCAAAACCCGCCCCGCACGTTTCCGCGTGGAACTTAGTCCTAGATACGCCAATGGTCTTTACCTATAACTAGTCAAACAATCGGCATTATCCATCAATAGTTTGACCATGTTACTAGTATTATAATGTAGCAATTGTTGGTAGATGAAAAAAAATACGATCGAAGCTACCAATTTTTAATAGGTACATTAACATCACCACCAATCTTTTTATTCATTCAGCTTATGCAGCCCAGTTTTTATTGAATTATTCCAAAAAACATGGTTAGGAATTCACGTGAACTCTTAGGGGAAAGAGTTTCTCTACCTAAAGGAGAAAAGTTTTTTATTTTTTATATTTATTTTCAGAGTATTTTACTTTGGTTTATGCCATTCCCTTCATAATTTTGTTTTATTTTTTTTACTTGAATATTAAGAACTGATATGCAATTTGGTACGGTCAAGGACTTTAATTGTTATGCCACTATGGAACCCTGTCATATTGGCAACGTCAATCATTAATTTTAGCTTTCTTTCGTGTGGTTTGACGCTGTCATTATGACAGGGTTCCATAGTGGCACAACAATTAAAGTTCTTGACATACACGAGTATGGAAGGTAGCAACAGGATTCGTTTTCGTTCTGTTGCAGCTAACGTAGTTCCACGGAATTTGAAATTATTAGATAGGTCTTGATGAGTCGAAGCTGAATAAAAGTATAATATAATTTTGTTAGACCATATTAAATAAAATCTTCAGATACTAATAAAGGCAATTACAACTATGTTTAATAACATAAAAAATAACAAAATGTAGAAAAATACCCAGATAGCACGAAGCAATTGTATTAGTAGTTTTCTAAGAGATTGTAAAGTACATTGAATACTTCAGAGGCTAATTTATTTAAATTTTAGTACATCTCGCATAGAAACTCTGTTTTGTGCAGACAGATTATTTAAACTACTAACAATTACACGAGACCCAGTAATAAGAGAATAATGCGATAAGGGAGGACGATTGTGACTCATAACTTCAATCAGAAAAAAACCAAAGGGAAATTCTCCTAAGTATGTATTAAGTTTTAACGATTTTGGAAAATAATCGATACATTGCGTCTTCGCGTCCCAGATATGTCAGTTCGATGAACTACGGGACTTAAACGCAGTGAGAAGTTTGAGTGTAAATAAATTTTGTTTTTCACAAAACTATTTACATTGAAAATATAAATTGGAAACAGAACTTTCCCAAAACCCCCAGCTGCTATTTCATCCATAAATTCAAGAGACAAATACATATTTCATCCTTGTAAGCTATCCATTAATATGAAATATGACTAATGGAAAAGCTGCGCCCGTGAACTTCCATGCCACGAATAAGGTTACCACTTCCTGTTATGGAATCATTACAAAGATACTGGTAAAACATGCCAAATTACTTTTAGTGGTGGCAGCCTCCTTGTGCAGGGTCCGTCCGGGTGCTGCCACCATCTAATTATTTAGCAGCGTTCATATTGTTGTGTTCTGGTGTGGGGATGAGATAATTACTGGCATAGAAGCATTCCATCTTAGTCCTTAAGGTTAGCAATGCATTTGGGGGTCGCAGGATTGCAGTCTTAAGATTGCAGTCTTGAGAATGCAAATGTCTGCGTCGCAGATCCCACTCTCCTCCTCATTTTTTTGTTTGCCTCCTCATTGCTATAAAAAACCATAAGTAATGTAAATGATAATATTTATAGTAAGTAATCCCACTTGTATTATCAATAGAGAGCAGATTTGAAGTAGCGATTACAAGTTTAATATGGAAAAGAATAGTACAAGTATTTATTTTTCATATCAACTGTACAGAGATCATATAATTATCAACTCAAAGGATTTGTGATACATAATGATAATGGATAATCATAATGATTATCCATTAACATTTTGTGTTATTCTTGGATTTTAGATAATAAATAAGCGTAACTTTCATTAAATTTAAAAACAAAAAACATATATATTTTCATGTTTTCAAAACATAAAAAATATAGTGCGAAAGAAACGTATAAGTGCACTTTGTATATTTATAGTAGTAGATTTTTTATCCTACGACGATTTTTCGCATGAGGATAGAAGGAAATCCAGAAGTTTCCTTGTTTCCCAGATAAACAGAAGTAACCCAATAACATTTCGTTCTATTTCTTAGAACTTAACGTTTATAATGTTTATTTGAAAAGGCGCGATTACATTTTATGATCGTTTTATAAGGTGGCAATATCTTTAATAAATAATATTTAAAAAATAAGTGAGAGGTAGGTAAAATATCGTTAAGAAACTTTTCAAATGAAATATTTTCAATTCACCGCTTTTAAAGATTATGAAAAGGTCTAGTGAAGTCACACGGTCTAATTCATTATTGTTTCTTTTTTGTTGCAAAGGGCGAACGAGCAAGTTGGTCATGTGATGGCAAGTCGTCGAACCACTGCCCTTTTAATAGTGAGCAACACTGAGTTTTTAATAGTGAGCATGAATGTGAGATGAGATAATATGTTCTGGGCCTCCATTATACTCGGTAAAACAATATTGAAAGGAAAAAAATAAGAAATATATTTTATTTGAATGAAAAGAGCACCTCCACCAACTTAATTAACTTTAACTATAAGAACTATGACCTTGTCAGGTAGGTCATACATTAAACCTACCCTAGCTTTAACTTACTTCGGGATTCAAACTGTCTCCATACGTAATTAAATCTTAATCAGTTCAGCGGTTTATCCGTGAAAGCGTCACAAACAGACAGACGGACTGACAGAGTTACTTTAGTATTTATGATATTAAATAGTATTTCTATTATTTCTGACGAATCAAATTGTGGTGTTTATGTCATTTTCATATGAACCAGTCCTAATTGACTGTAGAGTATAAGTAATATAACAGAAAAATAAGCTCAACATGACTGTGTTTTTGACGTTTTTGTTTTGGTATGTATCTCAAAAAGTAATTTTTAGTTGTGTTTTTAAGTAAACTTTTTTCTGAGTTGAATTCACCTGAAATCGGTACTGAATCGTACTGGCAGCAAGTTTACACTAATGAAATCATCATTTCGAGGAGAATGGTGACCCTGGAATGGAGAGGTGTGGTTTGGTAAAGACAGTGTTACATAAAGACAAACGAATAATTACACTATATTTAGTGAAATTTATTTTTGTGGAGTTATTGCTTCCTTTTCTCATTGCACTGCTTCCTTTCTGTCTTCTCTCTTAGTTAACCTCGTGAGGCCCACGTCAAATTTTACTAGTTCAAAAAAGAACCTTGTGTAAGTCAACTAAAGTGTAAAGTCACTTTGACAAATGTTCTAAATTTAGGCCGTTGGTATATTTACATATAAAGAGAACTTTATTAATAAGATTCCTCAAAGGGCCCATCGGCCTAAATTTAGAACATTTGTCAAAGTGACTTTAAACTTTAGTTGACTTACACAAGGTTCTTTTTTGAACGATTTGCTAATTTTGCGAAACATAAAACCCATTGTAAAAGTAAATTTACTCGATTACCTATTAATAAACAGTTTTTTTTATCTATTTTGGATGTATTATTTTTGTTTTATTTGTTTACGTCATATTTGCCTTAATATAATACAACTTCAGGAAGTTCAAAAAGGATTTATCACAATTGTATTTTGCTGATTTATATTACCGTGTTATATAGCCTTCACTACAATCTAACAAAAACTCAATACCTTCCCTGATGGAATTTAAATTTCCGAAATCAATAATTCATGCTAGATGTATCGATTGAACGTTATCTACTTCAAACACAAGCCACAACTTATTCATTCTAAACCCAACCATGAAGCAGCCTCATAGAGTCTAAGTTAATTTATTAGATTAGTTTGTTAACTTCGTTTTAAGCTGCGCCTGCGCGTATTGCGCGTAGAATATTGCGCGGAGGCCGGCAGGGTCGATGGCTCGGAGACACGTGAGCGGTACCGTTAGCCCGCATACAGGCCTCCGATACGCGGAAAGGAAAATCTGTGAAACAGCGTCGGCAAAAAAAGAACGCATTCGCTGCCGAAAATTTGGATATGATGTATTAAGTTTTGGGGATCCCCTTGAAATGTCGAAACTCATTTCATCGAATTTAATTTCATCGAAAGCTACTTTTTGCTGAAACCGTATTGTTTTAAAATTATCTTAAGCATAGGTTACGTAGGTTAGGTTAGGTTAGACCTGTGACCACCAAAAAATTATAACTTCTGCACGTGGAAATGCCTGTCGATGAAATGAAAATTCGGAAAAGTTAACCATTCGATGAAATATGTGTCGACATTTCAAGGGTAAACCGAAGTTTTGATATGACCATCATAGTGTCAGTGGTGTTGAATATAATACGGTTATGCGAGTGTTGATGAAAGCACAATTTTTCAGATCAAGGTTTCAGAATTTTACTAGTATCATTTTTAAATATTTGTATTTTGCATGTTTGACGTGTTCTTCATCGAATGTTCCGAATTTATAATAAAATAAATTTCTTTAACGCTTTTTAAACATTTTGCCAACTCTACAGTTCAGAATATGAGCTTTAATTTGTGATTCTAAAGCTATACGAGTAAAGCTCAAAGTAACGTGAACTTTCTTCGTGTTGGCTGTGTGCGTGGCACGTACGCGTATTACGTACGTACACTTACGAAATAATCTGTAATATTGTGTATGTATGTCTTAGAGTGACCGAGATTACTTTCTGGGGTTCGGTGCTTATTTAGGATGCATATTCGGAGAGATACAATCTGTTTAAGCTGGCGACTTGGCGATTTTTATGACATTGTTTGGGCCGTTTCACATTTACATTCAATAGATATAGGTATGTATTATAAATGCTTGGTTTCCTTCTATGTCACATTTATTTGTTGTAACTAAGTTTGGCAAAGAGGAATTGACAAAAGCGCGTGGAGCTCATCCCGTGTGTTTTTGTTTAGTCTTCAAGTGAAAATACTCATTTACCGAACAATTTTCCTCGCGTGTGATATGCATGGACTTATTTTTTTGATAAGTCCATGGGAGTGTCTATAAATAACTTGATATTGGGGTCATTCTACTTTTTAGCGCATAATAATCATTGGTGAAATTAAAGGCTTTTTTAGACATTTTTTTCACGTAAATTTGACTTATATTGAAACTGGAACAACTAAATTTAACAGTTCAAAATAAAATATTTTAAATTTTTTGATATTTTATCAGGAAAAGTTGGTAGCACAGCGGTAAATACACTTTTTCCATACAAATGGCGGGGACATGCGTGACCACTAAGTTACCTACTTTAAAGTTAATTATAGTGACTTTTTAAATGTAAGCCAAGTTGTGTAACTATTTCAATATTAAATTACAAAACCGAGCACTTTAACGTTTTTATAAAAATATTATTTGAAGAGCACTTGTCAAAAAATCGACCTGCGCTTAAAAGTAGAATGACCCATTGGCGAAATATACCTTAACAGGAGTGAAGTCATTAATTAAAAATTGGAATTAGAAGTTTGGCAAAGTAAAATAAAGGCCATGTTATGAACTGGTCGAAACCCTATCAAGTTCCAGACAGTGAAAGGGACAAAGCGCATTCAAATAGCTCCAATTTCTTTCTGTTAGAAATTTGGCAGTATTTGATTGTTATATTCGTAAAAATTGCAAAATCATATTACTTGGCCAATGTCATGCCAGTTGGTATATGTAAGTACCAATTATTTTATTTCTCAACGCAATTAATGATATTATTTGTCAGTTGAAACAACTTTTTCTAAAAATCTAAGATATTAAAAATTTTAGAACTCGCTCAAATCACTTATTCGCCACCCTCCTTGTCACACTAAGTATATGAAAAATACATTTTTAATACGAGCGTGTGCAAATTATAATAAGAAATACTCACACATTGACCTATTGAGTGTCTTAGGCTCGATGCCACAAGTGAGTTCGTTGGAGGGGTTTTATTTTAGTTAATATTTGTATTTTATGATATGTTATGATGTACATTTGTTGTGTTGAAATAAAATTATTTTAGAAAGTAAGGTCTAAAATGTATAACGAACATCTTTGACCTATTTAACATAAATACAAATCAGTTTATGTCTGCAATCAAGAATCAATGGAAACCGTAGTAAACTTGTTAACTTTATTTTTAATATCATTGTAATTTGATTTTATAATTTTACATTATTTTTGTTTTCTTAATGTGTCACTCTGTCACCTCTGAGCAAATGTTAATATATTTAACTTTAAATGGAAACTGCTTTTTCTTACTGTATTATCCAATATTACAGAATTTATGTACGCTGTGGGTTTCCCAATAATAATAAAATAAAAAACTAATAATAATTAATAACAAAATTATATTCTCAAGTCCTTCTAGTCATTTATGTATTCAGTGCCATGAACTCCGATTGGGGTCTCTTTTGTTTCTTTCGAACAAACCGGGCCCTGAAAGTTTGAAGCGCCCGTTGATGTCTTATGGTTGGCACAATAATTTATGCGTTATCATAAAATTAAACTGGCCAAGAGAGAGAATCCTTCTTTGAAGGTGGTCATAAAACGACCTTATGAATAATCCTGGGTAAATAAGCTCATTTTTAACCTCCCACACAAAAAAGGGGGTAAAACTTTTTATGTGTCTATATGAATAAAAAATTATGTATACTCGTATATCCATGTTTAACTCGCTTACATTATATCGTAAAATATTTGTTAACAATATAATTTCGCTTAGACAATGTACGGACCTACGGTTTGAATCACAAAAGTCATAACACTCGGGTAGACAAACATGTGTGGGGTCAGGCCTGTACCTATTCATCGTCAACCTATTCAAATTCAAATCATTTATTCATTAAATTGGCTACATGTAATATGTAGTAAATCAAACTAAACTACAAGAATATCACTGCTGCAACGATACATACTAAGAAATTTTAGTAAAAGTTTATTTTTTAAATCATAAAATACAACTTTATTGTGTTTAAAAGTACATACAATTAGATAGGATATATTTTTAGAACTTATAAAAACTGATAAAGAATTAAAAGGTTTGATCAACCTCAACATACACTAAAAATAAAGGACGATGAAGTTAAAAAGTTTAAAGCTAAAACCAATAGTTTAAAAAAATGCAAAATATGTTGCATACAGTTCTAGCCTGGGTAAAAAGCATTTGAGGACAAGAAAGTACAATATTATAACAAGGATACAATATTTATTTAGTCGTTTACTTATAGCTATGCGAAATTAGGAAAAATATTTTCTGCACTAAACTTAACTTGCCAAAGCAAGATGTTTTTAAAAAAGCCTTACATATTTCTGAAAAATATATCATATTAATTTGATCTGTTGAAAAAGTCTTAAGAGATTCAAAGAAAAAGGTTATAGGTCTAGTATACTCAGTATAAGATGTATACCTGGTCTACCTTTTATTATTATGTGCTAATTCCACTAATATTCGTTTTCACTAACGCCACGGATTACGTCCTCGTAAGGTCATCGCACACCGAAGTTATTCCATCGATTTGGGGCGCCGCGCGCATAAGTGAGATCGACGCATTTTCCGCGCTAAAATCCAAACTAAAGAGAGATGTTTTTAAAAAACCTTTACATATTTGAGGACAGTATTTCATAATACCGTGACTAATTTAAATTTGTTCTATTAGTACTACTGTGGCTTTAGTGAAAAAGGGTCTAAGTCTTTAGAGGTTAAATCAAAAAAGGGTATAAGTCCCTTTATTTTTACATGCGAAGTTGATTCGTTTTCACTGGGGCCACGGTTTACGTCCTAGTAAGGTCATCGCACACCGAAGTGATTCCATCGATTTGGGGCGCCACGCGCATGCGTAAGAGATCGGCGTGAGCGCCGATTGTGAGACAAAATATCTTCCAATCTAGAACCAAAAGTCTTTTCAGTTTGATTCATGGCTTGCGGCATTTGGGAAAACACAGAGATATACACCGTGTTTTTTTTGATTTCCGATAACTTTAAGGGCACTTTCTTCAAGTCAAATTAAGCTAATTTCCCGAAGACAGACATATGATAACTCGTACGGTTATAAAGATATTCAATTATTAAAATTAATCAGTTAATCACGTTAAACTAATGTAAAAGGCTCTTAATTGATACCTAACAATTTTCTTTTAATTACCTATTATGAGTAAAGAGTTTTCAATTGTTAGGTCGTGCACCTGTCAAGTGTTATCTTTACTTGTGTGTGTGCGTATGTCACGCTGACTTGACGTATTTGACACTAACTATGAGTTAACTCTAAAGACCCTTTTAGAATGATTGAAGGCACAACATTTAATTACTTTGTTCTAAACATTTTTATTTTTTTTGCAATATTTTAAAATCTAATGTACCACGTAGTTTCTATACGTGTACCTAACAATATGCCGAAGTTATCGTAAATCAAAAAAAACATGGTGTTTATATAAATCCCTATTTCCCTTGGTCAAGGCATCACTGCACAACGGGTGGACCGATTTCGTTAATTCTTTTTTTGTTGTGTTCGTTATCGTCAGGAGAAGGTTTTTATAAAAGAAAAAAATAGAAATCCACCGGGAAAGTCAAAAATTTGCAGCAGGGCGAAGCCGTTGACGGGCAGCTTGTTCCTATAATATAAATACTTACATCAATAAGCATGTAAGTTATGCGCATCAAAATTGGCAATTCATTTTTTAACCAGGGGTTTTTATGACCTAGCTATGCAGTTCAGTTTACGGCGAGCGTAAAGGACGGAGCTATAGCATTTATATAAGTCTTTCCTTTACGCTCGCCGTAAACTGAACTGTATAGCTATGTCATAATAACCCCCCAGTTCCCGTTAATGGAATGGCTGAAAGGATCACATGTAAACCCTATTGCAATACGAGTATTATGGTATCAAAGAGCTGAACTGATGATGGAGTCGAAAGGTGGCGACAGTGTTGGAGTCAGTTCAGTAGTTTGGTCTTAATAAGCAGATAATAAATTGCAAATAAAAAGTACAGTCGGCAGCAAAAGCTTGCCCCAAAACGTGTTTTAGATAGAAACTTATTTTGAGTATCATTATTAAGAGTGCGCCGAGGCAACGATACGTAATTACGAAAAAAATGCGTTCGTTTGATCGCCTGCTGCATTGTTTTTACTGAAGCTGTAGTTATGCAATTCATATGTAAGATACTAAAGGAATCACTCTATCTATCATATACTTTAGAAACACGATTACTTGTACTTCCCTCGATAGAAAAAACATCCAAAGATACCTCTACATAACAAAATAAACACTTAGTACGGCGTAATTACTTCACGGAAGATCATCAGTTTTGGATTTACAACAAAACTCTACGTCTTCTATAGCGTCTACACTTTACATTTTTAAAATGTGTTTTTATTTTACTAATATGAAGGAAATACCTAAATTCGCAAGCGTTTCGTCCATTTTAGCCAGAGCCGTCACGTTTCCCCCATGTCCGCATTAGTCAGGCTTCGGCCGTCGGAGGTGGAGGCTGTGTCGCAAGTTGGTTGGTTGCGTTTATCGCGATTTTTGTGATTATTCACTTTATTTTAAATGGGGAACAAACACAACCAAGAAAGGAAGAGAAGGGGTTGGCAAAAGCACAATGCTAAACGGTTGCATGAAGAAATGAAGTTAGTTAAAATCGTAAACCTACTGATAGTGGAGTAGTTCTAAGAAACCTGATTTGACAGTTGTCAAAATGCCACGCTAAGGGAGGAGAAAATAAATCGGTAGCAACATAGACTGATTTTCGAGATGTATCGATTTGTATTACTAAGACTTTGTAATCGTTTAGTTGTAGTCTTGATGTTTTGGGCCAAAATTGGTTTATTTACACAAGTAATTTTAAACAACACGCGAAGTTCTTTCAATTAGTAGGTATATAAAAAATACACTTTTATGGTGAATATTTACCAAGATATAAAAATAGTTTAGCTAAAAAAACACATTTACAGGCAAAACAGGCTTCTTAGAACGACCCGAGGTTTTTTTTACTATAATTAATTATATAATATTGTTACTTCTTGGGATGGTTTCAATATTTCTAGAGCAAGACATCTCCAGAAATCTGAAGACAAAGAGAATACTCCGTAAGTATACTCATTACCTAACAACTATATTTCAACAAATGAGTAAAATTGCAAAATTATTCATATTTTTTTATTTATAGGGTTAATGTTCCAGTTGTTGGCACTTCGCTACAAAGCGAAGAGTTACCTAATGAACCGGTGAGGTATGCGTAAAAATAGTAAGAGGTGGTTAGGAAAACATTTTAATAAATTTAGTATGAATTTTAACATTATCTTTATATTTTTTCAATTTACAGAGTAAATGAATTGGTTGACATCGATTATAAAATTGAAGTCCCAAATACGAATTATTTTTATAGAATGAGGATTACGAAATTTCATCCAAAAACCAATTCTGTTAATAAATAAATTATAGTTAAATCAAAACGTTCTGTTTTATTACAGGATGCCAATGGACCAAATTTCTTGTCTTTCAGTGGATGGAGAAATAGACAATGACATTGCTTACTCCCACAGACAAAATAATGCCGTGAAGTAAAATCCGATATTGATTATTGTTGTTTCTTATGTCCTAATATTTTTTTCTAAAGATACCTGCGTACATTATTCATTACATTATATACATACATACATTAAGTAGGAACTTCTAAATATGTGATTGATACAGCAGCTTTAAGTTTTTAGTTTTTTAAAACATCAATTTAATTTTATACTTTAGAGTGCTCAGAATCAGACATTGAAGTTTTTGCGGAAATAATCATGGATAAACATTCTTACATACGGGTCAAACTAAGACCCTTTTTTTAAAGACGGTTAAAATACCAAAACCTTCTCCTATGTGAAACAAATACTTTTCTGAAACCACATTAAAATCGGTTCAGCCAAACGTGAGATAATCGCGGACAAACATACATACATACAGGTCAAACTGAGAACTTCCTTTTCTTTGAAGTCAGTTAAAAATAATAACTTGAAGAAAGGGTAGATGTCTGGGACTTTTGCCCTACTTAGCCGTTCTATTACTTTACATTAGGTATTGAGTTCACTTTATTTTGTGCTTAGAATATTGTCAATAAAGGTAATTAGGTTTTATTTCATTTCAATATACAGTCACATTAAATCACGGGGTTGTTGAGCCACCATAGAACTCTGTCCTAATGACAGCGTCAAGTCACGCAAAAGAAATTATTTACGTCAAAATTTACCGTCAACTTTCTATGAAAGTGTTCTCCCGGTAACCTTCGGAGAGGGAAGATGGCCGATTGGAAGATGTACGGCTTTTACTTATGATTTATTCTCTTTAGCCGAACAATTTGCCCAATAAATATTATAAATAACTTAACACTAGCTAAATACACCTTAGATGTACAAACGACGTTAATTAAAAATTATCTGTCTATCTGTGAGTGGGTTCTAGAGTGGCTCAACAATCTCGTGATGTGACTGTACCTCATACAAGTAATTCAATCCTACCTTACCTACCGACAGTAAACAACAAATTTAAAAAAAAATGTAGACTGAAAAAAGTTTTTAACTTCTTATAGTCAATATTTTAATAAAAGTATTCGGAATCGACTATGTTTTTTTATTTTGTAAACATTGGTAGCAACCTCCGCGCCTAGTGGATCGGCGCACGGCTCGTCAGGCGCGGCGCGCGGCCGGCGCATGGCTCCAGCTCGCTCCTTGCTGGTGTGCTATACGCACACATACACAGAGTGCATAAAATACCTAAAGTTAATGAGCGCAAAAAGCTCGGTGCCCCCTTAAGATAAAGAACACAGAAATAATTTTCAAACAGCAAATCGAAGTACCTCACTAGTATTATGATTTAATTAATACTAGACCAAAAATGCGAGGAAATGTGTCAAGTTATTTAACTTTTCAGCAAGTTTTTTCTTAAATCCGCGAACGGAATTTCAGTTAGTACACATTGTTTAACACGAAAACCACAAAATGTTTTTGTTTCATTAATGGCTGATCATAGGCAGTACCTATCTTAACTCTATTTTAATTAAGTAATATAGTTTAAAACTTAACAATTTTCAAGTTTAAACTGTCTCATATCTTTAGCACAAAATTCCGATACTAAAAACAATAGGTACTTTATCGTCAAATAAAATATAAACGGTAAATAATTCAACACTTACTTGTTGTTCACGTTTGGAATCCTAAATAGGTTCTTGAATATTTGATAGCATTTTAAAAATACACGAATTATTTCTCTTCTTTGGTTATTTATAACATGAAAAAAACAACATGTTGGATGCAAAAATTATTTTGTTAAATTAGTTAAAATAGCAGTGTAATTACTATACTGTGTTTATTTACTTATAATACTACGCAATTCAACTTCTATACCAGTAAGCACCACGTATGGGCAGTATCTACTTTATTAGTAAAAAAACAGGCTATAGCATAGAGACATTCCATTTTATTCCTCTGGCTTGGCAACGCATTTGCGGACATTGTAGTAAAGAGAATGCATGTGTTTATGGGTCACAAATCTCACTTACCATCAGGTGGCTTGTGTGTTTGTTTGCTTTCTCCTAACCTTAAAAAAAATATACGATAAAGTAGATAAAGCAGAAAACAACTGTAATAAATGTGATACTGCATTATAATAATTTATAATCTAGCAAGCGAAAAACACTTTGTATTCCGTTGCTAGTCAACCTTATGACAACATATGTTACATAAGAAAGTTACATTCTGAATAAAATATGCGTATTCACTAAATTTAGCATTTTGTTGACGTAAAACCTTATTTCACGCGATTTAAATAAAAAGACGGTGTCACTGGAAACCCAAGCACGTTAAAATTAATTATTATCATCCAATTAAAATCCACGTTCTTGTCTGGTTGCACTTCCATTCTTCTCTGTCAATAACTTTGAAACAGTATATGATTCCTTTTTTATTTACTTGGTTTATATAACCTTATAGGTCCCCGCGTAATTAATAAAGTACAAACTACCGCAAAAAAGACATTCTATTCTACTTTTACTACACAACTTGTAGTTAAATTTAGATAGTAATAGACAATATGGGAAAATAAAGTGGCCTAGAAAAGACACGTACTAGTATGTACGTAAGACCCAATACATTTTTTTATCGGATCTCACAAGGACATACATATTTCCTTAGGCTCGTTTACTTTTCCATTAACTTGCAGCGCAGTTTTATTAAAAAAAAAACAATGTTTATTCTCCTTGCGGTTCTCCTAAATAACAATAGAAGGGAGCTGCTGAATTTACTATCCGCGCGCATTAATTGCATTGTTTTTCTCACGCTGATTCATAACCTAACCTCAGTGAGCCAGTCTCCGTGTCCTCATTTTTTGCCATAAACAACTTCGGAGGGCATTACCCTTTCTCTCGAGAGTGGAAAACACCTAGCTTGCCGGGCGACCGAAAACAAGTGACTACGTGCGGCTTAAACATTCACTTGAATAAAAGTTAAAGTTATTTTTTACATGTAAATTTAAAAAAACCATTGGTGTTCATTGGTTTGGTTTTCATTCCAAAGTTTTATGAGACATAATTATATTTGTGATAGTTATTTTAAGGGGACACATTTTACATTTTCTTACATTATTTCTAAACAAGTTTAATTTAATAGATTTTTAAAACAACATAGTGTGTAAAATCGTTTTACCACTAAAAATAATATAAATAATCCAACTGACGTAATAATTAATTGTAAGTGGTTAATGCGTGAAAAACATAAAATGCGCAGTAAAATAATAAGAAAGTAGGTACTCGTAATATAATCTTATAAGTCTTATTAATAACTTGAACACTCAAAAGCGCAAAGCTGTAGTACCAGAATTCAGCACTGACTTAAATAAATGCAGTCCATTTACTTGATTGCAGTAAAGCCAAAAATTACGCAACATTTTTCAAATGTCGAATATAATCCGCACTGTGTCGAATCAGCCCACGGAAATGGACGAATCATTGCCGAAGCCGCATTCTACTTCGGGTCCGAGGACCTTAGCCTAGACATTGGTAACGCTGTAAGGTTGTCGTCGGTCATCGGCCCTCCCCCCTCACCTCCGCGACCTCTTTTCGCGCAAGCAACCACTTTATAACGCCAACGCTCGCCAACACCGGCCGTACGAATAGCTACCACCGCTCAGTGGTAGGCTTATCTAATACGAAGAGAATGTACGAGTTTTGGCTTTGATTATAAAAAGTTCGTGACTTGAGACGTTAAGATTAAATTTCCACAAGAATGCTGCAAGAAATGTACCCAGAATGAATTCTGAATTTGTTATTGTATCACCATATTTCACCGACACTGGTACATAATATTGAAAGTAACAATAGGATTTCAATACAGATTAATACTTATTTTACTGTACGTTCGTAGTGATAATAATATGTTCTTCTATTGGTCAAATTTGTACCTACTTAATTCACAACTCTTCCCGAATCCCTCAAGGGTTAGCTGTTCCTGTAAATGGTTTTTCTGTCTTTATTGTTTGGTTTTCGGTTTTCTTTTATACATTTGACATACATACATTACGCATTCACCACCAAAAATGATTTTAATTAATTTGACAATTCTTGCATTACGAGCATAAAGTAGGTACCTACAGGGTTACTTAAACTTAAATCCCGACTTTTCACGATTGCTTAATAAGTAAAGAGTACTAGGGTGATGTGATGGCACCAGTGTTGGACACTTTTAGCTGACCGGCACCAATAATGGACACTTAACTCTTATTTTAAAGAACATTGCAAAATAAATGAATGAACCAGAATAAACAGCAAAATAACAATCAAGTGTCCATCATTGGTCCTTGTCCATTACTGGTTCCATCACCTTACCTAGTAGTTCCTTAATAGCGATTAGCAATTTTCGTCCTTCTATGAAACGCAAGTGGTGGTAGGACCCTGTGCGGGGTCCGTCCGGATCGCTACCACCATCTTATCCATTAACCAATCGCCAAGCAACAATGTTCGTATTGTTGGGTTCCGGTGTGGGGATAAGACAACCGGTGAAATTACTAGCATAGAGGCGTTCCATCTTGGTCCTCAGGGTTGGCAACGCATTTGAAATCTTAGGATTAGTCTTGAGAATTCAAATGTCTATGGGTCTCAGATTCCACTTAACATCGGGTGGCCTGAGTATTGTTGTGTTTTTTTTTATCATAAAAAAATTACAAAATATACAGTTAGTGTAGCGAGTAAGCTGGGACTAGTAAGTGATTGAATATAAGAAAAACAGCAAAATTGTATAGTCCATCTATATTAGCATCGAATGTTTCATTTATCCTCTTAAGGCTTCCTAATTCAGAATGTAGTCACTACGGCCCATAGTCCTACCAGTAGTAATATTGTTTTATACTCATTCAGACCAAAGTACTTTATAATACTTTTTTTTTAATTTAATGTGCTTGTGTAATTATAGCGTACCACGGTCTTACCAGTAGGATTTCTAGTAAGTCCTACTGGTAGGACCGTGGTACGCTATGACTACACAACTGTCAAAGGAGCTGGGTCTGAATCACAAAGTTAGTAAGTGCTACGGGTAGGACCTTGGGCCTTAGGAGGTTATTTTCCCCATGGGCAGCCATGTCACTCACCCTCAGCTCTAAGGCGCGTACTGCGTCCACCATCATATTGCACAACCCGACTTAATTGCCGAACCATAATTATCGTGCCCGTCGGATTCGCTCCAGTTGTTACCGATTAAGTTTTTACAACGCCCAAGTGTTTACAGTTACTTCACGGATTGTTGCCGAGCTATGGGGAGTTATAAATAAATTAAATTGTTAAAATTGATTAGCGCGAGGCGGAAATTATCACTTTTATCGCCGAGTTACTACGCAGTTTCGCTGGTAATGTTCGGATGGAGAGATATTACTTACTACAGCTTACAAATTATTTTCATGTTAACAAGGTACAAAGCTGCCAAAGCACTTAATTACAATTAAATTGTGTTAAAGGCTTGCCTTTTTTTACTATTCAGGCTGGGCCTCTATTTAACTTTATTTTAACACATCTTACTTTTACAACGTAATCATATTGTTATGCCATGGTAGCTCTTATTCTATTGATCATAAGAGCAACTATAAGATCGTTAATTTGATTACGATAAAAAATTAAGATTGGCTTAAACAAATTGAAATACACGGGCCTGGTTCTACTTTTTACCTACAGCTAATTGTAATCGTATTATGAATTTATGATAGCTCAAATAAACTTGACACTAGCGGCCGACTTAAAAACAATTACATACAATTACAAGATAAAGTAAAAAGGTAATAAAAATATAGCCAAAACAAGTTTTCAAATTAAAATATACATCCAAATAAATGGTTACACGTCAACATTTTGTTCATAAGCTGTCTTTAAAACTTGGTGTGACTTGCTTGTTTTTATTAAGGTTCATCGATATTGTTGCCAAATGAAATAAAAGTGTTCACTTAATATTTTTTTTTATTTTCCTTAAAACACACTTTAAATCACTTCACAGAAAAATTTTCGCTGACCACTTACTCATAGAAACCAACTCTTTATGTAAATACTACGACTCATACCATTGAGAGGTATCATTACTTAAGTCAACTATGTGAATCATCACCCTCACACATGGTAGGAGCAGTGACTACTTCCCGTTAGGTTATATTGGTATTATTGCGAAATAGTTAAGGATTAAACCGAAATACCAGTTCACACCATTTATTGGAATACAAAAACAAGATCAAGCCATACAAGACTGTTAATTCTATTGTCATAAAATCCTAAAACCATTGATAAAGTGATACAGTTACATTTGCATCCTAAAATTAGTTGAAATTTTTGTACAAACTGAATCTATTTGACTTTATAAAATAGTCCTTTCGTGTTATTAAAAGTTAAATCGTATATCTTTAAGGAATTAAATAAGACTAAGAGAAATGTTGACCATCAGAAATTTTAATGCTCGGAAACGTTCATAATCATATTAATCATCACTGTCAGTAAGTCTGTATGTAAGTTTGTTTGTTACTCCAGCTGAAACAGCTGGACGGATTTAAATAATATTTTAAATGGAGATCGCCAGCTAGAAAAAAATGGCCTAAAGCTAACGCTAATATTGCAAAGTTATAAAAGTAAAAAAATATTATGGTCATTTGCGCGACACAATTGTCGCAATAAAAATAATGCCTTATTGATATTGATCACATTTTTTCTTAAGATTTAATTTGAGGAAAAAATTAAAACGTCATGAATTTTAACCTTTTTTAATCTTGAACCCTCGTAGACAATACGCAAATAAAAAAGTATAAAAATAACATTATGGTATGTTCACTGTGATGAACATCATAAAATTAAGGGAGCCGACTAAGTCAATAGTAGATATACGCCTAGTTCGGTTCTCTATAATTACCACCTAGACGAATGACAAATTCAGGTCCCAGTTTGAATGCAAGTCACGTACTTACCCAGTTCTGTCGTCTACCATACTATCTGCATGAACATCACTTCCGCCCGTGGGGGCGCCCGCATTGACAGCCGAATGTACTAATTATTATACTTCCTTACAGAGAACTGAAAACAAAGGTTCATAGTTTCTATTCAACATACATACAGTAGGCAGAGCTACAGAAAACCCACAACTCTAAAAATACTTCTTTATAATTCTGTAACCACATTTTGCAAATACGGGCTAAGATGTATTACCAGTGTATTAGTGACAGGTTGCACAAGGCCTTATTTCCACCGCCTCGCTTCGCCTCTTACGTCATCCAAGGGAAGACATGAAGTGGCACTATTCTAAACTGGGGCCCTAGCCAAGGTGCAAACGCTACTAACGTCTTTCTTTTCTATCACTCGAAATGTATGGGATGACACTCTCGTGCGTTACGAAAAACCACGTGGTCATTCTGTACATTTTGAGCGATAGAAAAGAAAAACGTTAAGAGGAGTGTTTGCTCCTTGGCAACCACACGGCAAACGCACGGCTAATCAATATTTCTTTATTTTATTACAGCATATTTAATGTTACAGATATGTATGCATGGAAATTGGGTCAAAATTGCAAACTGTAATGTTTTTAATAAGTTGAACAATTTTTTTGACTGATTAAGGAGGTGTGTTAGAAAATTGAAACGTAAAATAATTCCGATTTAGGAATATTTCCCATTAAAACCTTTCTTAAATTATAATATGCAATTGCCTGTCTGTGTGTACCTACAGCTCTATGCTATAATCGCATATTCGAGTGGTCCAATGTGCCAATACCTGTTTATAGTTTTGATGAACGTAAGAAACGCGAAGCAAATAAAGATAGCCATTTGTTAGATACCATCTACAGATAACAGGGTCTTTATTCTAATCGTTAAAACCATATTATTCATTAAATTAAATGTTATTTATTTAAATAAAAGTTATCATGATGTTGACTATACTATAACATCTCAAAGGCAGATAAGACCCTCAGATAAAGGACACGGAAAAAATATCTAATCAACAAAATACAAACATAACTTAATCTTCCCTAATGAATACAAAAGGACAATCTTATCTGACTTCTACTTTAAAAGGCCGGAGTGTAAAAATAATTTTCATTTAAATATCTGCATTACAATAAATATCTCAGTTCGAGATTGCAAAAATCAGACACAGAGATTAACAAATAAGATTTTTTTCTTTTGCGACTTGGAAATATCATGCGTCTGCTTGATGCAACCTTTTTTCTTAACCTTTGACCGACGCGATCACTCATCTCCTTGGAGAGCCTGTAAATAAATAACAATGTATTTCTTTACAATACAATACTCACACAAAAGTATTCACTGCTCTTCACAATGAGCTTGTGCTCAATACATAGAAGATAATAGTAGGTTGTACAACACGGGCATAAAATACACCATTTCATCAAAATCAAGGATAAAATGCAAAGTCATATTTACGTTGATTTTGTAGTATTTTAGTTAGATGAGATAGAATAAAAATAAATTAAAGTAAATGAGTTCAAATAACAAGTTTACTTAAAGCAGTCACTTCGTCTGTCTAGCTGTAGGGCTTAATTGTCTTAGTCTAGATGACGAAAACACTTTATGCACTAGTGCATAAAATGCGACTTTATGCAGCCTATACCTATCATAAAAAATACTTTACGAGCATGAGAATTGAAAAAAATAAATCGGCGTTGGATTTAAAATTATCTCTGAAATAAATGTGATCATCATATCAGCCCAAAGACGTCCACTGCTGGGCAGATGCATAGGATCTCTTTACAGTATAAATCTAATTATCCTAATTTAACATAATTATTGGCCTTTGGTATTTCCTTTATTTTTGCCCTGTGTGGTTGCCGGGTTAGAATAGTGCCACTCCATGTCTTCCCGTGGATGTCGTAAGAGGCGACTAAGGGAATAAGGGCTTGTAGTACTGTTAGGCGATGGGCTTGCAACCTGTCACTAATACACTAGTGACCTTCATGGCCTGATTGTGCAAAATGTGGTTACAGAATTATCAACAAGTCTTTTTAGAGTTGTTGGTATTTCTGTAGCTCTGCCTACCCCACTCTGGGAATAAAGGCGTAATGTTATTTCTCTTACAAGGTTGTCTGGAAGAGATCGCTATTTAGCGGTAAGACCGCCTGTTGTATACCTATGATTTAAATGTACTGTTCCATGTTCTGTTTTAATTTTTTTTAATTTTTGGTGTTCAATAAAGAATATTTGTATTGTATTGTATTGTATTGTATTGTTAAGTATGTATGTATATGGTATTTCAAAGTAGAATAATAGTACATAGTCACAATGATATAGCAAAGCCTTTCTGTTATATTCTTCTTAATCATATTTTAACGAGTAAGTACCTACGAGACCTTAGTAAAAAGTTTGTGTTAACCTCATTATGTTTAATAACTTAAATGGCGGGATAATATATTTAAAAATGCCGAACTTGGTACTGAAAGTACTGAAATCGCTATATGTGTTCCTATGACACTTGTGGAGTTCCCTCGATTTCTCGAAAATCCAATCACCAGATCCCGATTTAGTGATAAATGGACCACCTCGAGAGTATACCCTATCAAACAAAAAATAATGTTCAATATCGGTCTTCAATTGATAAAAAAATGGAACATAAAAAATACATACAGTGGAACAAAGAACCTCCTCCATTTTCAAGTCGGTTAAAAAGTAAATAATTCATATAACGTCGGGAAATGCCCCGTTTAGCCGACTGCGCGATCAGGGGCGCTTCCGCCGGCATTGTGTGGACGAGCCCAGATCTATATCAGACCAGCGTTATAATTGCCACAGGTCATAATCCAGAGATTTGCGAACTCAATTAACTGACATAACCTAGAGAATTGCTCTAGTAGACGTTAATCTCTCATGTCTGTTACCCATATTCAAACTGCGGGTAGATTTGGTACTGCCCTTTAACCTGCTACCGAACAGCAATGTTCGCATCGTTATGTTCCAATGCGAGGATACGACCACCGATTAACGGCCGAACCCTATATTCAAACCGCGGATAGATAAGGATTACTTCGGGTTGAAATTTGACATTGCCCATACAAAATATGTCAAATTTTAATCCGAATTAAGGCTATCTGTCCGCGGTTTGAATATAGGGTTCGGCCTAAGTGACTAGCATATAGGCTATCTAATCTAAGTCATCAGGTTTCTCAACGCATTTACAATCTTGAGATTGAAATCTTGACATTGAAAATGTGTATGGGCTTCAGAGAGTTTTAGCATCATGTGCTCGTTTGCCTTCACCATACCATAAAAAACTTCAAATTAAAATTTGACATATTGGCAAATGTCAATAGTTTTAAGCAGACTTAACCAATTTTCTATTTGAATATTAGGATCTGACACAAAACAATTAAAAACCAAGCTCATTATTTCTACAAAGTGCTGTTTTTCATTGTAATTATTTTATTTTATTTTGGCATAAACGGTACAATAAACTTACAGATAAAACACTTTTAATACAACATCAATAAAGTTGCCACTAGTTACGTTACGATATCATTCAACTAAAACAGAAGAAGAAATAGATAGAGCATGTTACCCACTTGCTATGTGGTCTTCTCCTACGAGCCATGTTTACTGTTTTTTAGCATTACAAAAACCAATTCATAAGCTTGGGTTATTAAGGTTTGCTTTTTGTTAAAATTGTTTAACCCAATTACCAGCGTTGTTCCTGCCAGGTAACTCGCACAGTTGCATCATCCATTATCGCCTGGCGGCGTTGCTAATTTTAGGATGCTAAGGTTAATTTCCTTTTATATATAAGGCCTACATACTAAGCTTCAAATAGTCAGGGCCTCTATTCTACTTCGTTATAACGATATCGCGTTTGAGGTGTTTTAGAATCGTTTATGTCACAGTCGCCATTATTGTAAATGACATAAGAGTTATCAAAACGTTGACAATACGGAAACACACCAAAGACGATATCGTTATTACCTTGTAGAATCCCAGCCCAGAGCCTAGCCAAGAGGCAAACGCTGTTAACGTTTCTATTTTATATCGACTTAAAATGTATATAGTTGACATAAGTGACGACGCGATCTGTCATCAGCATTCTTCAATCCTATACATAGTGTCGATTTTTTGAAATCGAAAGATATAAAGCTAAGTTAGCGATTTACGAAAACTATCAATATAGGATTGATGTACTTGTAATGATGACCGTTTATATCAACTTCACACATTTTGATCGACAGAAAACACACGTTGTTAGCGTCTGCATTTTGTCTAGGCCAACTTGCAAATGTACTTTTACGCTAATAAGGAAATATTACAGAAGTTTATGGTTATTATATCTCGACGGGGATATTGCTTTAAAATACTTGTATCATCCTCTGGTCTATTCTACTATTATAAAGAGGAAAGATTGATTTGTATTTTTGTGGTTTTGTATTTATGTAACGAATAAACTCAAAAACAACTGGACCGATTAAAAAAAAAACCATTAGCATGCTACATTATTACAGAGTAAAAAAGACTATGTTTTATTCCTCTACGCGGACAGACACTCAGGCAACAGCTATCATTTATATATCTTATGATGCGATTATACAGAGGTGTTCTTGTAAACTCTCCCAAAAATCTCCATGTTTAATTATCAGCGGTTGATCGTGACCTCACAAATGTTCCGTCATTTCACCTAAGTACCGGACGCAATAGCACGTTGATCTCGTGCATAACGTCATCACAATAAATTGGCAGAGCATTTCCCGTGGCCATTCAGTTCATACTCCGAGGTCAACGACTCCGTTGCCAATGGCCTAGAGTTGAGAAAGAGCGAGGTGGGCTGATGGGCCCCATTATTTGTGAATTACTTTCTTTGTGCCCACAAATAAACCAGCTTTCTGAGAATTGGGATTTAGATTCAAAGTTAACTTTTCTATTAGGAGTGACAATTGTTTGATTGTTACTAGCTATGTGGCCTTCTACGAGCCACAAAGAAAAAAGAACGAAGAATAAGTTGTGTGAAAGTATACCAAATAAAATTACCTATGTAAAATTATGGACGAAAAAGAATAAATCGAACCGGTAATAAACATACAATTTAATATAAACTATTCTAATTCTTATTTTAATTAATGATTCCCCCGTGTGGTTGCCGGGTTAGAATAATGCCTCCATGCACTCCATGTCTTCCCGTGGATGTCGTAAGAGGCGACTAAGGGAATAAAGGCTTGTAGTAGGTACTGTTAGGCGATGGGCTTGCAACCTGTCACTAATACACTGGTAAACATCTTAGCCTGACTATGCAAAATGTGGTAACAGAATTATCAACAAGTTTAGAGTTGTTGGTATTCTGTTGCTCTGCCTACTCCACTCTGGGAATAAAGGCGTGACGTTATGTATGTATGTATTTTAATTAATGATGTTCACTCATGTTAAGGTTTATTTTGCCAATGTCGAGTTATTCCAAAACACTCCCATGAACTTATCAGAGTATAAGTCCATGGATATCACATGCGAGGACAATTGTTCGGTAAAATAGTGTTTTCTTTTTTGAAATAAACAGAAACAGATGGAGTTAGCTCCACGCGCTTCTGTCAAGTCGACATTATAAACTATTAATCGTTATGCTAAGGGGCTTTTTCCAAATAAAAATGTACCTGTAGTTAAGGACTACAATTAACCACGGTAATTTTTCCATTACGTCACGAAAATTAACTACTACTGCTTTAAGAGAAATAGTGGCATCTCACTCAAAACTCCTGTAGCAAGTTCAACCATATTACTAACAGGTGAGGTTTGAATCTGTTATGCTTATTTAATTTTAAATACCGCCTGTTGGCTTATGAGGGCAGTATATAAAAATATGACTAATTTTCGAGACGTAATGGAATTCGGATTACCGTTGTTAATTTTTGTCCTTAACTATAGATATTTTTTTTGGAAAATTTGATAATACTTACAATTTATTAGGTACAAACGCTTATATAAATAGTATCACTCAGTAGAACAGTTCAAGGCAAGCGGTCGTCCACCCGCACATAATAGGGTGTCAAATAAGAAGGTAATTGGACTCGGAGTTATTTCAAAACGATTGCATTAAATTGAAAAATACAATGAAACAAACAATGTTGATTGTATGCAATATCCAGCAAGTACATAAAATGATTTACATGAATTAATTTAAGTAAACGTAAAAGACGTAGAAGTGCAACATGGTAAATAATCCTTAATAAATAACGGTCTATGATCGACATTGTAATAATATTACTTTAGTAACTTTAAAACGTAATCAATGTTATAATCAGAATAATAATTTAAAATGTTTTTTTATTTACATATAACTAACTATTAAAAAAAAACTCTCATCCATACATACATACATTTGGCATAGTTCACCCACAAGAATCGCGTCAAAATTGAACTAGGATTAGGACCTCTTCTTTACCTGACCCTCGCTGTTAGTTCATCCACCATCCACCTTACAAGATATATTCTTTTCCTGGCTAGCAGTCGATACTTGAAAACTCTTTGATCCCATCGCCATCCGTTTATTGAGCAACGCACCGAGCCTGCCACCAGCGCCATTGTCTTACCGAAATTCACTCAAGGTCAAAAACAAACGGTAAAACCCAAGGACGAAAATCTGAGGATTACTGCCCACTTATTAATGCTACGAGGAAATCCAGAAAGTATTTTCTCAGGTGGTCGTACTTCCTTCAGTACCTACTACGACAAATTAGCGTGATGAATGCGTTGACACCGAAACCGTGTCACCTACGACGCGACATCACGATAGCATCACAATGGTTCCGAGTTGAACCACCGTTTGTATCTACTGAAATTAACAACAGCAAAGTACACTGTCATACCGCCAAAGTGCTCATGATCATGAATCGCATTATTAATTTTATTAGTCTTTTTTCGTGTCCCGCTGAGAGTATTTATTTCAATTTAAAAGGTAGTTCCCGGAATCTAGCTCTTGTATAGAAAATCTTTTTATTTTTATTTTATTAGGTAATACTAATATTTTAATCTTAAACAAGTAATTTCTTGTACTAAATCAGCGAAAAGGCCATTGTTTGGCAAAAAAATGGTAGGTTTCATGTGAAATAATACTTTAATCATTTCTGTCTATTGTATTATCTTGGAAATAGGAGTGCTGGGATTATCATTCGCCCAGAGGTTTGATTGTCAGTACCTGAATCATTGTTGTATAAATTATATGTACTAAAATTTTTCATTCGTTTTGTTTGTGTTGTTATTATTGTATATGTACTTACTAACACTAGGTTATATTTTTATTTTTATTGTATTGCTAACAAGTATATGATCCATAGTTGGTCGAAATAAATGATTTTGAATTTGAATTTGAAATTGACATAAGTCAAACGATAACTTAGTATGTCAAATCTTTTCTTTCTAAATTATATAAATTATTAATATCATTTTCTCAGTAGCTCGGTGCCTACCGGAGGTAAAAAAATGGTTTTTCCGAAGATACAACAAGACGTCGATTCTCGACCTTTTCATCAATGTTATTAGTATTAATATTATTATTATAACAATTTCAGGGAACAGATTCACACAAATCGACGAAGTCACAAACTTTAGGCTTGTACTATGGGTACGTACAACGATAAACATACTTACTTAAATACATCGAAATCAACTAATACTCTGAAAGAAATACTCGCCCTCATCAGAATATTTGCCCACACCGGGACTCCAACCCAGGAGCTGTAGCTTTGTAGACGGCGTCACTACCAACTAACCCACCCGCTGCTAACCCGTCGAATTTTTGTTTATATGTTTACAAATAACTGTAACTAAAAGTATAAATAGGATAAACAGAAAGCGTGTGCAGTGTAAGACGCTAGTCTGCGACTCTGCGCCATTAGTTCGTGTAAAGAGGTCGTGGCTCGCATGAATATGCATGCCCTCTTTGTCAGCCGACTATCTTGAACTCTTAATACATACATTCGGTACTACATGTGGAAAATGTACGTGTAACTAGATGTCACGGTTATTTTGACTATTTTTATGCATATTTTTGGTTTAAGTTGTGACTCGTGGGTCTATGACGTAAGAAATCGATATTTTTTCAATGGCAAGTAGTAGGCAAACAAGCATACAGGCCACCTGATGGTAAGTGAGATCTGGGAGCTATAGAAATTGGCATTCTCAAGACTACAATCCTAAGCCAACCCTGAGGACTGAGATGGAATGGCTCTATGCTAGTAATTTCACGGATTTTCTTATCCACAAATCGGACAATGCAAACACTGTTGCCTCGCGGTAGGTTAAAGGATAAGATGGTGGTATCGGTCCCTGCACTACCGCAATACCCTCGAAACCCCACCACACTATTTCATATTCGTACATCAACGCAACCGTGCATCGTCAATTTGAAACTAAACACATAGGTATCCATAAAGGATTTCCCCTGAGAAAAAAAAAAAGGTTTGATTGATAAAAATCCACAAACATATTCAAGCGGCTTTAAAAAAAATACGTTATAACTTACGATAATTATGACTTAAAACACATTATGACTAACAATAATTATCGCAGTCAATCCAAATCTCAAAGCCCTGAGCAACCCCAGATTGGTCAACATGTCAAAAGTCATATGTTTTTACCGAGTGGAATAGAGACCCCTGTATGTATGTAATATTATTTTTTTTATATTTGCTCTAAAAGTTAATAGTCAAGTATGTGAACAATGAAAAGCACTAAAATATATATGGCTATCATCGCGCCAAATATCTGTACACGTAGACCTCATTATCAGCGCAATATGGACGTGTAGATATTTTAGACGCCTTGGAAACGTACATATGTTTATGACATTGACTGTACCTTTGATATATTATGTATTCTACTCCGTTAATGCGCTAGATAGACTCAAACTGCCATTAAGGCCATAGCAATATCGTTAAATTTTTGATATCGTTACATATTAGCGCACTCAGGTTAATCTCAATTAACTAGTAATGAGAAGTACCTGCTAAATCTACCGTTTGAGGTACAATCTCTATGAAACGGTTTAGTGCTTAGTACATTTTGGAAAATTACGTACAATCCATAATAAAGTCTATTTATCGCTGGACGATAAAAACAATCTTTACATTATTTTAATTTTAATATTTTGCAACGCCCTGGAAATGTTTGATGTGTTTATTTATCACTTACTTTGTATATTTCTGATATTTTCATCGATTCAGTAGTATCTATCGGGTACACTACGGTCATACTTATACCTTTTACTTTAATTATTATCGTCCTAAATCAAAGGTGAATTTATTTTGTGAATAACTACTTACCAACGCGGATAGATCATAAATCCATAAAAAATAAATGATTAGGGTCTCTATTCTACACGAAAAAACCATATTGCTTTTGACATTACTGTAAAGTAAAAAGGATGTATCATTACGACAGATCACATATAGTTCAATGCAGGGGGTACCAAATATAGGGTATTAAAATATATGTGATAATCATACATCCAACATTTTCAATCAATCATTAAATCTATCCGTACCAGCTCTGAGGAAGTTATTTGTAATTAAAATTAAACAGCACCGGTTTAAAAAGCTCCATCCTGTAATTTGTCTTAACATTAATCAAAAAATAATTTATTAATACAGCCTTCTGGTATCTAATCAAATAATATCACGCAGAAAATGAAGACTTCGCAAACGTAGGCAGGTGCGAAACTTTTAATTTAAGGTTCTCCATCATTAGCAATCTGTGATCAAATGTTGCCAGGATGCAATGTTGCATTGGAAATCAGGACACCTGCTTAAATACGACCTAATTAGATGTCCCTTAGCTTGCAATTGGAAAAACAACTACAGTAACAGTGAAAATTATGTTTTGAAAGTAAAATCTTAACATATTATTTGGTACCAAGTATTGACAAAAAAATGTGTTGATTACGTGCCGCCGAGATGACTAAATGAACTCCCATAACATCGTAAGTAATAAGTACTTTCTTTCAGACACAGTATCAGAAGTGAAAAAGTTTAAAAAGGAAAAACAGGGAAGATATAATCAAGCGTTTACATGAGGATTTCAACTGCAGAAAAAGCGCGATGTCTCAATTCTGAAATTGAGGAAATTGTGATGCCGTCGACGAAATGTGAAGAAATCAATGTAACAGAATCCAAAACAACGACGAATAGATACCAGGCCTTATAATATTTTCAGCCATTTATTACTCGGTTCGCTGTTATTCAACTAAAGATAGATCGGGTTAGCAACGAAGTTTTACGAGTACCGGTGGTAGGACCCTGTGCAGTGTCCGTCCGGATCGCTAACACCACATATCTATTAACCTACCGCCAAGCAGCAGTGCTCGCATTGTTGTGATAACCGGTGAAATTACTAGCATAGAGGCATTCCATCTTAGTTCTTGCTGGCAAAGCATTTGAGGTCTTAAAATCGCAGTCTTGAGAATTCAATTGTTTATGGGTCTTAGATTCCACTTACCATCAGGTGGCCTAAGCGCTAGTGTGCCTTCTCATTGTCAGAGTATAAAAGTTGTTATGAATACGTGTACGTAGTAGTTCCTATCTAATGCTTCCCAAACAACAATTACTAAAATTGTTGGCTTCTAAATTACTCTAATTATGCACCCCGGCGATCTTATGCGCACATCTTAAGCAAATATGTAATTGAGATAACGACGCTGTATACACGTTGAACACAGGCATTACTCCACCCCGCTGAGATTACTTCAATCAATTGAGCAAAAAGTTATTTTTAGCAGCTGCCCTCACTTACCGAGCGTAAACATTAAAAGCAACAGCATATACACTTAAAATAATCACTAGATCACTACGCATTTTCAAAGAAAGAGATACACTGAAAAACAAATAACAAAAGCTTTTTAAAAGTTGATCGTCAATTAATTAACTCACGACTGTAAGTCCTAAAGTTCTAGCATGAATAAAATATTCCTCAGTGCATACCAGTCTTGCCAGTGTCAATAAAACAGAGGCACTGGATGATGATGATGGGTGGAGCCGGTCGACCGGTCTTTCGGTCATTCCGCCCTGGGACCCTAGCCAAGATGCAAACGCTACTAATGTTTTTATTTTCTATCACTCAACATGTATGGGATGACATTCTCGTGCGTTACGATAAACCACGTGGTCACCTGGTCACGTGGTTTATCGAAACGCACGAGAATGTCATCCCATACATTTTGAGCGATAAAAAAGAAAAAACGTTAGGAGCGTTTGCATCTTGGCTAGGGCCCCTGTCATCTTATACATTTTGAGCGATAGAAAAGAAAATCGTTAGGAGCGTTTGCATCTTAGCTAAGGCCCCTGTTCCCCTTGGTTGAGCCGTAGGTGGTAAGAGACCACTTATCCTTGTGTCATTTACTATGTAAACATTAATAAACAATAAACTGTGTGGTTGCCGGGTTAGAATAGCGCCACTCCATGTCTTCCCGTGGATGTCGTAAGAGGCGACTAAGGGAATCAAGGCTTGTAGTACTGTTAGGCGATGGGCTTGCAAACTGTTATCATACACTATCTAAGCCTGATTATGCAAAATGTGGTTACAGAATTTTATTATCAACAAGTTTAATGTTGTTGGTATTCAGCAGCTCTGTTTACCTCTCTGGGAATAAAGATGTTACGTCATGTATGTGTGTATGTAATATACAACAGTATTGTATTAGGAAATTCAGACGTACTACATAGTACTCATATTGTCAATTTCGGTAAATTTGACCGTAGATCAGTAACAATACAAACTTTACGAGGGACAAACAACTATTGCATTTTTCTATTAAAACATATGCCATGATTTGAAAAAACTGCCTCAAGTTTGAAATTCTTCTCGGCCCACCTTGATCCCCACAACAACTTACCTCTTCTTTTTATAAATCTACGAAAAAATATTTCAAGTGCAACAAATACCGAGGCATCTCAGCGACTATAGAAACGAGTTCCAAAGTGATAGGAAATTTCGTAACATTTCGCCTCCGCGGTGTGTCTCGGTCAGGGCCAAGCGCGGGCTACAGCCGGGACGGGGGAGGGGTAGATACAGGGGCGGGAGAGGGGGAGGGGGCTGCGCCGGCGCTCACCGGAACGCTAGATCGTGCTGCACCGCGAAGCGCGACCGCCAAAGTCGCGTCTCTTGCATTGCAACACTGCCTTAGCTGGTTTATTGTACTCTGTAAAAGCTGTATTCCAGTTTATTCAGAGAGTATAATTGTCGTACATTTTTTTTATTAACTATCGATTACCACTCGAATGAAAATGATAACGAGGCGTTATCTCGGTACTTTAATCGAATACAATTAATATATTTTCGCAATCCCCATCCCGTTAGTTTATTTTTATTTTTATAATTTAGCGTTTCGTTGTAAACGATTGTTATACCTACGAAATGCTTAAACTAAAGTTTGTCTTAAGCTTTTTACTTATATTTTTTACTGCTAAATGCAAAGATAAAACTGTATTAGCAATAAAAGTACTGCGCGTAATCGCTAGCAACAACGTAAGCGTAACGTTACTACACTGATGTAAGCGTCGTCACCGCGCTACGGTCCGGGCGCGCCTGCGCGTTAACACGTCTTTATGACACAGCTATACCTGCTTTATCAAATTATAGTCTCTTAGGCTTTGTTTACGTTTGATTGTGTTTACTAAGAACATCTGTTGAAGGCGTTCGTAAACCTGCTACAGTTCTGAACATTCTAATCAACACATCTAAAGTAATCAATTTGTTCATCAAACCCAATCCATTGGCGTTGTTAAATATTAATTAATTATAAACACGCCGGAATATCAGTCAGGTGAGGCAAGAAAAGTAATTTCCATAAGTCAAACGGCGAGCGGGGGTCGTCGCTCTTGCGCCGACCAGTGGGACCGGATCTCGGAGGAAACTTTTTATGTGACCAGCGCCCGAGCGGTTACATATTTACCCAACAACACGACCGCCATAGCCGTATGTATGTTCATGTCGCAATGTTAGTATACCTAGGTATCCGTCTGCCTGAGAAACCTGAATTAATAAGGACGACCGTCAAATGCAGCGGAGGTATGCTAATTCGCACTTGCATTTTTGGATGCACAAGTTTTTTGCAATTATTTTTTGGTGTCGAACTGTAGTTGTTTTTAAAAAAGTTGGGACCATTACAGTTTTGGTCATGCCTTTTTTGGGTTCGTGCTCGACTTAAAAAGCCAGAAAACGCTGTTGCTGTTACGATCAGCGTTCATGATTTTAAAGTCCTGTTCGGTTAAGTAGGGTAATTAAGAACTTGTTTTTTTCCTAATTTCATGTGATCGTAACTCCTGTTTTCTTAATTTAGCATGTTATCTTCGTCAATTATTTATTGGCGTCTGTGAACCCCCTAAATTAAAAAATATATACATATAGGTATCTGAAAGCCAAGCAGTGTTCTAAAATATATAATGCAACATACCATATACCTTTCTCCTTCTTCTTCATTCTTCGCAAAATGAAATATTTAAAACAGGGCTAGGGCATGTCGGACCATGCTCAGTAAAGGGTTCCAAAAAACAACATGAATAAACTGATATCTGTTTCAAGTTATTAAGTGCTGTCTTAGATCAGCCTGTATGAGCCCATCAAGTCCACCTAGTCGTAATAGTTTGCTTTACATGTTAAGCGATACATGAAAATATATTTTTTCAAGGTTTTATTTGTCAACTTTGTCGGCGTAACTTAAATGTATAACAGTAAAATAAGGTGAATAGAGATTCGCAGGGTTAATAAAAGTACAACCATAACAACCTAAAAAAAAACCGGGCAAGAGCATGTCGGACCATGCTCAGTGTAGGGTTCCGAAGCCGTTAAGTACTACAAACATAAAAAGTCAATTGGTAGCGTCGTAGATGATTTTAGTAGGTATAAACACTTTAATCGGCTGTATCTCTAGAACCAATGATTACTTAGATTTTTACTATTTGTAGTTTTGGCTGTAGGGGGGGGGGGGGGGGGAACTGAGTCTAACAAAAAGTAGCGCTTTAAAGCTTAATATTTCATAAACAGATTACTTAATTAAAAAACTGTTTTCACAAACCCGACCTATCCAACGACACCCCACACGGGTAGACGAGAAAAATAAAATACATCCCCACGTTACGTGTAGGGGAGGTACACTAAAAAAATATTTTTTTACTTTTTATTGTACCACTTGGTTGGCGTGACTAATATGCATATTCATGCCAAATTGCAGCTTTCTAGTACTAATAGCTTTTGCACTAGGCTGCGAACGGACGGACATGGCGAAACTATAAGGGTTCCTAGTTTGACTACGGAACCGAGATTGAAACGTAATTTTCTAATAGATTTGTCAAATTAATACTTGCTCTTATTAGTAACAATTTATGACTTATTTTAGATTGTATTTCTATTCACCTTGCGAAATTCTAATCACCCCGTCTTACGGTATCAAGAGTCTCTAAGATTATCAGCAGACAGACGGACATAGCGAAACTATAATGGTTCCTTGTTAAAGAACTAAACATGGCGATAGACAAAACTATTTTTATTTGTATATTTATACATAGATTAGACAATGCTATTCGAATATGAAGTCATGTTTCTCTAGAGGTGAGTAATTATCGTCTAAGAACAAAGTTGCTATAATCGCAATGTTTACTTACCGGGTCGGCAATTTGACTGTTTACTGTGCACATGGTAATCGTGTTAAAAGTGATCGATACTAAACTATGACTTTTTCAGTGAATAACAATACGTTTAAACTATGTTACGTAAAACGCTCATGTAGTTAATTAAACTTACTTATCCTAAACCTACCAGCCCTACCACCAAGTTAAAGAAGATGAGGCATTAGTCATTAGTTAAATGATAGATGAAATATTAAATCATGACCATTTCTACAAAAATGTATTTTACATTATAATAAATCACTGTTGCTTTAAGGTTAAAATAATTTACAGAAAATTGAAGTGACTACCTACCTTTCCAAATGTGTTATAAAGCATTAAATCAGTAAATTACCGAAATTACCAGACTCCCTTTCGATATAATTTCACTCGCTAAACTCAGTAAATCCCGCTACATGACCCGTACGCATTAGGGCAGTGTGTGTGATCGCCGGCCATACTGCGCTATGCGTATAATATAACGTCTGCAGTATGCGCTAGCAGTAGCTCAAATCGTATACGGCATTCCTGTGCTTGCAGAGCGAGGCAACCGATGATGATGTCGTGCCATCCCGCTCCGCTCGCAATCCTTTCCTTTCTACCTGTTGCGCTGTTACAAAAACCCGGTCCTTAGGGCCGCTACCTTACGTGTATTGAATAGGGATTGCGGGCTACGGCTCGGCCCATATAAAGATAGGGCAAGGGCTATTATGTAGGCTCATACATGGCGAGGCTCACCAGCATTTACCGTGGGGAGGTGGCCGGCAAAAAACGAACGTATTTGTCCGATTGCATAATAGCCGCTCGTTTGGGGAACGGTAAGACGCGTGATTGAATTGATGTGTACCTACACACTTAGACTGATTAAACGTGATTCAAGCTCTTTAAATAATATATTTATCTTGTGTACGATTCAGATCTTAAATCAAGCTTCTTGTTCAGGCTGATTCTGTTCTTAAATCAACGCTAATTGTGCGGAAAGGAAATATCTCACGCAGCGAGTCATTGTGGTAAAGATCACAACAACTCGAGCATAATTTTATGGTTTTTGATAAAATAGCTGTGTTGTATAATAAAATAATCCATATGGACAGTTTAAATATCGTCGACTCGAGCTAAATTTACCAAACGCAATCGCCAAAAGCTCACAATCAGTGTCAAGTTTACCTAATGATCCTATTAGGGCTCGCAACTACCCGTGTCCGTAACCAACTATCCAACACTTGGCTGTAACTGTTTGTATGAGGGTTGAAATAAGATGGTATACACTATACCCTCGTCAAGCTCGTCCCTATCCCGTTTGAAAATACTGACAACAAATAACAACTCATTCCTTCATGACTAGGTACTACTCTATAAGTTAACTCAATCGTTGCATTCCAAGATCTATCGAAGCGATCGAACGCAAAGCTCGATGTGACGTGGCTGACATTCGCCGCGCGGGCCGTGATCTTGGCAATGCTGCGCCCGCGCCGGCATCGCGGTCGCTGTACCCGCCTCCCCCTCCTCTTCGCCCCCCGTCCTTCTCGCCGCGCCGCTCCGCACCACAGCCTTTTGACAACCGGTATACGTGGTTGCCGCTTGAGAATTTTCTGATGTTTAATTCACGTAACAACGTTAAGCTTATAATAGTTATAATTGAAATCTTAACGCATGCTATCGTGATGAGTAGTTATAATTGTTAGTGCTAAATACTTCCTATACATGTATTGTTCGAGGTTCTAGTTTGAGCTTAAGATCTACGTGTTTAGATTAGATGGCTTTTGGGGTCAGTTCATGACTGAGTTACGATCGGAATTCCTTTGCAAATAAAGCTATAATCAGAAAGAATATGTTTATGTTTATTATTAATATGTAAAAGTAGGTATATTATAGTAATTTATTGTTAGGTTACAAATGTATAGTTTTTCCTGAGGTTTTCATGCTAAAGTAAATTGTTATTTGGATTTAATGAAGCTGCAGTAAACCCAACGTTAGAAAAGTGTTTTAATATTACAGCTTCAATAAAAAGTCAAATTATTAGCTATGGTGTGTATTAATGAGGACTTAGCAAGTATAATGCTGCGCAAAGAAATAAAAGAGTTTTTTTTGCTGTTTAGTACTACATATTTATATTTAGCAACTAGATTTTCCCGATAGTGTACATTCCCGTTAGCTTGAATAAATAAAAGCCCTAAACTAATACACAACTAAACTAAACTCGACTTTTGAACTACGACTAATATTTTCCTAATTGTCATTGACAAATTATTTGTTAGCACCTTACTAAAACTACATGTCTATGAGCAGGAGCTTTATTTAACTTTTTTTAGATTGTATGAGCCTATCTTGCATCGATATCTCAGAAGAGCTGTCATAACGTAAACTATGTGTTTAGTGGGGTTAGACAAGTTGCATTCGACAATCGTTAGCGTCAATTCCATATATCGAAAAATATATGGAATTGACGTTAGTACCCCGGGAATATCTCGTTGGCTTGCGTCAATTCCATACATTTGTCTATCGAAACATAATCGCTAACGATCGTCGAATGCAACTTGTCTAGCCCTATAGGTACGATACGAAAGCAAGATGACCTTAACCAAAGTGGAATATACGCACATTTGTTATCTCGAATTTTGACGACATTGCCTATCTATATCCAAAATACTTTGCCATCATTACAATTAATTGGAATTAATAAACTATTGAGTGCAGATTGCCACTTGTTGTTGAAAGTTACCGGGGTAACGTTCCCGGGTGAATTGCAGAAAAAATGTACCTTTTAGTTTAATTGGTGTCCCGTGAAAACACGGTGGATTTAAAATTATATCATGAGAAGAAAAGACGATGTCATTATTTTTCTTAAAGTATGAGAATTCTTAAAATTCAGATAAAATTATTTTTATTTTTATTCTGTTTTATTTATATAGATTTAAATAAAAAACAATCCTGCGATACGCGAGTACTTCATATATTATGGTCATGTCCCAATTCCGAGTGTGTTTTTATCTAGGAAATTTGTTACGATTTATATTAATTCTTATAAAGCATAACTGTAAACTATTCAGTCCTTTTTAGTTAATCTTTAAGTTCCGTACAAATCTATTCAATTTTATTGTAAATAGTTATGAAATTTAA